>CM052541.1:7503865-7648076 GCA_028533065.1 Trachops cirrhosus
TCACTGACATCCCATCCTCCATTTCAGTGTCCTTTGTTATAATTTACTTGTTTCTTTGTTTTGTTGTTTAGGTTCCTGTTAAAGGTGAGATCATATGGTATTTGTCTTTCATTGCCTGGCTTATTTCGCTTAGCATAATGCTTTCTAGCTCCATCCATGCTGTTGCAAAGGGTATGAGCTCCTTCTTTCTTTCAGCTGCTTTGTTCTTATCTACAGAGGAAATAAATGCAAAGCACCTAATTTCCAAAGGTGGGGTTAGCTAGCCTTAGGGTTAAACTCACGGTAGATACTAACTTTGCTTGAAAGCTGAGCGACTGATTGTACTTACGTCTTAAATTAACATGCTCTTTATATAAAGATAGATTTCCACAGTCTTTGCCTTCAGTATCTTCTGCATAATGCGTGTGTATGTGTGTATATGTGTGGTGTGGTAAGCTCTAACGTACCATAAAAAGGACAAAAGTTCAAACATTTTATAAAATATAAATGTGTAAGAAATTGTAGGAGTTGTGTAATGACTTTACTTGATAAATATTGCTTCGTAGGTAGTTTGCATCGACATTAAAATACTAGTCAGTTGATTTGTGCATTTATTTTGCTTTAATTTTTTTTGTGGCTGCTTTGTGCCAGTACTCTTCAGAAAAAAAAGGAAAGACAGCTAAATTACAGAAAAAAAAATCACTCTTTCTGTTTCCATTTGTTTAAATTCCTTCAAGATCTAATGATTTTTCTAGATCCACTTTGTGTTCAATTCTGCCAGACAAGGGGTCCTATCGTTTTGAGTCCGACAATGTTATCTGCCAAGATGATTTTTTTCCCAAAGGCAGTCTTCACCTCCATTTGTCCTGGTTGCTTACGCTTTCGTTGTTTATAACGGGTGAAATACAGCCGAGGGCACTGCTCATCACCAGCTGTGGTTCAGAAGTGGTAGACAGGATTCACGGCAGCTCAGAGAGTTGGAGCGACGTGAGCTCTTGCTGCGTGACTGCGGCGGTGTTCAGGGAAGGTGAGCAGGGCTTCTCCTTGTCGGAGGGAAGCACTGTCATTGGCAACAGGGGAGAGGTCTGTGGCAGTGATTTGGACACACTGGGTCACTTGCCTTGTGAATCATTCAGTCATACCCATATCCCTAGCTGACTCCTCTCTTTCCCATTCTGTCCACGGTTGCTTTATGGATCAGCCTTGCATCCGGCTGGGCACTCGGTCAGCTTCTAAGTTGGTAAAAGGGGAGGAACTCAAATTGTTGGCCTTTGACTGGATAAAGAAAATTAAAATTTTTTCTTCTTAAGCTGTGTATTATGATGGGGGACCACAAAAAATGAAATTGTCTTCTAGAGGGTGAGCTGCTTCCCCTGCTAGGTGAGTGTTCTAGGAACTCATCTGTAGTAGTGTGCCAGCTGGTGGTGTTGTGAGAGGCTGCATTCAGCTTCGGTGAATTTTTTTTGAAGACCCAACCTGTTTGCCCATATCATGATGGGTGATTTATGAGCACACTTGCCCATACCACACTGAGAGGCCAGCAATATTTTACCAAAATTGGCATGACCCTAAGCCCCACCCTCCCTATTCACGCAATCTCATCCTGGGCAACTTTTTTTTTAATTTCCCCAGATGAAAAAAGTCCTCAAAGGGAAACATTTTGCTGATGTGAAAGGGGGGAAACACAAAATGGCAGAAGCACCAGAAGGCATTAAAATCGATGAGTTCAGAAACTGTTTTGAGCAGTGGAAAAAAACATCTCAATAGGTGTATTGCATTAAATGGAGAGTACTTTGAAGGTGACTGAAGTTTAAACATGTAAAAATAAATCTGTAATGTTTTATAAATAACTTTCATGTTTTGGATCCCCCCTTGTATATTATATCGATTTCAGGATTTACTTATCATCTAGCCCTTGATTTAGATGCTTTTTATTTGTTATGGACTGACCTATGTGTTCCCTCCACCCCTCAGATTCATATGTTGAGGCCCCAATGCCCAATGTAACTGTCCTTGGGAATAGGACCCTTCCAGGGTGGGACCTGATTCAACAGAACCCACGTCTTCATGGAAGAAGAGGCAGGGACACCAGGCACGTGTGTACACAGAGGAAAGGCCACGTGAAGACAGTGAGAAGGTGATTGCCCAAAAGTCAAGTAGAGAGGCCTCAGGAGAAACCAGCCCTTTTGACACCTTGATCTTGGGTGTTAGCCCCCAGAACGGTGAGGAAAAACAAAAGTCTACTGTTGAAGCCACCCAGCCTGTGGTATTTTGTTACGGCAGCACTAGCAGACTAATACACGATTGACTAGTAATTCCAAAGACACTGAGTATTCAAAAATGAGTCCATTGTATTTATTTCTACCATTTGCACATATGGTTGAGTATTGTTAGCAAGCTGTCCTCTTATTTATTAGAAATAGTATATTCTAAGCCTTACTGGATTTTTTTTTTTGCCCTGGAACTAATGAGACTGCAGAAACCGAGAGTGTTTTCTGAGAGTGTGGTAACCCAGGCACTATTAGAAGATCCGGGTAGCTCAGAAATAGCCAACCACAGTATCAGGAGCACTCAGGAATGAATGCAACTAGGTCATCAGCACTGTGGGTGCTCAAAAAGGCTGAAGGGAGCTGTGTGTGTTGCATCCAGCTGTATTTCAGGAAGACTCCACCGCCTTAAATGGGAAAGTCTGAAATGTAAGTGACAACCAGATAGACGGCCCCCCACATTTTGCTCAAGCTAACCCACCCTTAAAGCCAGGCATTCTTGCCATTTGATTATGTAGTAGGAAGATCGTTTGGGGCATTCATTTAACCAACAGATATCAAGAGATACCTCACAAGAGTTGTTACAGTAAAACAAAAGAACTAAATTCTTGGCTTGTTTTTCAAGCTTTAAAAGCGAAGGTGTGTCCATACAACGATGACAAAACAAGAGAGAGCAACTTCTCTTTCTCCTCTTACCTGGCCCTCCCTAGATAAAGTTTCCATGTGCTTGGCATGAAGTGAAAGTCAAATTTGAAGATGAAAATTGAGATGTAGGTAGGGTCTTAAGAAGCTTCCCAAAACCGGCTTGGGCAAGGGGCAGGGAAATTATAATTGCAGCCTCAGGTGGGTTAGGGCATCTGAGAGCTGAGAAGACTTCTTCTTTGCTTTTCGGATACAACTCTTAGTTAGGACCATTTTCCTAGTTTACAAGACACTCTCCAGGACAGGGGGTGCTCTGAGTAGAAGTGATTAGACACGTGGGTCAGAAATATCCTCACAGTTTCTTTACTCCTAGTCATGGATTTCCGGTGTGTTCATGCTTAGGGAGGACTTAGGCTGAAAGGAAGAGACCTCACAGCAAGTGTCTCTGTAGCTCAGCCACCGAAGAGCCGAGGCCCTGAAGACATCTCAGGAGTGTGGGTAGTTGGTGGTCCTGTACTTCCAGGTCTTGGTCTACGCATGCCCACAGGACCAAAGGGCCATCTGTAGGGATGACCCTGAATTTCATGAGATTATGTTTCTTTCTTCCTTATCCTTGCCTGATAAAATTGGCACTGCTAATAAAAAAATTGAGTTTACTGTAAAATTGAAAAAGGTTTTTTGCTTGTACATCCGAGTTTGGGCTTGAGGTTCATGGCTACAAATGTGCATGAGCTTGATGCATGAATGTGTGTGTCTTCGGAAGCAAGGCCAAGATGTGCAATGTCAGACAGAGTTATGGTGGGACTAGCGACTTGAACAGGAGACATTTAATAGCTGGAGAGGCGTTAGGTAATGAGTATTGTTGATGGGGCAACGACATAGAGAAACCCAGTGAAGAATGCACATTGGAAGGTATACTTATGTTTCTATCAATTTCGAACCTATTTTTCTTTCCAGAGAGATGCTTGTCTGCAGTTGAACAGAGCTCAGCAGCTGAAAACACTGAGCATCATGTACCCCAACATCAATAGGATCGTGTTCCAGCCTCAAAGAGCCACATACTAGCTGGGCTTGAGGAATGGCAACCAAATGAATTCAGTGAGCCTGAATAACACAGCTGAGAAGGAGACCCACACCTTCAAGCGTCCAAACAAGTTAATTTTTTCCAACCAAGAAGAAAGAGCTCTGCTCATTTCCAGACCAAGGACAATTTAGCAAGTGGTCTAGGACAGTGGTTCTCAATCCCACCCCTCCTGCCTGCCATCCCAAGGGACATTGGGCAATGCCTGGAGACATTTTTGGCGGTCACAGCTGGGGTGAGTTGGGATCCTGCTGGCAGTCAGTCAGCAGAGACCAAGGATGCTGCCACGTGTCCTACAGTTCAAAGGACAGCCTTCGACACCCGATACTTAACCGCCTGGAGATGTGAATGTGCTGCTGTTGGGGAACTCAGGTCTAACGTTAGTTCGGAATGTTCCAAAACCAAGTGAGTGCTCAGCACACAGTATCTCTCATCAGATTGCTGTTTAGACACCTGCTACCGACTAGCCATAAAGAAATGTGATTTATAGTTCAAATCACTGTAAAAAATGACTTACAGCTAAAACAGAAGCTGACAGACCTTCTCTTTTTGAAGGAACTGATTTATAAAGAATGAATGATGCTTTTTTTGGTTTTTACATTTTGGATCTTTATTGCTAGAAAATATTCTTGCTTTTATGTGTATCAATAAATAGCAAGTCTTTATAGAATTTTAAAACATTTTAAACCGTGAATAGTGAACAAACATTGAAACTCCAATTTAGCAGATTATGAGATGATTACATTAGTTGTGACTCTTTTTAAATTTCAGACCATATAGAGAATAAATATGTGTGCTTTCGAATGTAAACTCAAATGCTCCATGGAATAAGCATCTATTTTATCCTTGAGAAGATAATTGATCATTCATTGCATGAAAGAAACATTGTTTCTATTATGTATCAAACCTGAATGACTAAAGTTTAAGTTTCAGAAGGGCTTCATTATGCTTTAACCACTTAGAAATCATCATGGCCTGGGACGTCCTTGGGAATGGGGAGATGGCACAATGTTAACTGTGGTGGTTGGTGTGCATGTGATGGTTTGCTTTTCCCTGGGACCACTCCATGCTGGGAGATGATGTTGTAAGATTCTAAAGCCAATAAGAGCATGATTTTCCAAAAGTATGATGCTTCATGAAGCAGCTGGATGGATATAACAAGAGGCATTTTCAAAGACAGAATTTTAATATAGACCTTTTAAGCTCTTAAAAATTCACATCAATGAAATCAATAACTTACTGTTGCTAGCCTTGTGTATATGTCTATTAAGTGAAAATAATTTCACTTAATCTTAATTTTCAACTTCTATTTTTCTCCTCAGTTCCTGCATTATTCTCTTAATAACAGCTTATGCTGAGATTTGCTGACACTAGAAATCAAAATTAGATGAGGAAGGAAAGCCAAGTTCAAGTCTGCTTAGTTGGCAGGATCCATATAACCGAACTGTTACTTGAATGTGGAGATGGAAGTTTGTGTGTGTGTACCTTAAGGTTCAGTTTCCACAGAAGTTAGGTTCTTTTTCCAAAAGTATCAGTTTTCATCTGAGACAGGTTGGGTCTGTTTCTATCTAGAAATATCATATTGAAATATCTAGAATCATACTATAGTTAGTACTCACCAGTTGCATAAAATTACTAAAATATGAGCTATAAACAATAGGAACCATTCTTCCTAAATTGATCTAATTACTTTAATATATATGTACAAAAATGAAGAATCCTAGAGTCTTTTTTACAGAGAATTGTAGACTATCATGGACAATTCCGATTCCATGGACTGCCATTGAATTCTCAAGGTCGGCTTGATACTTATACTGGGCTGGCCAAAAAGCTCATTTGTTTTTTCCCAAAAGATGGCTCTAGAGACACTTCATTGTCTTTAACTTCATTCGAAATAATTTTGTTACATTGCATTGTGACAGCTGTCATATTAGTGTGCATTTTAAAAAAAAGGTACCAAAATTGGTGAATTTTTTGTGGGCATTTTCATATTGAAGATGGAAAAACTACACAATATTTTGGCATACTATGCTTTATTATTTCAAGAAAGGTAAAAATGCAACAGAAATGCAAAAAGAAAAAAAGATTTGTGCAGTGTATAGAGAAAGTGCTGTGACTGATCAAATGCATCGAAAGTGGTTTGCAAAGTTTCGTGCTGGAGATTTCTCTCTGGACGATGCTCCATGGTTGGATAGACCAGCTGAAGTTGATAGCGATCAAATCGGGACATTTAAATGAGAACGGTCAACATTCTACCATGTGAGACATAGCTGATGTACTTAAGATATTTAAATCAATAAAGTTATTGGTGAAAATGAAACTTACGTCTTTGATTTTAGGGAAAAAAAACCTCACCAGACTTTTTGGCCAACCCAATATAATCAAATTTCTAAGTATTTGGTCTTGCTTCCTAAATCAATTTTTATTATATAAGTAATTAACCTTACTTCTTTTTTGAAAGCTTAAAGATGAAGAAAGCCTGTGTTTCCCTTGAATCTTCTGCAGAAAAGAAATTGTGTCACCCTAGGCCAGTGCTGGGAGCGGTTCCCAGGGCCCCTCTGACACTTCAAACACAGACATGTCACGCTGCTCCAGACTGTCACAGAAGCCACATCTCATTCACCGTCAGCTCCGCGTGCTGCCGGAATCGTTCAGGCGTCTGAGTTTTTATCATTCTCCATGACACTGTCAGAAAGGAGTGCAGGTGTCCCGTGGCTCTGGCTGACACGTCACCCTGCCCACCTTGTCACCACGAATAATGTAATGAGGGCAGAGCAGGTCTTTTCCTCAGCACCCACTTCAGAGTTTCCAGGTGAAAAATAACATCTGGTTAGTGGTCCCCAAAACAAACTCTTCTGCAGAAAAAGGTAAATGTCTGTACTATGATCCAAACCTAAAATGAAACCGTTTACTTATTGTCAGATGCTAGAACAGGCACAACTAAGTGTTAGTGGCTGGTGGAATGATGTGGGGAATACGCCAGCGGTCCTGAAAGCTGGCTCCACACTCTTTTAATTTTTCACCAGCTGCTACCAACCGAGAACTAAAGTCTTCATCAGTCAGAAAACACAGGAGCTGCCCTGGTGCCACAAGGTGGCCCAGTCCTTCTACTTGTCTTCTCCCCCCCTCCCCCCACGACTAACACGCCTAGAAAGCAACCTGTTATCAGGGAGAGAGGAGGCAAGCTGCGGTGGGGTGATGGAGGGAGGAGAGAGAACAAAGGCAGATGAAAGTAGAAATAGGAAGAATCCTGGTTCTGTTGTGTTTTCTTACATGATCCATTTGTTCAAAGCAAGACAGAGCTAAACAATGGGGATGAGAAGATCCCGTCTCACTGAAGACAATTATGTGTGTTCGTGAAGGGGAGTCAGCCCGGGAGCACGTCCATCTGCCATCCACATGGAGATCTGAGAGAGAAATTTGACCAGGACCCAACTGGACAAAGAAGAGAGCCAAAGTTAATAGACACATCCTGTCTTTTGGATGCTGGGTCTGGACAGATCTCTTATTGAAACAGAAAAATATCATTCAGAAGACACGAGGGAGGACCAGACCTCTGAAAAAGATTTACTATGGGAATGACAAAAATTGTCAAAATCTGGCACCATCTATGGAATTAAAAAAGAGGGGGGTTACTATAAAATAGAAGCAGGGTCCATATTAGATAAAGTCGTAGTTGGGCAAATTAGAAACACATTGCAGAAAAGTAAAGATGCACTAATAGAATTAAATCGGTAAAAAGCAGAAGTGGTGTTAAAAACAATCAACTAGGTGTTGTTCTATAAAACGATGAAAAAGAAAATTCGAGAAGTTCCACCGGGATGTAGAGGAAAGGAAGAAAGCAAGGGTTGGAGACAATGAGAGACAATGGTGGGAATGGAGGCTGGAGGCTGGAGGGTCACCCTTAGAATTATAGGTGTTCCAGGAGAAAAGTAAATAACAAGGGGAACAGAAACGATGTACTTAAAGATGTAATTAAATAAAAGTTTCCTGAGTTGAAAAAGGATGAAGGAGCAGATCAAAAGGGCTCACTGTGTTCAAAGTGAATTAAATGGAAAGAGAACTTCGTTACATGTGAATTACAGGGATGGAGAAAAAGACTATAAGCACTCATGCAGAAAAGATAGATACAGGTGAAAAACGGGGGAAGGAAGCTAAGCTGGCCTTAGACTGACTTCCCCTGGACACAGCGGACCTCTGGCTACAGAATTTCGACAGAAAAAGTTGTTTCCAGACCTTTTGATTTCTAGCCAAGCCTTAAAAATATCTGTTAATAGAAATTAAGATACTTACTAATACACTAAAAATATGCCAATGATCTAATTTGTCTGGAAAAAAATGACCCTATGGAGACATATCTCCATATATGAAATTTAAGAATAGTAAACCAGGACATGAGATGCCTGCTATAATGCCCCGTGGCACAGAGAGGGGCAAGAACACAGTTTATGTCCCAAGTCCAGAGGCAAACTGTCACCCTGGCAAATGTGTTCAAACTGGCCACATCAACAAAGCTGCAGGAATGTGAAGAAATTGTCGCCTCTTTCCACCTTGCCATCTGGATGGAGCCTGAAAGCAAATATTTCATTATAAATTGCTGCTCATTGTTATGGGAATATCTTTTTACCTGGCCACAAGTCCATCTGAAAAAGTGTTTTTTTAAATCATATTTTATTGATTATGCTATTAGAGTTGTCCCAATTTCCCCCTTTGCCCAATTTCCCCCTTTACCCAGTATTTTCTCCCCTGCAACATCCCCCCCTGCCCCAGTTCATGTCCATTGGTTATGCATAGAAGTTCTCTGGATTCTCCATTTCCTATACTATTCTTAACATTCCCTGTCTATTTGTACCTACCAATTATGCTTCTTAATCCCTGCACCTTTTGCACAATTCTCCTCCTTCCCCCTGACAGCTAAACACCCTACACATGATCTCCATAGCTATGATTCTGTTCCTGTTCTGGTTGTTTTCTTAGTTTACTTTTTTAAGATTTAGTTGTTGATGGTTATGAATTTGTTGCCCTCTTAATGTTCATAGGATTTGAATATTAAATGTCGATCTTCAATGTTGATCTTCTTCTTTTTCATAAATAAGTCCCTCTAACATTTCATGTAACAATGGCCTTGTAATGATGAACTCCTTTAGCTTTACCTTGCCTGGGAACCACTTTATCTGCCTTTCCATCTAAATGGTAGCTTTGCTAGATAGAGTAATCGAGGTTGTAGGTCCTTGCTTTTCATCACTTTGAATATTCTTGCCAGTCCCTTCTTGCCTGCAAGGTTTCTTTTGAGAAATTGGCTGACAGTCTTATGGGAACTCCTTTGTAGGTAACTCTCTGCTTTTCTCTTGCTGCTTTTAAGATTCTCTCCTTATCTTTAATCTTTGGCATTTTAATTATGATGTATCTTCGTGTCTTCTTTGGCTCTAACTTCTTTGGGACTCTCTGTGCTTCCTGGACTTGTATGTCTATTTCCTTCGACAAATCAGGGAAGTTTTCCTTCATTATTTTTTCAAATAAGTTTGCAATGTCTTGTTCTTCCTCCTCACCTGGCATTCCTATGATTTGGATGTTGGTATGTTTGGACATTTTCCAGAGGATCCTTATGCTATCCTCATTTTTTAAATTCTTGTTCCTTCTTATTGTTTTGGTTGAATGCTTATTTTTCCCTTATGTTCCAAATTGCTGATTTGAATCCTGGCTTCCTTCCCTCCACTGTTGGTTCCCTGTAGATTTTTCTCTATTTCACTTAGTGTAACCTTCATTTCTTCCATATGTTGTTGCCATATTCAATGAGTGCTTTGAGCATCCTGATCACCAGTGTTTTGAATTCTGTGTCTGTAGGTTGGTTGGTTACCTCCATTTCATTTAGTTCTTTTTCTGGGGCTTTGTTCTGTTCTTTCATTTGGGCCATATTTCTTTGTCTCCTTAATTTGGCAGCCTGCCTGTGTTTGTTTCTGTGTATGAGGTAGAGCTGCTTTGACTTCCTGACTTAGTAGCATGGCCTGTTGTAGAAAAGGCACCTGCAAATTGTGTTGGATGGAGCCTTAGGTAATCGCCACAGTGGGGTAACCTGCTTCACCACGTTGTGGCTTTGTGTTGGGGGAGGGCTCAGAGAGGGGACAGTGCTGCTGCCTCGCTTCTGCAGGTTTGCCGGGTACTCACCCTGTTTCCAGTCACTTCAGCAACTTCCCATATGTGACTGGTGCCCTTCCCGCTGTTGCCCTGGTGCTGAATCCTAGAGGAAGTGGGTTTGCGCGTGTTTTAAGTTTGTGAGGGCCCTTCAAACAGTCTCCTGAAAATCCTGCAGTTTCTTTGGCGGCCCCTCAACCCCAGTGGTTTTTACAGCCAGCAGTTATAGCGATGTATCTTCCCAGCGCTAGAACCCTGGGCTTTGCAGTCTGGCCTGGGACTGGGATTGCTCTCTCCCAAGGTAACCCTCCCAAGTTTTATCCACAATACGTGAATGTGGGCCCATCCATTCCACTGTCACTGCCACCTCTCTGGGCCATACCCTGTCTCCACGCCTCTCTGCCCATCTCCACGTGTCCACCTCTCCTGCCCGTCTGGATGAATGTGGCTTCTTCAAAAACTTGGTTGTCAGACTTCCATTCAGCTAGATTTTCTGATGATTCTGGGTGTTACTAGTTTTGAGATCTAGTTGTAATTCTTTCTGTGGTGGCACAGTGAGGCTAATTGTGTCAACCTATACCTCCATCTTGACCAGAGGTCATGTGTCTTATTTTTTTAGGTGAAATCTACCACTGATCTCAGAAATATGCATATCAATGATGATAAGCCATGGTGAACAACTCTTCTGCTCTTCAAAGGAACAAGCATGGCTAATTTTGAATTACTCTTGGTGTCCAGGAGGACGATGACAAGATTTTCATTTAGGGGATTGTGCAAGTAGCTACTGTCATACCCTCATCCTGGTTACCTAGATGATTCCAGTGCTTTGTTTGGTTTTCCTTTATCAAGGATTGTGTCCTAAAAAAAGTAAGTAGAAAGAGACAAGAGCTAAGGAGGTCTGGGGAAAAGTAGTTACTCAGATCTGTCCCATTTCTCTCATTCCTACTTCCTCCTCAGTCTGTCCCCAGCTACAGCAATGAAGGATCTCATCTGTTCCAACCACTTTTGTGGTGCAGCAATTCTCCCTAGTGTTACACGAGCATGTTGAACATGACCATGGAGTCGCACGGCCAGCTCCTGCACTACCCCAAGGGGAGGATTGGACTGACTTGGGTATTTAGAAGATGGCTAAAGTTTTTAAGCGATGGAGGGTGTCATTATACTGGTTTAGATTTTCTAATTGTGAAGTTTTGCTCTTCAGCCCGTCCTTTGCTCTTTGGTGCTTTTCCCCGTGACACAGATTGTGGTGTAGCTCTTTCAAAACACCCTTCTGACATCTGTGCTAATGTGCCACATCTCATTCTGACAAAACCTCTATGGTTTTAGTGGCCGACTCCGGGCCGTGTATTCCATGTCAATAATTGAACATTTCACTTTCGGAGAAAACCAGGCATGTAACCATGGTTTGTAAGTGTCTCATAAAGCATATTTGGAGATGTGCTTTTTACCAAGCTTTTTTTGCACATTCTCTCATTTCCTCTGCATATTATTATTATTATTATTTTTGATCAATGATACTATCAGTATACTGTTTACTTTGACATCAATCTCTTCAGCTGTTCTAAGTTTTTCTAAATTTCTTGTTGTATAGGTGCATTCCTTAAGTCTCTCTACTTGAGGACTTTAACTTAGTGTCTGATTAGATGTGCCGTTACTATTAGCATCATTTTTACACCAGTTTTATGAAGTCCACCTCCCAGATGTGGGGTAACTACAAAAACAGTGCCACGTGGTAACCGTCTGGACCTCTGGTGTTTAACAACGACGAGCTAAGTTACCAAGAAAGCTCACTGTGTGCCAGACACTCAGTGCTCTCTTTGCATGGATTGTCTGAACAAATCCTACAATAACAACACGAAGCAGGCACTATTTTTAATCCCCATTTTACAAATAGGACAGCTGTGGGTTAGAGAGGATAAACAGTTGCCCAGGTTTACACAGAAACGGCGAGGGTCTTGGGTGCAATTATTTCCAAAGCCATTCTCTAAACTGCCACACTAAATTGCCCCTCAGCGAACAGCTCCTGCGCATGTCTGCTAGGTTTCAGTGGACTGCGGCGGTGCCTAAGAGACGGGAGGGAGTGTGTCTTCAACTCCGCAAGCTTGTTCTCTCTTTGCAGTTTCCAGGAACAGTGATAAAAATCAGAAAAAAATATTTCCTAGAATCATCACATAGGAGGAGTTCCAGGAAGTTAGTTTCTGACCAGCATTAGTAATCTGTTAAGAAGCAGATGGAAACAGAATTTAAAAAGCTTGTAAGTGCATGGAAGTATTTAAAAACTAGGAGTTGTGTATGATGGAGCACCTCTGAGCTCTGGCAAGAGAGATCTGCAGGAGCCTTACCTGTTGTTTCAGTTTGGGCATTAGATGTGTTGTCATGGAAAAGGAGAGGAAAAAAGCATTTCAACTACAGCTGGCTCGTGTTCAGACGCCACGCCTCTTCTGCACATCACTGGCTGTTTTAAAAATATGTTTTGCTCTTTATGCCACGTGTTGTAAAACATCAAAAACAGTGAGAAGCCTTAGCATGTCTTCTCAGTTAAAAAAGGGGGGTGGGCAGCCCTGCCTTGTCTGAAAAATGTTTACATCACAGATGATCCTGCTTTTGAGGTTCTAGACAGGTGACGGTACCTGTGGGCACAGACCTAACTCATCCAAAAATCATTGCTGGCAGCAAGGAATGTGTGTGTGGGGGGGGAGGCAGCGTGGGTGTTGGTGGGAGAGAAATGCTGATGGAGTTGGACCCAGAGCCCCCCCAGGAGCAGGAATTCGTTCCACACCCTGTACTTTGACAAACCTGTTCTTGCTTTGCTGCCCATGTGCAAGGAAGCAGTTTTTTTTTCTAAATAGCTGTGTTTAGATTAAAACTTGGTCTAACAGAAGTTCTAACATGTTGTACTGATTAGACAAATTGGTATAAAAACAGAAAGACAGACAGACAGAAATACAAACAGGCATCCTTCTCTGAAATGTCCCATTTCTTAGAAAGCATGAAAAAAATTGTGTAAATTTTGGAGAAAGTTACTTGACCTCTAAATAGAACAAAGAGATATTTTAGGAAATGGAGATTTGTTATTTATTTGGTGGGGGTAAGTAAAAAGCTGGAATAACAGAATGCACGCATATGTTTAGGATCTGAGTCCACTCACCAGAGACTGTGTGCCTCACGGTGGGGAGGGGAGTGCAGGCCCTGAGTCATTTGGGGGTCACAGCCATTGAGAACCAAGAAACCGGGCCCGAGGGTATGTCCTTGCACCCAATCCCTCCATCCACTTTGCCAGATGCTAACTCAACTGGGGGAGAGTGGATTATGCCCTAGGAAGGGATAAATCTTCTCACTGAAACTCAGACAGTGGTGTTATGTTATGGTTCTTTTTACAAAGGCAGATGATCGGATTTAAGGAAGCTGAAGTGGAAAGCAGGACAAGTGTAAACTGTCATGGCACTCTTTCTACTTTAATCTTTTAAATGCATTACCTTATTCTCTATAGCAGATATAATTCTTCAAAAGCAGTGTGCCATTAGGTTTTCTGCAATTTCAATATTTTTGATAAGTGTGGCATTTAAAAAGTCTTTGCAAAAGAATCCTTTAAAGAGGTAAATAGTGTCTTCTGTTTAATGATTTAACAATTTAACAATTGAGTTTATTAATGCTTAGTGTGATAATGAAGCCAAAATAAAACATAACAGACATGGTGATACCTACCAAGTGATTATGGAATAATTGGTTTATCTCCATAGCTGTAACCTGCTTAGTATTAAAGTGGAAGTTGACTTTGACATTACCCGTTGTAGGGTGTGTTGTATTAAAACAGGAAAGCTTTAACGTGTCTCCTGGGGTCATTGTACCCGGGGGGTCTCTAAGATGCTTTGTTCTGCTGTTGACTTGTTCTGATTCAGGGTAGAATGCTTCGCCTTTGAAGGGGATCAAAGACATGTAGTTTGGAATTTGGAATGCAGACAGTAAAGACAAGTAAGTTTAGGATAACTTCTATGTATAAAAGAAAAGTATTGACATCCTCCTAAAGATCTACTCTCGCAATATCTCTCAACTGTGTGCATAATTGTAGGTGCTTAAAAAATGTACTTATGACTCTTTTTGACATCATATGGGCACTGGTATTTGATACTGTAATGAGTGGGGGTAGGGAGAGGGGGCAGGGCAGGAAGGGACACATTTTTGCCCTTTCATCCTAGAGGCTAAAGCACAGCTGCTAATTGCCAGGTGTCTTAGACCCCTGGACAACCTGACCTTTGACACTGGTTAGGAAATATCTTCCCCTGCCTTCATCTGGCGATGCTTAGTTCGTGGTCCAGTCTAGACTCGGACACACCCCTCTAGCCCTCTTTTCAGCCCTTGTTTAAACCTCCAGTTACATCTTTGTCCTCTGTCGGCTCACTCTTCGCGAATCATGTTGCTGTTTACTGGGAAGCTTTAGCCCTGATGAGGCAGAGCTAAGTCTCCCATCATATTTTCTCTGTACCCTGTGCTTTATCCTGATTAGCCATCCCTCCTCCTCCCTCAATGCTTTCTCCTTCTTTTTCCCTGTTTCTTCTTCCTTTCCTTCAAAGCTCAAACACATTGATGGTTCCCCACTGGTGGCAATTTTGCTCCCAGAGGACATTTGGCAATATCTGAAGCCAATTTTGATTGTCGTAACTGGAGGTGGGGAGTTGTTAAAGCATCTAATGGTAGAGGTTGAGAATGTTGACAAACGTTCTACAATGCCCAGGATAGCCCCTCTCAACAGTTACCTGATTCCCACCGTCAACAGTGTCAAGGTCTTGGAACCTGACGTACATCCACCGCAATGCCTGTAACCAAAAGTACTAAATAGCTTTGACTTGGTTCCAATCCCACATATCTATTTGCGGTCAGAATGTTTCCACGAGATGCCATTCTGACATTCAAGTAAAACCCATCCTCACACATTACTGCAGGGTAGTTCAAATGCATGATTTTTATGTCAATAGGATCTTCTCTGTCCTTCCTTAGGCTCAAGGGTTGGGCTCATCACTGACCTTCATCTCTCCACCATCTCATAAATAGGCTTGGTCTATTTGAAAGACCTTTCTAGAAGAAGTGGAATGATCTGGAAGCTTGAGATTTAAATCGCAGGTAGTCTATTTTTGGCCGAGACATCCTCGTTTAGGACAATGATAGATAAGAGAGCTTCTAGGAGCTGAGATCATATTTTCCAATCTGTAGGTCAAAAATAATGGCTCTCTCGGAACTCTGCTTGGTTCCAGGATCGCCTCTGCTTGGGTGTCTCCTGCTTTCTCAGCACCATGCATGTAGACTTTGTTATGTAGTGGGCCAGTGGCCTGCACTGTGTCTTTCTCTTCAGCTATGATCCTTCTCATTAAATTGCGGATTTTGCTAGCATGCTACCCACCACTTTTGTTACTTCCCCACCTCTTCCTAACTGTCCAGAACAAATGCCCATACTGAATCCGGCATATTTTCCATGAGTCAAGGCTCAAAAATTGAACTCACTAAATATTATGTGGAATAACATGCCAACGTATTAATATAAAATTCATTTTACAAAATGCAGCATAGATGTTTTATGTGAACAGCCAAAGTCTATTTTTATAAATGTACTTATTAGATAGTTTTCGTTGAGAAATGGTTCATAGAGCTCTTACTGTTTCTTTCAATTAGTAATCATAGTGCTCTGTAGCATTTCCTTGAGAAAGAATATTAAAGGCTGGAACAGTGTCACTGGAGGTAGAACCCTTAAGTGTGGATGCTCTGTGAAAACCAGTGGTTCTGGACTCAAGCATTTAGCGGATCTCATGACTGGGTAGCATGGTTCTTAGTCTTTAGGATGAATATCATCAATAGAGCTAAGTTTTGAGAGTATCAGTTGTTCTTTTGTTCTCTTGGTGTGGTGCAATTCGGGAAGCACTGGCTTCAGATCAAAATTTAATTTGTACTTACAAAATTAGAGATTTTCTGTGGGTTACCGAAAGCATGAAAGAAGACACCATTCAACTCAAATGTTATTATTTCAATGCCAGTAATGGACTCCTGGACATGAAATTCAGAAAGCTTTTCTCAGCTCTTATTCTTAATAACAATAACAATAATATCTTACTTATATAGCATTTTACAGCCCACAGATTTGTAAAGAAATTATTCGATGCTCCTTAACTTCGCTGCATGTTCCTGTCTCACTGTATTTAATTATCTGTTCCCTGAACTCCTTGAGGGCAGAAACTGTCTCTTTCTAGCATCTATCAAAACTCCCAGGTTATAGCTACGATTCACTGCTGTTGAATGTATCAAGGGATGACTTCCACCTCTCTTACTGTTGCTTGTTTCCCTCTTTTTGACATTTTCTTCCCCCTTCTATTCCATCATGACATACTCCCCCAGCTCTCCTGCCATTTTTTCTGACCATGCTTCCTTCGCTGGCTCGTATTCTTCTCCTACTGTACCCATTCCTTTCTACACTCTCCTGCTACACCCTCTTTCTTAACTGTTTCATTTACCAGTGATTCTCTGGCTGTCAACTCTGGATCTGGAATGCCTACGTCATTTCCAGCCTTGGGTGTTCCCCTAAGTTGTGTTTTTGTACCTCTAAGGTGATCTTCTGACATGAAGAATATAATGTATTGAAATGAAGCCCATGGTTCTACCACTGAAGCTCTTCAAGACTTTATCATAAAGAATTCCTGACTTTCAATGCCATTAGTAGTCTACATGTCTCCAAGTCACAAAACCATGAATTCATTGTTTATTCATTTTTCTCCTTCCCAACAGTGCACATCCTCCGAGCATTGCCTTTTCGGTGTTTTCCACTTTGGAATGGAGCGTTTTGATCTATGTGTTTTAAACCTAACATTTAGATCCCACTCTTTTTTGCCTAATCTGTGAGTGACCACAAGCATCGGACTGGCAGCATTACATTTGAGGGGAAAATGACCTACAAACATTTCTGAAATAAAATTTCCAAGCCTTTCAAAGATTCTGACAATTTGGCAATATTGGAATATCTGAGGAATTTTTTTCCTCACAAATTTCTAATTTATTACCTGGGAGATAATACAAACCATCATTCTGTTCTTAGAAATCATACTGGACATTCCCAGTTGAGTAATTAATTGCTAAAAGGGCAAATAGTAAACATTGATATTTCTAACAAATTGAATGAAAATCAAATCTTCTTGCCAAAATCTTTTGATGCTTAAAAATATGACCTGGGTAAGTTGGACTTGGTAGAATTACTGCCTACAAAAGCAAAGTCACACCGACAGATCCTGAAAGGGTGAAATTTGTTGTTGAAAACACAAAACAAAACAAAAAACCCACTCCCCCCAAAATGCTGAAAAAGTGATTGATATATCAAATATTGCTTTGTAACTCTCTGGGGAAAAAGAATTCATCTTAATTAAGGTAATTTTAGAGAAAATAATAATAAAAGTGGAAAATTTAGAGTAGTTTATCTTCTCTGTAATATTGATCAAGGAATTAAGGTGGTTTAAAAAGTTTTGCTCTGGAGAACTCTTTCCCTTCAAAAAATCATCCACTTGTTATATATTCTGCTAATATTCATATTCAGAAAGTTCTCAAAGTAAACATATTGATAAGGAAATATCATGGTCAAAGCCATATGAAAAAATATTACTCCATATTCCTCTGCTGAAGCCTCCCAGCAAGCCTCCAGCACAAGCCTGTGCTATATCACAGCAAGGATGTGATATACCTTGCTGGCATCGTTCAAGGGTAATCCGCCTTCTTCGCTGATGTTCAGTGATGCAAGCCCTTGCACAGGCTCTAGCTCAGGGCCTGGCACACCACAAATGCTCAGGAATTGTTTTCTCCACTCCTGTTTCCACATCTTTCCTCTTCCCCAAACCCCTGAGCCTGGTTTTGAAGATGGGTGCTCCTAGTTACCAGCTCCCTAACTTAGCAGTTCTCTCTCTCCCCACCATCCCCCTCCCTCCCTGCCTTCCCCCCTCTTTTGCATGCCCATCCCCCCAGAAAATCTGCTCATTCCTCTCATCACCTTTTCCTGCTGCTCACTCTGCTTTCCTTGACCAGGTGTCTCCTTCCAGATCGCCATCCTCCCCATCATTGTTGATCTGCATCATTTCTGTTCTCTGCAACTAACGTTAGTGAGAAGTGCTCAGAGAAATCCTCTCTTATTTTCTCCTAAACAAATACGAGGTCTAGCTCCTGCTCACCACCCCAGAACTTTCTTTTTACATTGTTGAGACTGCACATTTTGTCTTTCGTCTCTAGTAGAATATCTAAGTTCCTGAAGAGTGGGAGTTATGCTTGATATGTCTGACATCTGAAGAGGGCTGGCACAGTTTCTTACAAATGCTAGGTGTTCCTTAACTATTTGCCACTCAATTGCATGAAGACCAGAGATGACAAGATATTTTTGTGGAGATCAACCTGATAAGAGTTGTGACCCTGCTGTGGAATAAGCCTAGTGGAGTCCAGTCCAGCGACGGAAGAGAGGTCCTGGCAATCACTTAGGGACTACGAAAACGTAAAGTGTTCTTGTCACTACATCTCAACTGTATATTTTCTTCTCTCGTGTCTCCCTCCAAAACACTTTTTAAAAAACAAATAATGCATTGGTGCTCATTTTTCTCAATGTATTTTCTTCTTCCTTTGGGAAATTTACATTCCAAAGTTTAGAGAGAGGGCCCGGTGATAGGAGAAAGGTCCTTCCTGTGGGAAAGGTTTGACATTGACCCTGTAATATTTGACTGGCGTGTTCTTAAAGATAGAAGCGTATCCAACCAGTACACAAGTGCCTGAAGTCCATCTGCTAAAAATATTCCCGACTTTCCTATTAGTCAGAAGCCTATTTTAAAACTTTAACTTTCACTGAAGTGAAATTTCTCTGCTTGGCGGATCAATGTTTAATGCATTCCTTCTCTTGCCTCTCTATGCAGCTCTCAAGCTGGTTTAAGTGAGTGTGTCCTGCACTACTGTATCATGGGACTTCTTAAAATTTCTTGCCTTCTCATGGATTATGCATTTTTGAAGATTCTATAGCATTTTTATATTGAAGAGAAAATTACACATAATCCTACTTTTGGAAAGCCCTGAGTCCATTTGCTTGTCTCGGGTCCTTATTATTAGGAACGTTGAGGATAATATGCTTCCCTTAAAAAGTCACAGTATGCTTTAGCTACTCCCATTCTGAGCTAATAAAGTACCAATTAGTTCCCCTTAATCCAGAACATGCTTTTATTATTATCTATCGGTTTCAATAAAAGTAGAGATTAAGAATAGCAAGATTCTCTCACTAGCTGAAGTGACTGGTCGAAGAGCATGAGATGGTAAGAATGAGGTCACTTGTATGTGCCTGAGTTTGTGACAGGGAAGGGAGTGGGGTTGGCAAAGGAAATAAAAAAAGAATAGCTTTGTTGTTTGGTTTTCGGTTAAACAGTTCCAGCCTTGTGAACATTTCAGGTACTGACGGAGAGTTTTAAATGCAATTGCTGATTTTTCTGGCAAAGTAAACATATTTCCAGTGTCATGGGGGAAATGACATATCAGAACTTTGCCGATTTGAATGAATTTTCAAGATTTCTAGCCTACTTTTATAGGAAGCAATTTGCTTAAGTTTCAGACTCTTGAAAATGTTCCTCACCCCAAGGTTGTAACCATACTAATAAAAGAGCCATTTTGTCTTTAAGTACAAGTCATCACGCAGATTGTGGTGCTAGAAACATTTTGGTTATTTCCCCCCTGTTAATTAACACATAGAAATCAATTAGGTTTGCTCCTGTAATTTTCATTTAGGATAGAGCATTAAATTTAACAGATGATCAATCTCATTACTTTCTTGGAGAGGTTTTTTTTGTAGCTAGTAGCCACCTGCTTCCAGGCGTTTTTATGTGAAACGCGGCACTTCCGTTTCCAAAAGCAGATCCCCACACCATCTGCGTCCGCATCACCTGGGATGCTTGTTAAGGCGCACGTCGCTGGTCGCTGGTTCTCATGGGTGTCTCCTGAGTGTGGCCAGGGACTGTTAATGTTACGTTTGAGAAATGATGGGTTAACCGGTAGAGAGTGTGCTTCCCGGTAATCGAGATGGATGCACAAGACAGTGAACTATGGTGATACAAATCATCAGGATCGATAAGTAGCATTTGCCAAGCATTCCTGTGTATATAAGGTCAAAATACTATTAATTATGACATCAATGCAGCAGAATGGTCATTTGGTTTGCTACCATTAAAATGGATTCAGAAAATTCAATTAAGGGCGGCAAGATAACAGCTGTAGATAAAACCTCAGTTTGAACTGAGATGCAAGTTCAGCCTTACTGGTATCTTTGCCTCCACCTGGAAAAGATGACCAGGAGAAGATGGTCAGAATGGACGGAAGTAAATGCAACTGAAGGTACAGTTTTAAGGAAACAGTCGTTAATGGGCACAGACTGTTTGTAATTCATAGAAAAGTATAGATGTATATCAGTAAATCTCAACATTGCATGTGGAAAATGCTACTCATCATATTTAAAAATTATGCATAATGCCTAAAATAGCCAAAGGGGATTTTTAAGACCATGCTGGTTGATACTTTTATTTCCTTTTTAAATAATTGCACAATTAAGACAAAAGCAACTAAAATGTATTTAGTAGCTGTTCTGTCACCAAAACTACCTTAGGTCCCAGAAAACCAAACTTCAAAAGCCACTCTATGGAAAAGCCTTAAATGCATGTCACCAAGTGAAAGAAGCCAGTCTGTAAAGGTTACATGCTGTATGATTCCAACTACGTGATGTTCTGCAAAAAGCAAAACTCTGGAGACAGTAAAATGATCAGTGGTTGCCAGGGGCTAGGGTGGGGAGATGAATAGGTGGAGCAAAGGAACTTTTTAGGGCAGTGAAACTACTCTGTATGACACCCTAGTGGTGGATACATGTCATTATGTATTTGTTGAAACCTACAGAATGTAGAGGGCCAAGAGTGAACCCTGATGGAAACTATGGGCTTTGGGTGATCACGATCAGTCACGGCAGGTCCATCGATGGTAATAAATGCACCACTGTGGTGAGGGGGTGTTGATAGCTGAAGGAGCTCTATCTGTGTGTTTGGGGGGCGTGTAGTGGGTATATGGGAGCTCTCTGTACCTTCTGCGCGGTTCTGCTGTGAACCTATTCATTTTGCGCTCATGAATGCAGTCTATTACTAGAAGTGACCGCTGCTCCCTGGAGAACACTAAAAGTCTAGGGGTTGAGATTGATGGTGTAGTAGAGTCCAGAGTCATCGAAGCAACAGGAGGAGTAAATACTTACAAGTGGGACAGCGTGGAGGAAGGAACAACTATGGAGAAAGGAGAATCAGGGAAAACCTTGGAGAAGCAGCGGGATGTCGGTGCTGAACTGGGAACATCAAGAAAATCCTCTTGGGTAGATCCACTCCAGGGCATTGACATTCCAGTACACTGACATTGGTTGGGGAGGGGCAAATCGTCGGGTGGTGCTGGAGCAAAACTGGAAGGAGTGGAGAGAGCGTAGGAATGGGGATGGGCCAGAAGGGAGGGGCCAGGTGTGGAAGGCTGCCAGGCACATGCATACACACACACATACACATACACATACACATACACATACACACAATGCACATACACCAATATGTGCATACAAATTATAAACCTGTTGGGGATCCACAGAGAAACTTTTAGCAGGAGAGTGAGGTTGGCCTAATTTCCATTTTATAAAGAGCCCTGGGTTAGTTGTGGAAGAAAACAGCCTGGATGGACATATCCAGTGGAGTGAATAGAATAAAGTTAAAATTCTACGGTCATAAAAGAAAGAGCAGTTTCATATGAAAGATAGAAATTGGATTCGCTGAACTTGAGGGCATCCTTATGGGAGGTAAGGAAAAGAGAAGTCGGAAATTTGCTTTCAAGTTTTGGGGTAAAGAAAATGGTGTTAAACTCAGTTAAGACAGGAAATGCAGAAGTAAGACCAGTTTTAGTAGTGAGTATTGTCTCCAGATTAGGGATTTGGTGTTTGACATATTGAGTGGAGGTGTCTCTGGGACATCAGTTCTTTCCACTGAGTCCCTTTCCGAGGTTCACCCTGGGACAGGTACTGGGGATTCAGCAATGAACAAGACAGTCCTTGTTCTGATGGAGATTACAGTTAGCAGGAAAGCAAGGCTTCACATAATAGCTACAGGCATGACATGTGTTATGAAACAGCAAGTCTAGCTAGATATATAGGAGAGGACGAGGCTGCAGACAGCGTCAAAAGCCATCACTATATAGATGAAAGTTGACATCATAAAGATGAATGTGGTGGCTGAGAGAGAAGATGACAAATGAGAAAAGGTGAGGGCTGCAGACAGATATGTGGGCATCCCACTGTTAGAGGGGCTGCCAAGGAGGCTATGAAGGAGTGGTCAGAGAGTCAGAGGAGGATCAGGAAAGAGCGGTGTTTGGAATCAAGGGAGAAATTCCAGATGAAGAAGTCAGGACATGCTGTGGAAAGCTGGAATAAGACAAAGCCTCAGAGGTGTTGTTGGGTCTGACAATGTAGAAGGCTTTTGCGATGCTTGTGAGAGCTGCTAGAGTGGACTGGGAGAGGCTGAAGCCTCCTCAGAGTGTGTTGAGGATGATGGACGAATTATGGAATGCTATGTTCTAGATACTTGGTCCTGGAGGGAGTAAGAGGGAGGGGGAAGTAGACAAAGGATAAAGGGCAGGTGCTTGACAATGAGGGGCATCTAAACACAGTTAGTGATGAAGGAAAAGAAACTAGTAGAGGAGAGGTGGAAAATTAGGTAGAGAAGGGCTAAATTATGGAGTGAGGTCCAGACAAGGTCAGGCGGGCCTGAAGTGCATTGAAAGTTTTTAAGTTAGCTTTAAACAAGCACAAGGTGATTTTTCCTTTACAATTAAGTGGAAAGTGGGAAGAGTGAGTACAGATGCCTGTAAGTGAGAAAGGGGATACTGAGAGGGACCTATAGGAAAGAGATTACGAAACAGAAATTCAAAGAGAAGCAACTTTTTTGACATAATTAAGATTGTCAGTCTTAATCACTTTAATTTCATATCCTATAATATTTCATATTTAAAAACTTATCAGAATAAAAAAATAAAAAATACCCCAAATTATGGCTTCAATGTGAGGTGAATGTCAAACATAAAAAATGGATTTGATTTTCGAAGGCCCTCCCTAGGGCTTTATATTGAAATGAGGCAAGGCCCTCTGAACTCTATAGATCACAACAGAAACATGATTCCAGAAAATTCGGAGGTCATGTCATTCTTGGAGACTTTTCTAACAAACAGAAGCTTTGCTGCAGAGTTCTATAAATATTTATCAGCCATGACTTTTACCCACAAGAGGTTAAAGATCTCTGAGCTTTGGATGAGAGGGTGTAGCTGTCTGGTTTGACCTGAATTAGCAGGCAAAAAGAAATCTTCATTTGAAATTACTTAGTGCGACAAACAAATGACATCTTTTTCAAAACATTACAAGTTAATAGGACTTGGTCCCGTCATTCACAAAACAGTGTAAGTACTGTAGTAACTGTTATCATTATAATCATATTTAATAAATTATATTTGCTTTCAGATTGGTTTTGATTGCCTCAGAGGAAAACGAAATGAGTCACGTTCTTAAAATATATGAGTTGTTAACTGGGTTAATTTTAATGTTAGAAATCTGTGAACTTCTTCCTTACTTTCAACTACTTCTTGTTCAGACTTGAATACAGCTTGCCATTTTATTCAAAGTTTTATTCTGTGTTTCCATAAAAATACATTATGGTTTTAATTTTTAAAGTTAAAATTTTTCAGCTTATAATGTATTTAACTTTTTGATGGTTTTATTACAGACGTGGATATTTTACTAATTTAAAAACTAGACATGAGGACATATTCAGTAGGTTGTTCAAGAGAAATATGAAGGCTGGAAAGGGAAGCAGGTACCACTATCAGTCTTTTTAGAAATACGTCCATCGGTGGTGAGCTTGATCACCTGTAACGTGTTTTAAGGAGCTTGAAAGAACATTAGCATGAACCAGAAGTGATTTTACTCGTAATGACGTCATGGTGTTTATTAAGATAAATAGAAACGTGCTGGTGTAGGGCAAAGTGCAGGGGAGAATCATTGTGGTGTTTTATGGATCCCTCGCTCCTGTCAGCAGTGTACTTGACAATGAGGGCACATTTATTTGTGTGACAAGCAGCAAGCGTGTTATAAACATTCATATAAAAGAGAAGCTTAAGAGAGATTCTCCCAAATGTGACAACTTAAAAGTTTACATTACATTACAAAAAACAAGCCATAAAACCAAAGAATTTTCTAAACTATCAGTTATACCAATTAGATTTTACCTAATCATGCTAGAAGAGAATGCATTTTTTCTCTTCCCTTTGGAAAATGATACTATAACATAGTTTTCATATGAAAACGGCATCAAAGAGAATGTGATTGAAAATATATGCAAAAAGTCTTATAAAGATGTTTACTTAATAAAAGCTGTTTAATTAATATAAACTTAATGCTGTTTTTTCCAGATTTTGTGTTGTCAGCTTTGAAAACTTTGTGATTTCCTGTGATTTACTTTCTCATGGTAAATATTCATTTTATACTTAATTTTTGTCCTTTACATTCTTTTTTCTAAAGGCCCCACAGAATATAGATCTTCCCTGGGGTAAATTTTATAGTTTTCATTGGAAATAGCTTTTTTCCAGAGCATTTAAAAAATTTTTTCAGCATTTGATGTTTTCCCAGAGAAACCTCACTTTGCTCCATCCAAAGGGTTCAAGGTATTTTTCTTAAAAGTACATTTTTATTGCTATAAGATCTAATATTTTATAGTACTCACATCTTTTTCAATGACCAATTTTTCTTTAATATTTAGTCTATTGAGTTTTTCTTTCTTTAAACTAGTATTGTCCCTCCCACAGAAGGGAAAAAGTAAGGTGTTTGTGTCCACAGTAAAATCATAAAATGATTAGTAAAATTAATCATTATGATGAATGATTATGATTAACCATTAATTAATCATAAAATTAAAAATAGCTGCTAATATATCACTAGAGTGTTTTTCCACTTGTAATATATTTTTTCAATTAAAGGCATTTAAAAATCAGTGCATACAAAATACAATATAAAAGATAATATTATAATAAAAAGATAATATTATTGAATATAAAAGAATATTTGGGGAGCTTTTCACTGAAGGGACGCTGAGTTTTGATGTGTGTTTCATTAGCAATCGATTTTTTGCTGCACAATGATGTTAGTTTTCACAACCTTTTGCACTAGTCCATTCAGCAAGAAGTCAAAAGTAGTTATTTTCTTATTTATTTCCTAGAACCCAATACCTGGGGAAATAGACGACGTATGTTTATGTAATACCCATTTGGCAATCAGATGAGCTGGTTATAGCGGTGACTTGGTGTTCTTTTTTCCTTGCTGTTGTGTCCTAGCTGCCTCAGTATTTTGGATCATAGCATAAGGTCTCTGAATGGGTAACTGAGGTTCTTCTAAGTCTGAGGCAGTGTCATTGTGACATCTGTCCTCTGTGTACATAAGCATTTTTCTTGTTTAAACAAACCTCATGGAAAACAGGAAGTGTATAGTAATGTTGTGTTTTGAATTGCCTCTGTAAGAGGGAAGTATCCCGGAAAACGGCTGTGTTTTCTAGTTCTGCAGTATCTGATGACGAATGGAATTTGTCTTTCACAAGGTAGATTGCAGGTTGCCCTGAGGACAGAGCTCTGGTGCCACCTGCACCCCGCTCCCAGCCGACTGTCCGAAGGTGTGTGCTGATGTTCTCAGGTCTGAGGAGGAAGGGGGATCAGGCAGAGATTAAGTGCAAACGTGTCTCTGGTCGTGACAAACTAGTTCACCCTCTGCCCACTGGAGCCTGGAAAATGGCGAAGCTGCCGCCTCACCTCCAGAGATGAAGGAGAGTGTGTTATTGTAGACACCAGTGAGTGAGACAAGGAAGAGTTGCTAGTTTTGGAAGCAGACTGTCATTTTGAAATTCAAGCTCCATAAACAGGGTGGCATAAAAAGCAATCCTGAAATATTGTGGGAATGTCATATCCTGGCATGTTTGGAAATATCTCCATTTAGGGGAAATTGTACATGATGCCAGTTTCACTGGGCTTACATCTCTGTGTTTCTATTGACAATCAGCTAAAAGTTAAGAGGCTTCATGTAGTAAAGTCAAAATCCCCTACTTACAAATCAAATGAAGGATGTTTACTGTGAGTCGTATTTTATCATTTGTGGCCACTATATATTCCATCTAGACACAGTGTATATTTTCCCTTAGTCTTGGTGTTTAATCTTCACACAGTGGCAGGTCACAGGATTTATCTTCCCTGGTAGAATCTACTGCATGTTAGAACCACCTTGTTTTCCTGAATTCCACTTAGAGCCGCACTTTGTCTTAGGAAATGCAGTTAGAATTGAGCGTGGTTGTGAGAAAAATAAATAGCATGTCGTGATGAACTACAGTGCTTGGCGAGAGTGGTTTCCACCCAGGGCTGATACAAATCAAGATGGGACCATGATTCTTTGTACCTAATTGGTAAAAGAGTGCTCAATGCACCCTATGAATCGTTGACTCCCATAAATGAACACAGGAGCTCATCTGGCATTGCGGGGCTGTAAAGTCTCTGTCTAACAGGAGTAATTACAGAGCAGCTTCATCCACAGGGCAACAAGGCTCCCAAACAATTTAGAAACAAAATGGTTGGTCACATATTTTCTTTGCCCTGTGAAAATCTATTACATTACACAGTGAATTTTACTGCATCGCTAATACTGCCACATCATGGAAGTGCATTTTGGGGATGTGTTTAAAGCCGGGCACTTCAATGGCGTAGAGCCAACCAGAGCCCACATAACTCAAGTGTTGGTTTCAAGTCTCCCGGATGCTTTTTTATTTATGCCAAATGAGGTGCCACCTTAAGAGCTTGAATTCTTAATGAATTTTTATTGTTTTTATTAGCCCATGGTTGGAGTCTTAGAAAGAGTTTTAAGGCATCAATATGTTTCAGTTTTTGTAGTTTTCATACAGATTATGGAGAAATAAGCATAAAACCCATCCCTCCCCCTACAGCATCTAAAAAAAAAAAAAAGAAGAAGAAGAAGAAGAAAAAACCTGTGAAGTTGAATTTTGTTCTTAACTCAATGGAAATTCACTACTAATTCATAATACATGTCTTATCTATAACATCAAAGGCACTGAGTTCATTATATGTGTAGTGAACATATTTATAAAAAAACTGAAAAACCAGCCACGCTGGGTTGTTCTTTGTTATTTCAAATAACAACTCCTGTTTTGATCATAAACAGAATGATCAAGTTGGCCGTGTCTGACTGTCTTAAGCCAGGATGATGGAACATGTTGGTTTTGCCTGCTGACAAGGAAGAGGTAAAACCAAGGGAAGGCAGGTGTGAAGTGAGGTTGGAGAAGACTGGCTGTGACGAAAGATATGACCCATGCTCCCTTGTTGAACCAGAGCTCCAACTGCATTTAAGTGTGTCTCATCAAAAGACACTGGTTCCTGTTTGAGAGTATAACTAGGAAGGTGAAGGTGAAAGTCAAGGTAAAGTGAGACCAGAAACTAAGTCCATGCGGGGGAAGAAAAGTTGGAATGACTTAAATGGGAAAAGGAATCATCATCCTTCTTCCATTATTAAATCTACTGAAGGCCAAGGGTGGACTTCTCTAGTGGGAACCTACGGGGAGTATCCGTGGTTTACAAAGATAGGAAGGCACCATGTTCCTAGAGTCTCCATTTGTCTATTTGACATCCATTTCCCACAAGGCCAATTGTATGAACTCTATTTTCTTATTTCTTATATTCTTGGTGCTCTGGCATTTATGGCCTAGCTGACTGGGGCGTCACCCACTCCTGAGGCTACCCAGTTTTTAGAGACAGCAAAGAGCTCATCTGGGCATACACCTTTCCTGTGTAGACTAACCAGTCCAAAGCCCATAACCCCAACCATGTGTTTTAGCAAACCCGCACACACTAAGCCAGTGTTCCCCTGCTTTAAGGCAACCCAGGGCCAGGTACCAGACAACTATGCCCCAAAGCTTCCCGGAGTTATTCAGACTAGCTAGCAAACCCTAAGCTGTCCTGCCTTGTCTTTCATGTGAAAGCCACAGTAGAGTCTCTGACCTAGATTTCCTCCTCTCCTTCTGCTCCCTGAACAAAACTGGTATTTCCCCAAATGGCTCGGTATGACATGACATGTCCCCTCTTCTTGGGAAATGTAAATAATGCAATTCTCCTTTCACTGGCTTTGGCCTCTCTGTGTCACTTCCATGAATTAAAATCCTGTGGGTACATTTTGAGACACACAGATGTTTTCGTGCAGTGAGTATGTAGAAGACAAGAACTCTTCTCTTACGCTCTTTTTTTCAGTGGTTGGGGGAGTTAAAGGAATGTCCTGGCTCACCATGGAATGTGTGAAGTTTATATGTGACAGTCATCACCTGGGAAATTAGGGCTCTTTGGAGCAGACAGATCCAAAGAAATGGCTAAACAATATCAGTGTCTAGTAACAGTCATAGTTCAGACAATATGGACAAAGAAATAGAATTTATAACAGGAGACCAATTTTAAGGATGCCTGACCCTTTTTCAAAGTCCAAGTCTTCTGTTCATTGGCTGGTCTTCTAATCTCAATTTTATGGCTCAGCCCATCCAACACGTATTTGCCAATTACCCTGCTAGGTGCCGTGGGGGCTGCAAATAGCAGCAAAGCATTGTTTTTACTCTGAAAGAACACACACTCTAAATAGTAGTAGCACTGCTGGTATTAGTCCAGATTTCTAGAAGTAGTGGCCAAGCTGGGATTATATATGCAAGAGATTTATTGGATGAATGTCTTGGGGACCCATGGATCTCTTGCATTTTTGCACATCTTGTGAGGAGAGGCACGGACTGCCCTTGTTCCAGACTATGTTTTCAAGGGTATTTGTACAGTGAACAGCCTTGGGAATGAGCGATAGTGTCTCCTTCCAGAGCATAGGACAGGGTGCTTTTTGTCTGGTATAATAAGAACCATGTCTCCCTTTAAGGTGAAATTCAGGCAGGCTTAACACTTGTTATAAAGATTCAAATTTCCAAGCCTGAGGAAACTTTTCCAAACACAAAAAGAAAGATAAAACAACCCCTCAAATACAAAAACAATTCCCCCTACCTATTCTATTTAAGGATGCCACCTGGCCTTTTTACAGTTTGTCATCCTCTGGGGGGTGGGGTTGGGTAGCTAGGGTCAAACCGATACTCGATACTCTGGCTACTGCTTGGCCGACAAATCCCTTGTCACCACCAACAGCTTGACTTGGGGGACATTGTTCTCTGACCGGTCAACTTTAGCTACGGGCTCGGCCTTCTGCCGGGAAAGGTGAGTCAAGTTAAATCATGAACATCTCGGCGGTGGAAGAACAACAGTTGCTAAAAAGAAATGATGTTGGGAAATAAAAATGTTCATCAGAAGGAGGATGTTTTTCTTCTCAAAGTTTCAGCGGTAGTGATGACTACTGAGATGAGTTGATTGTAGGTAAGGAAGTTGAGAGGTTTGGTGTCAACTGAGGATACAGAATGGTGTTGACAGAGAAAGCAGACAGAATCAGCAGGGCAGTGGTGGAACCTCCCAGGCTGTGTGTGGATACAACTTACATTGTTGTTCCTCCATCCGATATGATTTTGGACACCAAAGGAGATCTTCAGATGATGTGACTTCTAAGAATAGAAGTTACACTGGAACACGGAAGCGCAGTTAAGTAATAATAGTTAGAAATTCAGAGACAGAAGAAACAAGATAGACTTTTCCTTTATTTACATCCCTTTTTGGACAGAAGTGTTCAAAATTTTATTCTCCATAATCTTTGAGTGGCAATATGTTTGGTTCTGTGAAGTGTGTCTTCAAATACATGAGGTTGCAGAGCAATTATTGGGCTCCGAGTGGCCTTGGCCTTTTCTCAGCTACTTTGGAGGTGAAGGTATCAAAAGACGAACCTGATGAATGAAATTCTTTGGTGTATATTTTACCTCATCTCTTACTGAACCCAGCGGTCTCAATATTTCTTTTCTAACTCATTTTCATAGGCGACTCTGGTACTGCGTAAAGCCGGGAGCTAGAATATCGGGGTTTCCGACCACTGCTCACCATGTCCTTAGCAAAACCCTGTAGCTTCTTGAAGAAGAATGGGTATAATTATACATTTCCTTAGAAATGGTTAAGCTGAGCAACTGTGATGGTACCCGGGAAAGCTCTAATCCAGAGGGACGAAATGAACAGTATCCTTTGTGAGGATGGGAAATTCAGGCCAAAGGTGGAGCCAGAAGGATACCATCTATTCTTCGTTTAAATCCTATCACACAGGACAGCCTCTTTGCCGACACCCAGGATAATCTCTGCCACCCAGTTTGCTCTAAAACAAGAGGGGGTTTTCAGAATTCAGGCAAACCTGTGATCCCCGTAAGTAGCACAGTGAAGGAACCCACTTACAGTTTCCTGCCTTTGTTTCAGTAGTTGTCAGTCTTTATTTATTTCCTTTGAGAAAGAGCTTATCTAACTATCAACTCATTAGTGGCTTAATACAGCGTAAGCTGATGACAGGCAATCTGAACAGCAAATGTTCGGATGTTTGAATGTTCGCACTGCAGAGCAATCAAGCTAATAATACCTTTTGAGAATACGTCTCCTGGATCTATCATTTCAGCTGATCTTGTTAAATCTCATGTGTGTGGGCATCTTCAGTGCCTCTGCTCCCAGGATCCTGTGTGCACTGCGGTCTCCCCCCAGAACAAAGGGCCACATGGCGCCATCTATTTAGGGGGCAAGGAAATGAAATTGTTTATACCTCACCACTTGGTTCTCAATTCGTTACTCTATTCAGATATCCCAAGATTCAGTCTGGAAGAAAATAGGAGATAATGTTACCAAAGGGGGCAGGGATTAGCTGGATAAGGTAACCAAAGAGGAAACAAGGAAGGACTCACAATGAAAACCCAGGGAGAAATAAAGGAATTTGAAACCCTTCCGAATCCTTCCCTTTTAGTCTGTCTCCAAGAGGCTGAAACATCTGGTGAATCACGTCAAAGATTCAATCAATCATCCCTGCATTTGGTGTTTATGATGCCAGACATCTGGATGGACTGAGTCCCTCTTTTCTTTAATTAAATCAGCTGGATGTTTTGACTTCTGGCAGAATCAGCTTTAGTCCAAATAACACACATCATCATCCTATTTGTACCCTTATTCAGTTTGGATCCAATTTCTATTAACAATTGATTTAAAAATAGTTTTGCATGTTGTGTACAATATTTGAGTATGAGCATAAGTAATCCTGAATAAATCAGAGAAACAAAATGGACTTGGCTGCTTTACTTTTTTCTAAAAGAACCCTGAATGTTGCATACAATGAATGGTTGTTGAGAGAGTTAAAGAACAATGTTAAATAACTACACAGCCAGCTCTCGGCGGAGCTCAAAATATCCTCTTTGATGTAAAGGCAGCTGGCACTGACAGTCAGTTTAACTGTGTGTAACAGGAACACACAATCTATATAATTTATGCATTCCTAGGTTTTTCAGTTCATAGGAATTTGGTCTGGTTTTATATTATTTTCAGATACCCTTTGCATTCTTATCTGGAAAGGCTTCTTGGCAACTTGGTGATGGGAGGAGATTTAAAAAGAGATGAAAGGAAACCATGAACACATGCTGGCTTAATGAAATATTTTCTAGGAGAGAAAGCAAACCCCAACATAGACAAAACAGCGTTTATTACTGTAAATATGATAGAAAACAACCGAGGAATCCTGGCATAACATCTCATACCTCATTCTTTCACCGCGTTTTATGGGGCCTGCCTCACACACCAGTCAGAAATGGGTCCTGCTTTCTCACTAAGGCGGTTCTGTTCTTTGGTGTCAAACAACAGGTTAATAAAGAACTACCTTGATGAGATTGTAGTTAATCTTGAAGGACAGATGACTTCTGATTTTAGGGTTCTTATTATGATCATTCAGTCAAATCAGCTATTTTTTTATTAATATTGTGAGAGTTATATAACACATGTCTGAAACAATGCCTAAATTTTTTCACCAACATTAGCCACAGCTCCATTTCTGCAGGATCCCCTCCATCGCATGTACCTTAAGTCAGATCAGTTGCTAAGATAAAAACTAAAGTCCACTTTGATGCTGCTCTGCCAGATGTGGATATTTCTTTATACTTTTTCTGGAGCTGATGTTGCTGATGTTTCTAGCGCATTGAGCAACCCTGTCAGGACTTCCACTGATGCTCCATCAGCGAGGAGATGGCGCCAGGTACCCTTCAGTTAATGCTTACAAGGCGCCTATGAGACAGGTACTGCTGTCAACAGAGGCCCAGACCGAAGCTCCAAGGAGTTAAGCAACTGACTCAAAGTTTCAATGTTTGGATTAACAATAGTGATTTAAAAAACACTATTTTTATGTGTGCAAACACATGTATTTATTGCAGACATTTTGGAAACGTAGGAAATTCAATAAAGAAAAATAAACTCATAATACCATTTCCCTGAGATAATGACTGTTCATTTTTTGGTGTATGGACTTATATATACATGTATACATACATATTTAAATAAATGCGTTCACATTTAAACCCACAGACTCATGCTGAGCACATTATTTTGTAATTTTCCTTTTTATAAACATAATTGGCCATGTCTTTCATATAATATGCATTTTTCTATAATAGGGATTAACAAACTCTTTTTTGTAAAGGGCTAAATGGTAAATATTTTATGACTTGTGGACCATGTTATCTTTCTCCCAACTACTTAACTTTCGGAATGTAGCCATACACAATGTGTAAATAAACGAGTGTGATTGTGTCTTAAATAAATAAAACTTTATTTACAAAACAGACAGTGGGTCAGATTTAGTCTGTGAGCCACAGTTTTCTTGTTCTACAGGTCCTTTTTTTAGTGACTATGTCATTATTTACTTTTAAGCCTTTGTTTAATAATAATATTGTGATGAAAATTCTTATAACTAAAACTTGATACACATGCCCCAGACTTTCCTCAAGAAAAATTCTTGGAAGAACTTCTGAGTCAAATGGAAAGATGTTATAAAGCGCTTGATATATATTGCCCAATGACTGCCACAAATTGTAATTTCCTTTCTCACCAGTGATGGAAAGGAGGCCTTTTTATTCTTACCTTTGCTAACCAGACTTACTATGGAGTTTCTTAAATCTTTGAAAATTTGATAGACAAAAGCATAGCTACTCTTCTGAGTTTTCTTTAAAAAATATTTATTTATTTTAGAGAGGGGAAGGGAGGGAGAAAGAGAGGGAGAGAAACATTATTGTGTGGTTGCCTCTCGCACGTCCCCTACTGGGGTCCTGGCCTGCAACCCAGCCATGTGCCCTAGAGCGGGACTCGAACCAGTGACCCTTGGATTCACAGGCCTGCAATCAGTCCACTAAGCCACACCAGCTAGGACTGAGTTTGCTTTTTTAGATCTCTTTTTTACATGTTTTAACACAATCATAAATCAGTGATTTTCATTCAGGTCAAACTAAATTTATAAATGATGGAAACATGCAAATTTAATTTTAGCAGATTAAATGGCTTATAACCATACTTAGATGAATACATAAAGTGTTAGATTAACACATAGGTACTATTAAAATAGTTCCTGCAAGTCTGTATTCTTCCCCTGGAATAGGAAAATAAATTGTGTTTCTTTTGTCCCCTTGCTTCCTCTGACTATTGTCTATAACACAAGAAAATGTCTTTCTGGAACGTTTCTATCTTCTTTTTCCCCTCACTGGGCTCTCCCAATGGCAGGCACAGTTTATCTGACTCACTGGAAGGCAACGTTCAGACATCCCCTTATCCTGGCTTCTCTGTGTGGTGAGATAAATGTGTTAGAGATCACAGGCATTGTTGTGGCTTGAATTATGTCCCCATAAAAGATAGGTTGAAGTCACAGCTTCCAATACCTGTGAATGTGACCTCATTGGGAAATAGGGTCTTTGCGGCCATGATCAAGTTAAGTGAGGCTGTTAGTGTGGGCCCTACTCCAATACGACCGCTGTCCTTATGGGAAGTGAAGACCGGGAGAGTCAGAGGGGAACAGCTTTATGAAGATGGAGACAGAGATTGGAGTTATTACCAATGAACCAAGGAACTCCTGGGCTATGGAGATAGGGAAGGATCCTCCCTGAGAGGCTCAGGAAGGAGCAGGGTCCTGCCAACACCTGATTTGAGACTTCTAGACCCCAGAACAATAAGACAATACATTTGTGTTGCTTTAAGCCACCTAATTGGTAGTACTTGGTTACAGTGGCCCTAGGAAGTGAACCCAGGCATGGGTGGCCATGAGCTTCATTGGACATGCGTAGCCCAGAGGCTCTGCCACTCTTCTCCCTTTCAAGTGGAGTTCTCATCACAGTAGACCCCTCTTTTCCCCACGGCTGACCCGCCCATGACCAAGGGATTGTTTATTTCAAGAAGGGAGGCAGAGGAAGCTCTTTGGGCCTTGGATCCAGGCCTCTATCTCCCAACATTAATGATAGCCACGCCATCATTACAGCTGATGTTTTGATCTCCTATACCCTTTCCACCAGAAATCTCCACAGACAGCATAAGTCTGAACGTCTTGAGAAAGAGATGTGGAGACTGGCATTTTGGTGACTAGATAACACCTGGGAATGCACAGTTCCTTGCTTTGGCTGTAGTGGCCAGGGTCCAAGTAGGCTTATGTCTCAGCAAGTATGGCATCAGGCCCTCTGGCTGATACTGACCCAAGAAGGAATGCTACCTGTGGTCATATCTGGTATCACAGGTATTTCATTGTCGGAAAGAGACATTTTAAATTCCATTTAATCCTTAGCTTACAACAGATAGCACATTGTACAAGCGTGTTAGGCCCTGGTAAAGGAAATAATTTGTTTTTCTTTATCTGTATATTTTTTTAGCCAAGGCTTTAAAATATAAAGGCAGATAAATGTCCAGTGGGCCTCAGAGAGTGTGTCTGTGAGGTTTGAACATTTTAAAAAAGTATTTATCTTGAGTAGGTAACATACTATGCCGCGCCCTAAATCTAGCCCTTCTTGTCTTATTTTGAGCTACTCTGAGGGATGAGGAAGTACGTTGTGGCAGGGTTAAGCTCGTGAATTCATGAATATATCGAGAAGAATAAAAGTTCTTAGTACACACCAGATCAGTAATCTTGAATTTGAAAAAAAAGTGGCTATTATTAGAAACTCAAAAGCTGGAAGGAAATTAAAAAGGCTCATGCCTGGAACACTGATTTTAGAAAAGCTTACCCGGAAAAGCTTCGGAAGAAGGCGATTGGTATACGTAATGTCAAAAAGTGAGCCGTGGGAGAGGAAAAGTACAGCAAGACATACTGGTTTCAGTGGGGCCAGTGAGGGATTTTCTTATTGCAAACACCGAAATCTTGGTTAATAGGTAAACAGGAGATAAGAGCAGATCTAACTGTTTGCATAAATGTGGGACTGGGCTCTCTCTGTGATGACGTTGAAGGGCCAAGGGTTTCGGGCCAGAGGACAGGGGAGAGACTTAAAGATAGCACCAGCGTGTCTGACAGGTGAAGTGCAGTCAAATCAGCCAGCGTGCACATGGGCCTGTGAGCGAGCTGTGGGAGACAGGCCCTGTGCTCTATCATCACAGGCTCAGGCAACAGGCCAACACCCAAGGATGGGGCCTGGAACACAGCATTGGGCTCAGGAGGTGGCCATTCGGCTGCAGGGCCCAGGGAGACGCAAAGGAGACCATGTGGATTCCTTGCTGTCATAAGGTGCTGTCATTATTGTCCGCACCTCTGTTAGCTGGACACCATATTAGAGAAGAGGTCTGGAGAAACCAAGTATTTGTGTCAAGAGACTATTCAGACTCTTGCTTCAAATGAAGTTAATGTACTGGACTGAAGTATAGTTTTTTTGTTCCTGCTACCCATCAGGTAGGGAGTCACGAATGATCAGATTATAGGTCACATTCTAGTTCTCCCTTTAGAGAAATACAGTACTTTTTTCGTTGTTGCACACTTGGATAGAGTGTAAGTGAATCAGGTCCTCTGGAATGCAGAGGCTTTATTATGCCACAGCAGCTTCGCAGGCATATGCTATTTTGAGCAGGCTCCAAGAAGAGGGGCACCTTCTTGTTGCTGGACGGTGTCCTCATGCCACAACCTGTCCATGCTCATCCTTTACTTCTGGACTCTTCCAGGAGCTCTTTGTTTATTGGTCTATTCCAGAAGTAGGTAGGGAGGTCGAGGAGCCAGGGACATTTTAGGTTACTGTCTCCTCCAAGTTGGCCCTTTATCCAGCTTTGGAAAGTCTCTGTGTTAATGATGCTCCAGGGATGGGACACGTGACAAGGATGCGCCGTGTGCTCACAGACCTACCTCTTGTCACTGGCGGGTCGTCAGTCCGGGGCTGCTGATTCCTTGTCTATTTATTCCTTCAGTCAATAAATACATACCGATGGACTGAGTGGGTTGTTATAAACAGAAAAGAAATTGTTGCACATATTTCTCTCAGGAAGTCTACAAACTGAGCAGTAAATAATCCACAAGAAAGGTGGGGAAGGAATAGTGAATTAATCTGGTATTTTTCACACCCAACCTGTTTTAGAAGTTGAACATGGGAGAACAGAGCTTGGCAAAATACTGTAGAAAATGAAATGATGTATTTGAGTAGACTCTCTAGGAGACGGGGACTTTCTGAATGTCTTTAGCTACCAGGCACCATGGAAGATCAGAGAAGGAACACTGAACCGCAATGACCTTCTCCAATTATCTTGACATCTGACTTAACACAGGAGATTCTTATGGAAAGAACAACTTTGCACAGTAACAGGAAACCAAGGAGAGAGTGGCACGGAGCACAGGAACCGCTTCTTTCATTTGCGGAAAAGAATTTTTTCTGTTGTTGCTTTGTGAGGTCATCTTTGAATACCAAGGAAAAAACATGTTTATAGACATCAGGGACACGAAGCCCAAGTCTCTCCAGTATGTACACAGGAAATGAAGCACAGTATCTGGAGCCCAAACTGGCCTTTGTCTCCTTTTCCAGTCACTGGCTACTTCGCCACACTCAGTCACCCAGTCTCATTGACATTCAGGGCCCACCCAGAGGATCTTGGTGCCAGCAAGGAAAGATGCAATTGCAGTTAGGCTTATGTAAACAGGAGAGTTTGTGTTAAATGGGCTACATCACAACTAATGGGATTCTGGGCATTTCTCTGTAATGTGCAATGGAATTTATAACAACATGCTTGTGTAAAACCATGCTACTGGAAGTGCTGGGTTTGTCATTTATGAATAAAATGCACCTTATATATAAATATACTTAAAATGAACAAATGTGATAACTGATACAAAAGAAGTGAGGGAGCTATGACTTCCAGTCGTGTGAATTCCTGGACTTCAGAACCAGAAAAAATGTGAGCATCCAGAGTCATCTCACCGCTTGTGCTATAGTCTCATGGTGCTCTCTTAGTAAGAACATTTTTTGAGTGCAAGAGAACTGGCGTGTTGTTTACAGGGATAAATATTTTGTTACTGACTTATAATTGCTTCACTCAGATATATTACTGCCCCACTTACATAATTTTTCAAAAATACTGCCTATTAATACACTTGCTAATGGCAAGGCTAGCTCAGGCATAATAATTATACCTGTCATCATTTATTTAGCTCTTCATTGACCATACTCTTCAGTTTGTCTGTGAAAATTTTAGTGTCTATTTGTGCTTCAGCGTGTTTATTAATAGCAGTCTTTGACTCTCAAAAATGTCCTGTGTGGGTGATAAATGACACAGTCAACTTAATTTCACAAATATCTATGTCCCTGGCTCTGTGTTAATAAGTGTTTGGTATATGTCGTCTCATGTGATCCTCAGCAAGCAAGCAAAGCAATGAAGCTGTCTGGTTTCTGCCACTGTCGTTAGCTGCTGTGTCAGACTCCTCCTCACACAGATTCGATGGGCCGAGATCTCAGAGAGAGAGGAAGCATGTCCTCTGTGGCTTCCTCTTTAGAACTTGTGTCTGTTTGTTGGCTGTTCAAGGAAAAGAGACTAAAAACAAATAGTGGCTCAGGGTTTGGGCATATAGCCTCCATATAGAAAAGTACATAAATCATGAGCATACAGTTTGATACATTTTCACGAAGTGAACACATCCCTGTAACTACCACCCCGCTCAAGAAATATTCCCAGCATCCTGGGAGGGGTCCATGCGCCTCTTCTATTGCAGCACCCACACCAGCAGCCGCCGCTCTGACTTAGCTGTATGCCAGTTTTACTTGTTTGTGAACTGTACATAAAAGGAACCGTATGATATATACCCTTTGTTTTTTTTACTCAAAAATTTTTTTTGACATTATCCATGTTCTGTGACACAGTTTGTGTCTTTTCATTGCTGCACAGTATTTTTTGTTTAACAGGACACAGTTCATTTGCTTGCACTACAGTCATGATGAAATCGTTGTGTGATTAGCTGGTTGCAGTCCTCCAGCTCATTGTAGGGCACATCGGATGAGGATAAGGACTGGGTCTCTTTTGCTGCTGTATCTCCAGCATCTCGCATGGCCCCTTGCGCATGGTGAGTGCTCAGAAATGCACCAGATGAATACATAAAGGTTACCACTGTCCCAGTCTGCTCCCCTGCCACACCCAAAACCCTTCCTGCCCCAGAAGAAACAGAAATCGTTAGTAGAAACGAGTCTTTTTGAAAAATTCTGACCAGATGAAGGAGACATGACAATGCTGTGTGTGTCAAAGAAACACATTTTTGTGCTTGCACTTTGGGACAGGTAATACTAAAACAAAAATGACCGAGGAGAAAATCACAATTCATGTTTTATTTCACTGAAAAAGTGTTAAAAAAGCAATAAAGTGAGTATACCCTCAAAAATGTTTGTAAAGTCAGTTTAAAAATACTACCATGAAAGTTAAAACTATAGTATTAAGTTTGCACACCGTTTGGATACACAGATTTTTTGGACAGTGGTTGTCAGAAATATAAAGCAGTTTTGCACTCTTTCCATTCTCAAATCACGGCCTGATGTCTTAAATCATAAGAAGTACCTCTGGTGACTAAAGTAAGCATCTCCATTTGGCTTGATGTATGTTTAGTCTATTTCTTCTTGGCAAAAATCTTTTAGCGTAAGTGTCCGAGCATAAGGCTGACAAAATGTTTTCTTTCCTACCCATTTGTGTGGTCTTGTTTAATAAAAACTATATAAAAAGACTAAATAGGATTTGTTCAGAGGAATACACACACATATATATATTAGTTTACTTGACATTGAGACTAATCCATGAGAGGTAGGTGAGTTCTAAGTGAGAAAAAGTCAGAGAACACATCTTTCCACCATCCAGTGCTCCAGCTAGTTAATGACAACTTTGCCTTATGTCACTAGAAAAAGTGAAAATCACACAATAAAAAGGAAATACTTCTAATTTTTGAATAATTTAATTTATAATATGTTACCACGTCTGCCCTCAACATGTAATAATACATAGGTATGAATTTGTTCCTACTTTTTTCTTTTATTTTGAAATTTTGGACAGGAAATTCTTTACTTTCATAATTTTATTCTTGTAGTACTAATATATATGTACATGGGGTGAAGACTAATCTTAATTCAGAAAGTATGTATTGAATTTTTCTCACGTCCATAACATGTGGCTGAAACATTCTAAGGACCTTACAACATAAATGAAAAGACAAAATATATTATGTGGAGTAATTCTATGTCCCATAAAGTGGCATGTGACTAGCTACTATAGTGAATAGTTGATATTTATTATAGAAATGTAGATAAGAGGAGTATCTCAGTGGGCTAGGAGAGATTGATTATGCCTTCTAGTTTAAACAGAATATAGATCCTGAGAAAAGTAGACTTAAATAAAATAAATGAATGGGAAGGCCCTTTCCTCCTGGGAAAACAACGTGAGGAAAGGTTCTGCGTTGAGAGTGGGCACAGGGCAGAAGCTTGAGTGTGATGAGGCTGGCCATGAAGGAAGGGAAGGGCTAACCCCAGGAGGGCCTTTCGGGGCCAAGCTCGTGAGGTTGGAGTCTACTATTCAGACTAGTGGGACACAACTTTTGAAAAGGAGAGCGAAATACTAACATTTACTTACATTTGGAAACAATATATAGGATCAATGGGAATATGAAGGGACTACAAGTAGAAAGATGGCATATGCGTTTAACACGTGACAACACAAGGATTAGGAGGCGCCCTTACTTTCTTTTCCTTCACACCGTATGTTCTTAGATGTCTTCACTTTCTTTTCTTTTTGCAGGGAGCAGCTGGAGGGAAACTGCTAGAGAGGTTGGGGTGAAAGACTTCTTTTATGTGCATGGTGAATTTGGTTTTGGTCACATTGAACTTGAACTTGGGGTGAAGTTGGGTTGTGCAAATGTCCCTGAGGCAGCTGAGATGCAGGCTAGAATTACCCAGGAGGACAGAAAGGAGACTCAAAAGTGAATCACCAGCACACAGCTAATGATGAAAATAATGAGAAACCGTAATGATAACGTTCGAATGCTTTAGATAATGGGTGAAAGATAGCTTTGGAGAATTTCCCCAGTTAGTGGCTGAGGGAAGAAAGGAAAAGTGGCAATAAGTAGTGGGAGACAGGAAATAAAGGTGTCAGGTAAGTACAGTGTCAGAAAAGGAATGGATGTTCACTGCCTCATTGTGCTTAAAGGTCAACCCTGAGGATTGTGAAAAACATCTTTAATTTTCCAAGAAGAGATGACCTTTCAATCTTCCTTCCTCTCTCTCTCTCTCTCTCTCTCTCTCTCTCTCTCTCTCTCTCCCCTCTTTCTTCTTTCTGTTCCTGGGGGCACATGTAGGTATAAGGGAGTGAACAGAAGCAAGACTGGATTTCAGGGCTTTGGGGAGTCATAGAAATGAGTCTATAATTCTATGTTGCTAGTTTAAGGAACTTAGAATGAAAACGGGTAGGATCATGGCTGTAATTAGAGAAGGTGTGTTCATGGTGATCTTATTCACAATAGCTCAGACATGGAAATGACCCAAGTGTCCTTCCATGGATGATTGGATAAAGAAGATGTGGTAATTCTATATAACAGAAGACTACTAAGCCATTAAAAAGTTAAAGTATTGCTGTTTCATTCTGACTTATTTCAATGGATCATTGCTGATCCATTCAACAACATGGATGGATCTTGAGAGTGTTGTGCTAAGTGAAATAAGTCAGACAGAAAAGTACAAGAACTAGATGATTTCACTCATAAACGGGATAAAAAGCAAAAAGCAACACACAAACAAAGCAAGCAAACAAACAAAAAACCTAACCTGACAACAGAATTGTGGTTAATAGAACAGGAGAGGGGTGGGGGAGCACAAAGAGGGTACAGGGGGTCAATACATGGTGATCAAGGGGGCCTCGGCTTGGGGTGCTGAGCTCACAATAGAGTATATAGGTGTTGTATTAGAAGGAGGTACACTGAAAATTTGTATAATGTTGTTAATCAGTGTTACACCAATCCATTTAATAAGAAAAAAGAAAAACATTTTCAAAATGGGTAAACATAAAATCTGTAAGATGTAGAGTTTTTGACAGGGAGACGGAGCTGCAGAAGACGGCGGGGAAGTGGGAGAGTGAGCATGTGAACTGTGCAGAGAGACCGAGGAGACAGGTGGAGAGTTCTTTGGTTCTTTACCTTGAAAAGCGATGGCTTCAACAAGAGTCATTGGGAACAGAGCCTAAAGGACTGATGGGCTCGTTTTTGTTTTTGTTGTCAGGAAAGCAAGGCAGGAATCTGCTGGCAAGAGTAGACAGGAGGAGTGAGAGGAATAGAAATACTTATAGAGTCTCATGTCGTTCCCACATTTAATTTATGTATTACCAAATATGCTTTGAAAAACAAAAGGGCAAGGTAACAAGTGCCTTCAGTTTCATATGGTTAAAATTATTGAATCTGTTCTTCAAATAAAGAATGATTTATCTTTAAGTTTTTCCTTGGCCATGAAATGAAAATATGTAAGTATATCTTGTATGGTGGACACTGTGATGTCCACCCAGAGCCTCTTTCTAGATTGAAGGATTTACTTCCCCAGCTGCTGGGAGTGCGGCCAGCCAACACTCCTTAGCTGTCCTTCCACGTGGAAAATTGCCTTGGCTGAAAGAAAAATGCCTCACCCAAGGTCGTGTCCCCTTCCGGATGGCCCACATCCAGCGACCGGTCATTACAGGAGATAAAGACCCCGCCCTGTCTCCCCAGCGGAAGGGCCAGTTGGAAGGTCCCTCCAAACTCTAGAGCCTCCCCCAGGACTGGCTGAGTTTTTCACTGCGCTGTATCACAGCTCCCGCTTTCTTCCTGGCCTGATAACACGGGCTCAGGAACACGTCCTAAACATCCCAGGCGCTAATCTGTGATTCAAAGCCTACTTCTCAGCGAAACCAAACCGCAACATGGGAAAGACTTATCTGCCCAGCCGCTGTAAATGCTGCTAGAATACAGGCATCGATGTTCGTGTCTTTCAATATTCAGTGACATTAATGTGGCGACACAAAGGTTGTCACTCGCACTCCAATTTGGGAGAATTTTGACACACCCATCCACCTCCAAGTTCCCCATGGCATTGACCGAGACCGTGACTGCGACTGTGTTGCTCCTGAAACTTGTCCTTCTGCCCACTTCTCCTGACTTCCCTTCTCCAGGTGCGCGCCCAAGTTTTATTTTTTAAACACTATTGTTTACCTTGGCAAGACACTCCAGTAAAGTTCCATTGTTGCATTTGACGCAGCTGAAAGTAATTGCAGGTGCATCTCATTTTACCTCGCTTTGCTTTATTGCACTTCACAGGTATTTCTTTTTAAGATTTTATTTGTTTATTTTCAGAAGGAGAGAAAGAGAAGGAGAGGGGGAGAACCACCTCACCTGGCTGGGCTGATGACCACCCCGCGCCCCTGCACGTGTGCCGCGCAGGGACCGAACCACAATCCAGGCACGCGCCCTGAACTGCGTCCTGACCGGGAATCGAACCAGTGACACCCCTAACCCTCCAGAGGCTGCCCAACCAACTGAACCACAGCAGCTAAGGCAGGTGTGTTTGTTTTACAAAGGAAGGCGAGACCCTTCACGGCAAGAAAGATTACGACTTGCTTTGCGGCAGGACTCGCTTTACCTCACTCGCTTTATGACAACACTCTGAAACCCGAGCGGCAAGATCTTTGGAGTTATGCCTGTAAGTGGTTAACATATTTCATTTCTTTTCACGAAGGCGGTTTCCTCGCGTGCCCATGGTTTAAAAATTTTAAAGGTCCACCGGCAATACCAGCTGGTTTAGAATGGTTTTGTGTGGTGTTTTGCTTTGTTGATTTCAATGGTCACTCTTACTTTAAACTTTATTTGAGCTTCTTTTTATTAAGTTACATGACTAACTGCCTGATACATCTACAGAATATTAACCAATACATGCGCCTATTTAGCCACAACATCTAGAACATGATTTCTGTTATTAGTTTGCTGAATTTTGAACAAGTGGCTCTTTAACGCGGGTAACTTAAGTGAAGTGAGGCAGTAATTGCATTTTTTTCTACCAATGTCCTTTTCCCCTTTAAGATTTTGATATTTCTTTTTTTTTTTTTAGGAGGGCATAAGGCAACCTTGTTAAACACTATATTCCCATCCTCCCTTGCAGCTAAATGCAGCCATGTGACTAACTTCTGGGCATTGGCAGTGTGACTAGAAATGAGATAGGCAACTTGTAGAAAAGGCACCTGCCCGCTGAGGGATGTGAACACGGTGACAGGAGCCAGAGAAGCGACCTTGGACCGTGTTGAGGGTGGCAGAACAGGGCAGGAGGGGGCTGGTGTCCAGGAGAGGCCACCATATCAGCCAGGACTTTTACATGAAAAAGAAACATGTATTTTGTTTAAGCCATTATTATTTGGGGTCTTTCTACCACAGTTCCTTAACTAATCCTCTAGGAATATATTCATCTTAGGATGCTTCCTAATGTCATATTAATGTAATTAGTAGTTGCTTGCCAATAGGTTGGAAAACATATACATCCTTCTAAAAGTATGCTTCTTGCCCTGGCTGGTGTAGATGAATGGATTGAACACGGGCCTGTGAACCAAAGGGTCGCCAGTTCGATTCCCAGTCAGGGCACATGCCTGGGTTGCAGGCCAGGTCCGAGGATGCATGTGAGAGGCATGTGAGAGGCAACCAAGCATTGATGTTTCTGTCCCTCTTTCTCCTTTCCTTCCCCTCTCTCTAAAAATACATAAATGAAATCTTTAAGAAAAAACTAGCTTTAGAAAAAGAATAAAACTATGCTTCTTAATGGGCTACTCGTGCCCCGATGGGTGAATGGTGGTGTGCCTGAGCATTAGGAGCAATATGCCTCGTCTTCTCTAAGTATTGACTTTACTCAAAGTTTAATAAAAAAAGTCTCACTAGTGCCTCAAAGATAATGAAATTGTAAAAGATAATTAAAGCATAAATAATATTCATATATTTACATATTAAAGAGTAACACAAAACTCCCGTGATATTTTAGTCCAAGCAAAGATCCTAAAAAAGGCACTTAATGCTTGAGGCGGACTCTCTCGCTATGACTGCTAGCTGAATAGGTTCGCGTCCCCAATCCCTTTGCTTTCACGGTGCTTCCAGGGAAATTTTGGAAAGCGCTTTTCTACCAAGATATTCTTTCTCAGAGTCAGGAGCTCTCAGGTTGAATCGAAATGATCTTTTCCTTATTTACATTGGTGTTTAATTTGTTCCGTGTGGCTTGTGATTCCATTTCTTAAATTGAGGCTTTCATGTTTTAGAAATATTTTAGAAATTGTAGAAGTAAATTTTGTGATTTTTCTTAACTTTGCTTTTCAAATTTTAAAAAAGATATCCTTATTACCGTTTTCAACAGAGTCCTTATTTATTCCAGCTCAGTAGTTATACATGACTGAGTCTGGCTCAGACCGCGGAGGCCAATTTATTGTTTTTGGCTGTCCTTTTCCAACTTTGTTATTCAGACTCTTGGGTGGCTGCATGCTCGTTTTCGAGTGTCTGATAGAGTTTGTGAGGTTCCTAGCAGATAAAGCAGAATGTTAGAATGCTACTTGGGTTGTATTCAGTGCCGTAAACTTTGTTATAAGGTTCAAAATTGCAAATATGAATGGATTTTCTTCCTGGTTGCAATGAGACTGTAGCCTCATTTTATTCTCAAGAATATTAAATCTCAGAGCTAACAGTGGGGACAAAGATCAGATAGAGGACTGGACATGTTTAATGTGGCTTTGAAGGGGGACATTTTAGGGTGGCTTTGGAATGTTGAATGGAGCTAATTGAGTTATTTGGTAGCTGAAATTTATGAAAGCCACTTAGAACTCCTTTGCTCTGCATCCTGATGAAATGGGTGTATTCATAAAGGGGATACAGAGAATGCTCTAGCTCCATACTTATGATAAATAAGGGGTCCTTTCTCCTTAGCATAATTAGTGGCTACTGAAATTAAAATATTGGATAACAGGAGGCAATTATCCTATATTTGTGGTTTCAGATCCACCTGAGTGCTAATCTTACTCTGAGTAGCATGAGGAGTATAAAGAATAAGAAAACAAACAAACAAACAGGAGAGATGGCACATAAAACAAAGAACAGTGCTAAGCCACCCGTCATTAACCCCCCAAATGCTGTGGAAGTTGCATGTGGAGCATTATAGCCAATCAATCATGGTACTTGGCCAAGTCAGCTGCAGCTGAAGAAAAGCCTGAAAAAAACCAAGGCATAGTAAAGGGGACCCTTTACATAACCACAGTTAAATTTGGGCAACTCAGTGACAAAAGCTGTCACTTGGCCAGGAACATGGAGTGGAGACATGAGCTTTAGGATGTCTGCTCTGCAAGAAGAAGCTTGAGCAAGTCGCCGGTCTGCTGTGGGTCTTCTTCTTGTCACTCTGCTCTGTTTCAGGATGATTCAGCGAGGGTACCTGGTCTGCAACCATAAGGACCGATTTTGCCTACTTAAACAGAAAAAGAACTTGCTGGAAAAGTGTGGGGTTCTTTACAGAGTGAGGAGATTGTTGAAGGAACCAGGTTAACTTTGGGAGTCTAAGAAGTTCAAGGGAAGAGTGTCCCCCCTGTGTATATCCATTGTTTCTACCCTTTGCTTTAGGATCAACTTTCAGGCAGACAGAGTCTGATTTGCCTAGTTTGGGTCACGTGGAAGAAGAGATTGGGGATGGATGGGCAACTTTGTTTGACAGACCGACTGTATTTAGTGGAGAAGGCAGAAAGGGGGAAATGCATACCATCTTTTTCTACCTTCTGGTTGATATACAGCATCCTTCTGGTTTTGAGTGTTGGTAGTTCCATTATCTTGGGTAAGTTTATTAAAATTTTTTGAACCTCAGTTTCCTTATCTACAATGACAATATCTAATTCAAAGGGTGGTTAAGCCTGTATATTGAGGTAGTGGCTGTTAAATCTTAGGCTCTGATTGGACCACAGTCAACACTCAATAAATATTTTTTTCTTTACAATAGTCTTTGGAGGAAGGACCAGAGTATGGTTTAGCATGTGTCTCAAATATATATGAGTATGTTCTTCCATGTGTGGACGTGTTAATGGCTCTCTCGTGTGTATCTGTTCTTGTCTGTTTTTGAGCATGTGTGTCATTATCAGTGAAAGCGTATGAGCACTTCTGTGGGAGCACAGCGCTGGAGATACAAAGAAGTATATTATGGCACTTGCCCTTCAGGGAAATTGCAAAATGCTAACTAAACATAAGTTAATAAGTACATTAAATATTAAACATATATGGGGATGTTTCCAAGTGCTAAATAAGAACATCCAAGACAAATATAACTACTAACAGAGTGGTAATATAATTTTAAAAAAACTTAAAAAATTGAATGCTAGCTTATATTAAGATACGTAATGTACCTGAATATTTTATCATTGCCTCTAATTCTGTCCAACCAAGAAGTATGGACTTCTCTTACTATCTTCATTTTCTCCTTTCCCTCCAATTCACTCATCACTCATGCTCTGGGCCCAGCAGTCATTAGCACCCAATGGAGCATTACCCTTGCTCTGCCTTTGAGTCCTTCCCTCACAGTCAACACCCTAGACCAAAACCCTCCCTATGAGCCATGCAGTTCAAGACTGGCGCCCAGCCACTTCCTTCCAAATGTGGATTAAGAAGCTTTCCCATGATTGAGAGAGCTGCCTTTTGTAGGTAGCCGCTGTCACCCATGGTGAGTGAAGGGAGGTTCCTGCACTTGGATGCTCTCCCTGGCATCTTTGTACCATGAACCAACTGCAGAAAGAGACAGCCCTATCTATGCCTGGGCCTCTTCCTCTGCCAATTGCATGATTCTTGGCCTCAAAGGAGTTGCTCCCCACTTTAAAAAAATCTCCATAAAGTTTTATCTCCTGTATTTCCAGATCCATGCTTTTTAGCTCTGGCCCTCTCTGCCACCAACCTAACCACAGTGGTGGGTTCAGAAACAAATAGAGCAACTGTAATAGTCATTTATTATTGTTCAGGGCCAATTGGAAATCCCAGAGTCATGAAAGGGAAATTTTGTTCCTAAGACCTAAAGTGCAAAAAATATATGGATCCATTGGGAGACTGGGTCCAGTTCACATTCGCTGTTTCAATATCCACAAGTGATTGAGATTTCATAAAACCATAAAGGAGGTATTGGCATTGCTCATAATATTATATATGTATGATCAGAATTTAGGTCTTCTGGGTGACCCAAGATAAACCATTAAGGCAACCTATCCATTATAACAAGGTCTTGGTTTATTAAAAAAAAAAAAAGAAATCATACGTTGGAAATAAATTGAATGCTTTTCATGAAGGAATGTTTAAATACAACAGTAAGAGAATGAATGCATATTAAAAATTGGGTGCCAATAGCTGGTTCTGAAGCTCATTAAAACAAATGAAAGACTTGGAATGTTTTCGGGATTTTTTTTTTGGCAGAAATTACACATGCACATTGCAAGTTTAATGATTCTGTGCTTGTGATTAAAACTTGAGTAATAATTTTTTTCCTTTGAAGAACATAATAAATGCATGTGGCATTCGTAGTCTTCAGTACTTCTCTGTCATATGGTGGAGTGTCTGGGTGCTTAAAAATATTAACTCCTTTGCATAATACTACTCAGAAATAATTTCCATCTTTTGGCTCCCTTTATATCAATGAGAAAATAAAAAAGAGAATGATTGTTTTGGGCCAGTGGCAGGATCCCAATAAAAATTCAATTACTCAGGTAAGCCAAGCCCAGGCTTAGGATCCCCTGTAGGGAATTGGGAAAACTTTGCTGGATTATCTGCCAGATGGGCTCGTGAAATCAGAGTCACGGCACCTTGCCTCCTCTCCTTTCTACCATATGGACCTTCCATGGGTGGTATTAATTTTTAGGATCTTGTATGCAATTCCATTTACACGTAATCTACACAGAATTGAAAACATAAATCTCGTTCCCAGTGGGCAACATAGAATGCGCTGTTGCCGAACCACTTGTCTGTTCCCTGCCTTCCCAAACATACCAGTTTATTAATCCACTCCCCAAAAAGCAAATCCAAACACAGGGGAAGCAAGCAGCAGGTCCCTAAATCATACAGGGGCAAAATCCAACTGAAACACCTCACAGGAAACCCTAACTTTTCCTGATCAATGGGTCTCACTCCCCTTTCTGACAGTTCTTGGCCAGCCTAGGAGCTGGTCAGGTTGCTCTGGGCAGCTGGGCATTAAAAGATGACCCTGGTCGTGTGTTTTCTGAAGCCAAAGGGTTTATTCTTGGTTTTGCTCAGGTGCCTGGCCAAATAGGATTCTGTTTAAAATAGCATTGTTTTTTAACCTTGGCCTCTGAAGTCTTCCAGAATATTGGAAACCTGTTAAAACATAAACATATGTCACGCAGAGAGAGGATAGTCAAGAAATCAGGACGGCAAAGTCAAAGATGCAAATTAAAACCCAGAAAGAATCAATTAAATAGGCACCAAAGGTCTGTTTAAATGATTAAATGAAACAAGTGCATGTTGAGATGAATAAATCACACGAAAGTGAAATGAAGGCATGAGAAATTTGTGAAGGGGAGGAGGATTCGTGAATAGACGTGAGAGAAGAGATTTAATACAAGTGATGAGCACACGGTTTCAGGTTTCAGTCACGAGGTTGATTAAACATGCAAAAATGTCACCGCGGCCTCTGGGTAATTGTAGAAAGCCTGAATACAAACGGTGAACTCCCGCAGCGAGAAGAGTAACAAGAGGGAAGTGGTGGCAGTTCTCACGGAGCTGGTGAGCACATGTGTCTCCTGTGACCTACCGTTCCTCCGTGTACAAAAGCAGTGTGTCCTCAAGCTGCACCAGGACAGACTGAGACTTTCAGCAGCCCCCCCTTTCCCCCTGCCCCGCTGAAGAGACCTGCTCAGGTTAGGCTGCTCTGTAATTATCTCTGTCATTGTGTATACTTTCGCGTATGTCACACAATCCATGAAACGAGGGGAGTACGGCCCGTATAGCTACCATTCTAGCTTTCCAGGGGCAGCAGCTGGAAAGGAGAGAAACGTAGGTCCCCGAGTTCGCCCAGGGTGGTAAGTGTGGTTGGGCAGGTCGTGCACCGCACAGGCCTGCTGGCCCAGAGATCAGACCGGGGCTGAAGCGCACACCCTGTCTGCTTTGCCACACCGTGCAGCTTGGCACGGCTTGCCTGCCTGGAGGCAGGGGGTTGTTTTTTAGGTTGTAAGGGACAGATTGGAAGACCAGTGGCAGCCCTGAGCTGAACTTGGATCTCTTGGTGTTCTCCCGCTCTGTGTCGGTCCTGCCTGAAGATCCTCCCCTTTCCTATCCAAGCCAGGGTCCTCTTAGTCTTCCCTGGGGACTCACCAGCATGAAGTACTACTGCGTTACGTTATCTAGCTCTTTTAATGTTTCTCAGTGTTTTTTCACATCATAAGCCTTTTGATAGTTTATTGTTCTTCACTATTTTCTGAGGGCTTGCCCGTACATTGAAAACAACCTTAGTCAAAAACGATTATCCCCACCTCACAGAAAAACACCTCCGAGCGAATTTCTCAAGGGCACAGAGCTGGTAGGAGGCACAGCCTGGATGACAAGCGACACGCAGATCCCTGGTTCCGGGCCACCAGGCTGCATTGCCTCAAGCCCAGCTTCCCCTCGCCAGCTCCATAGCAGTCTCTCCTGGCTTCTCTCCAAGTCACTGTAACCCTTTTACCTCTTCCAGGAATCTATTCGTGGCTTAGTCAGATGGGCCAGTAACACCCGGTTTCTTCCCTGCTGAAATTTAATGAAATGTCCACTTAGTCTTGGCCCAAGACGAAGCAGATCCAGACTGGCCCTGGCTTAATTCCTTTTTATTAACACTCCAAACTGACGCCGAGCTCTCGCGGGCCGTGTCACTCCTGTGCTCCTCGCCGGAGCTTCAGAAGGGGCCAGGTGATCCCATCTCCGTCTTTCTCCCCACCAGACCCTGAACCAATTCAGAAATTGCCCGTGGGGTCAGGGGAGAGGGATGAGAATTACTGGTGGATTTAAGGAGAGTGAGGCTGGGACCCGACACCATTCCTGTTTTCATGGCCAGAGCAGGAATGAGCACGTGCGGTGGGGTAATTTGGCTCGTGGGAGTGGGAAGGGCTTTCAGGTGAGCTCTTTCCAGGGCACCTCTGAGGGTCCTGTGTGCTGCCCGCGCTCCGAGGTGTCTGTACTGAGACAGACTTCGGGGGTAAAAGGAGGTTAACCGGGTTAGAGTAACCCCCGGGCCCCTTGCTGGCTGTCTGTGATGGGAACTCCCACTCTGTGGGGTATTTGCAGGAGATAAGGTTTCCAGGGCAGAGGGAAAACTCTCTTTTTCTTGGTAAGATATTTATTGATGATAGTGTCAGACCATCCTCTGAAATGGAATTTTATCCTGCGTTTATAGCCAAAGGAGGAACACACCCATTATGAAATTATTTTCCTGTCGATATGTTGCTGGATAATTTGAAAACCAAGAACACTGGCTTGAGGCCTAGAAGAAGGCGGGTTCTGATGTTGGCACGAACCACCTGTGGGAGGTTGGTGTGGGCCGGTGTGTCCCTGAACCCCGGCGGACGTCAGTGTTGTATCCATACAGCAAGGTTATACCTGGCGGATGCTTGCAGGCTTAGTGTCCTTCACGGAAGGACCTAAGATCTTAAGAACAGGAAGAAGGCTCCTGGTGACTTGGTATTAAACATAACTTGCTCATCTCCAACATTTTTAGAGCAGTGGGAAGAAGCAGTGGGACACAAATGCATGGTCTATTTCTAGTTGTCACTGTCTTAGCAAGTGACTAGATGTCTTCCTTATCTGGTTTCCTAGGGGAGATATTTTATTTAGAAATCTGTCTAGTCAGGAAAGAAAAAATTCACCACATAGCAAAGTGGTGGTAACAGGTTCAAAAGACAGCCTGGTACTATTTCACAGGCAGATTATCTCTGTGAATATAATTTTGTTGCTGCTGGGAATGGGTTATTTCTTTCCAGTCTTTGAAGCATTAAGAAACATATTGATTTTCCATAGTTATAAATCAGCAGAGAGTGGGAATATGCATTTTATAGGAAAATCTATATAGGAGGAAATAAGGGAAGAATAAATGGATTTCTTTAGTGGTAAGAATTAGGATGTGAAAGGCTACTTTGTTATAGATGCTCAGTGCACATTTCTCCAGGATGGCATACGAGGGTGGCCCTGTGACAAAGAAGGGACCATCTTGGTTAGACAATGTCCCTTTTTTACAGAAACATTCAGGTAAGGGGAAAAAGTGAAACAGTAGTAAGCAGGGTTCCAGGAATATATGCGGCAGGGTTTTTTTTTTTCTCTTCTTTAAAGTTTAATACTGGTGTTCTGCCCTTTTATTTTTTTCTTTTAAAGGAAATATTTTGAAAACTGAGACTTGTACTGGGAACTAGTGACCAGTCATAAGTCTTTTCTAGCCTGGAAACTTGGTTGACATCCAGTTTGAATAGATTAGCTAAGTGTCAGTCCAGTTACAGGCCAGCTTCGTTTTCTTTTTTGTAATCGGGTAGTTTTGTACAATTGACCCTAACTTTAGCTAAGAAAAAATATTACACCATTTGTCAGATTCCCCAGTTTTCTTGCAAGCTTACAACCTTTTGTAAGCTTTGGTTCTAGAATGTACCTTGTTTTGCTGTTAAATCCACTGAGGACAGATTCTGCATATTTCTGAACCTACTGTGTGGATCGTCACCAACTAATAAACTAATTCAATGAGGGTGAGAACCCTCGTTGAATTAAATGTGCCATTTGAAATTATAGTAAGACTGGAACGTGGAAGCGACTTTCACAGCAGCTGGTTTCTCATATTGACTGATCACCTGCTCTCCTGATTTATACCTGCTCTCCTGATTTATGAAGAACTTTTTTCATGAATGCCATGGTTTTGAGCTAAATCAAGGCTTGAATCTGTCTGTCTGTCTGTCTCTCTCTCACCGTCCCAAGTCCTATTATTACTTAAATAAAGTTATGAACAGGCCATGTGTGTCTGCAGTCATACTTTCATGAAAAGTAGGATGGCAGTAAGAGGATATGAAGGGCTTGGGGCAGCTGCCCTGCTACCGATGCATTGGGAACTTCTAATCCAATTTACTACCTGTTGCGTAGAGGAAACACTTCTCAAAGACTGCATGTAGTTTGATGTATATATATAAATAGACGTAGCTACAGCCTTAGATATGTAGATATGTGTACACATACAACGCATACACACACTGCATTTTCCAAGAATGACCCAGACAAGCATACTGGGCCGTGGCATTGCACGTCTCTGGGGGCCACCATTCACACGAAGTGTAAGGTGCATGGGCACTCCCCTGGAATTGTTCAATGCGTAGTGCCTGACATTTATGTTAGAATGTGTCAGGCCCTGGTGGAGCAGCTAAGTTGGTTACAGCGTTGTCCTAATATTCCAAGCTCTCAGGTTTGATCCCTGGTCAGGGCACATCATATAAGAATCAACCAATGAATGCATAAATAAGTGGAACAACAAATTGGTGGTTCTCTCTCTTCCTTCCTCTCTCTCTCTCTAAAAATCAATAAAAATATACATTATGTCAGAGCTATCATTATATAAATGTATAACTTCATCAGACATGTTTTAAGATTCTTTTGAAACTTTTAAATTATATGTGAGTTCTTACATATCATTTTTTTATGAGTGAAATGGTTTTGCCAGAAAACCAATTGTATTTAGAAAATACATGTCATTTGTATGGTGCTGGTGAATTTGATGAGACTTATTTCAGAAGTAGTTACTTTAGTGAGAGTGGATTTTGTGCAGAAAAAACCCATTCTACTTGTTGGCAATTGGGAAGTCCTCAAATAGAACATGAACTATGATAATTCTCCCCCTGGCATCTATCATAATGTCTGGAATTCCTAATATTAGTCATTCCTTTGAGTCATGGCGTGGTCTCCAGAAAGTCTCCTACAGGGCCTTGTTAAAATTACAACGTGCCCCACTCAAGTGGAGCAACATATACCCTATTAGCCATGATTATTAATTCAACCAATAAAACATTTATTAGGGACTTCATATTTTCCAGGCAATAAGCTATGATTTATGTATAAATCCACTTCCTTCCAAAGAGAATGTGAAGCAACCTAAAATAAAAAAGCTTAGGCAAACAAACTTGCTCTAACAGTATGATGATAATCATCTGAAAAGGCAGACCAGGAGAAGCGTGTGTGCTCCGGCGGGGTGTTTGAGTGTGTTTAATCGTTGTGGATGCGGAGTGTTGGTCACGGTTTACTATTGCATCATCAGCAGACCTCGTGATGTGCGTGGGATGCATTCACTAAGGTCCTTCCCCCTTCTCCCCACTCCTGGTGCTGGTCTCAGGGCCTTTTCACGCTTTTCACAGCTGAAGGGGAAAGTCCTGAGAACAGGGCAGGGCTGACGGACAAGTACCTCGTCTGGTTCTTCTCTGGTTTTGCATGTACTTCTTCTGTTTGGCTTCGATTTGTTGATAAATTTAAGGGGTTCCATTTCTTTCCACTTTTCAATACACATTTGATTGAAGAGTCAGCACTGCTTTTCCTCAGAAATCCGCTCTCCCACCCCCATCGGTGCAGGGGGAGCCAGGCGAAAGAGCAGAAGGCACAGCTGAACTCAGGAGGAGGGATTGGAGACCCAGGGTCTACCTGCATCAGAGAAGGACCTGGGTCCAAGGGGCTGTGGAGCCGCTCATTGAAAGTCAAACTTTACAAGCAATTGTTTATAGATAGGCTTTGGTTCAAAACGTTGCATTTACATTTTCCTATGTTCCTCATCAATGCTGCTTCACGTAAGATGGGAACGTAAGATTCTCATACATGCCCTTCCTCAGAAGAATGCAGGTGTGGAGAGGACATTCATTTGAAATATCCTTTCTTTTGTTGGTCCATCCTCTCCCGTTCTCTCTATTTGACTCAGGTACACTGTCACATCTGACCCCCGGCCTGGGGTCTGTGACTCAGGTGAGGCCACTCAGGGCACTGAAGCCCCTTAACCCCAGTGATTGTTTCAGAGTGGGACCAGTGAATCTGGAGAGTGTGCAGGAGGGCCTGGGAGAAACATTTTCTCTTCTCTACTGCACTGAACGTGGGAGAGTACAAGCCTGTGGTTGTTGGAGTCACCGCACGGAGCCTGAAAATGAAGTCAGCGCAGTACAAGGCAGAGTCAAGAGACGGAGGAATTTCCATTCTAATGCCTTCACTTGAGTCCCTGACTCAAACGTTACCTGAAGCCACAGCTCTTCCCATGAGGGTTGCACGTGGGGACATTGCCAGTGACAAACTTACACCCACCAGGAAGCCTCCGATGAGATATATCAGCTGCTTCACCTTCTTAAACACCAGCAAATAAACAATATTAAATATTGTCTTATGAAAGATTTGTGAATTATAATGAATTTGATATTTACCTTTAAAAATTTTTTAATTATAAAGATTTTAAATTAAACTATTTTATTGAATGTCTGCAACTAAGGAGAACCTGTCATACCTTTCTAAGCCCCACAGTAATTTGTCACATTTGTGGTGAACTTATTTATCTGTCTCATTACTATAAATAATTTTAAGGTTCTTTTGAGAAAGGACAGGCACTGCACGTTTGGAACCAGGTCCTCTCCTACCACACCAGCACACATTTAAAGAAGTTACCCAAAGGCCTGTGTGAGGTCAGGTTACGGGTGTCTGGGATTCAAGGAAGCCAAAAAATTAGGTAAAGAGGTCATATGTGAAGCCAGGCTTTATTGCTACCTGAAATTAGCCATAATTAATTGTTGGCCTTCCACTAATAAAGGGGAAGAGGAATCAGTAGAACCCCCAAAACAATAGTTAATCCCTATTAAGATAGGTTTCATCTCAAATCCATTAAAAAATTATATAGGGTGGAGCAAAAGGAGGTTTACGGTTGTGAGTACACCAGAGTTTATTCTTTCTGTGTTATTATTTATTAATTATCGTGTTATTTTCTGTGAAACAACTCTAAATCTACTTCTGCCCACCCTCCTCCGTATGCATATAGACGCACAGTCCTTCCCCAAAAGGACTGACTTATGATATCATTTGTTTGCGTGTGTAACACTTGCACTAGACTGGCAGTTCCTAAACTTATATCCATAAGGCTTGATACTCAGAATTTATTAAATGAATAATTACAGTACACAATGAAAGATTTTCCCTTCTTGTTTGCATTTCTCATTTGAAGTGCTTTCTACTAGTTTCACCCAGTGCCCTCTGACTGTTTTTTGCCCGCCTCTTGGTTGGCTCATTGTAGGGTGTGTGTACATACACAGTGAGGAAGTTGGTGTATTGTGAACTTTTTGCATCTTTCTGGAACTCTTTAGTATCAAAACAGCTCTGGCTCTTTCCTCAGTCCTCCATGTGATGATGGCTTTGTGTATTGTCTTCATGCTTCATGTCAGCTCTCAGGTGGGGTGTCAGCACACAGACGTCTTTGGTAGTGCTTGTTGTGGGTGTGTCGTTTGAGGGTGGTGGGAAACGCACACAGGAGGTGCCTGGGCGCCCTGCATTGTTGTGGAGCTGTCCTTGCTCACAGGGATTCTGGCTTTGTCTCTGTGGAAGGAACAGCCAGACTGTGAAACAGTTTGCTTGTTTTGGCCCCTTACATTTTTGGATCATTCCATAGCCCAATCAATTGTGTAGTGATTGGCTCTAAATATGCCCAAATGTAGTCAGCTGAATACACATGCACACTTAGGCACTTGTACCCACCCCCTCTGTGCCTGGCCTGGGCATCATGGGGAGCAGCCCAGATTCTCAGTGGCTCAGGTCCTGCCTGGACATCTTGGGAGGGAAGAGAGTGTAGGGGTTAACAGCACAAATTCTGGAGTTCTATTGTCTGGGTGCAAGTTCAGGCTCTATGACTTACTAGTCTGTGACCTTGAGTAGGATATTTACCTAACACCTCTGCGCTTCAGTCTCTTCACCAGTTAAACGGGGATAGGTCATACCTCGTGGAGTTGTTGTGACAATTGAATAAGTTGTGAATCTATGAAAAATGTTTGCCTGGTGCATGCCAAATAGTGACTCTCCGTAGTCTTGGCTATCATCATTGCCATCACCATTACTACCACCACCATCGTTATCTCTGTTATTATCAGCATCATCTTTGGGATCAGCTTATGCAGGACAGCTAGTGTGATAATTAGGCCATAGGAGAGAGTGTTAGAATTGGAGGAAGGGAGAAGACGGGATTTCATGTCAGTGTAGATGCTCTCTAAAGTTGGGACCACATCCAAATAAGGTTAGCATCTAAGGGCCTGTGGATGTATCTGCTTCTCCTTGGTGAGTGGCTATCTAGATGTGGTTCTAGAGGGCCAGACCAAAAGTTGGATTATGAATTGATCATTGAAAACCCATAACTTATTATGTGTGTAACTATTTGATGGTGAATTGTAAACATCACTTTATGTGTGAAGAGACATACGCATGCAAAAACAGTTGCAAGACTTTAAAAAGGCAAGATGGGGAAAGCAAGTTAAGATTAATAATATACGTACATACTAATATATCAGCATATATATGACATCTCTCTATGTATAGCAATCTATATATGCAGTCTTTCTGTCATGGTTTATATTTTCTAATATAAACTTTGAGGATCTCTTCAATCTTTATACACAATTCCTTTCTGCTTTAGAAATGATGGCAAAAGAACTCTTGGGGAGAAATATATTCTGATGTGAGCTACTGTGAATGCACAATATGGGGTGGGTTCAGAACAAAACAAAACAAAACAAACAAAACTCGAGGAGAGGTCTGCTTCTCCTGAAATGGATGGAAGGAATGCATTGAAACAAGTTCTGTGCAGGAACAACAAACTAGAAGCCCTTATTGTGTCTTTACCTCTCTATGCTTTTTTTTTTTTTAACCGTGCATTGTCCCTACGTGGAGAACATAAATTGCAACGATTTCACGTTCGCTCCATTGCATTGTCCCTACGTGGAGAACATAAATTGCAATGATTTCACGTTCGCTCCATGATCCTGTGTCCAGGCTTACATTCGTCCTACAGACCACACATTTGCCTAAGCCTAATGCTGCCCGACTGCTTTGGATTCCTGAGATGTCCTGCATTCCTCAGCCCAGCAGGTACAACCGTCCTTTATGGGGGGACCCACCTTCTATCCAGCTCCTGAGAAGGAGGGAGATAAAAACAGGAAAGAAGGAAATGTAAAATAAGGTGACAGAAGTCCCGGAACAGCCAAGACACTGGGCAGAGGGGAAGCTGGTCCAGGTGCTCCCCTTTGGGCTCGAAAGGAAAGGATTCTTCATAAATCCACTCATGAACTGCAGCTCTGCCGGGTGTTTTTTTCACTCCTTTGAAATATTTTCCTTCTTACAGAGCTGAAAAATATTTTGTTTTCCTTTTCTCTAGGCTCCTTTCTTATTCTGGGTCATGTTCCCTTTTAACACGTGTTTCTCTTTTTGAAGCTTTGTCTTCCTTTTCATTTGTATTCCAAGAGCCCTTTCTGGTTTTTCCCTTTCTTTAAACTGCGTGTACGTGAGTGTAGTGTGTACATTTGCACGTGTCTGTCTGAAGAACAAATAAGAGGAAATTTAAAAATTGAGGAAACCAGCTGAGTTTGGAAGAAGTTGTGTTCTCTTAGGCACATTCTTTTTGTCACGTGCTATTAAGAAACATGTCCATAGCGGTGTGGTGTAGCAAAACCCCGCAGTGAATAAACAGTGGGAAAACTCTCTTCTCCTCGTGCTTTCGTCTGGGCTGTGTGGACCCAAGGCCACAGTCCCTGGGTTGGAGTGGTAGCTCTTCTCCTGTCCATTGAACAGTCAGTCCAGAGAGAGCCTGTGGCTCCTAGAGCCAGAGTCTGCAAGAGGATGCAGAAGCTGAGTTATTTCACGTGTTGCACAATGAAAGAATGTTGTTTGTGCAAGATCTGATGAGCAGAAGTGCTTATTAGGTGTACCTTGTTAAACCAGCGCCGATTTAATCATCATGGTTGTCTTTTGTGGTGGGGATTAAATTACAGAGCTTTGGCTGTGTAAACAGGTAGACAATTGAAGTCCTGCTGAAAAGAAAGGCACCCATCCTGGCGCTCCTGGAAATAATCTGATTCCTCCAAGGTAGAGAAGAATTTGAAAAATCTGACATTGCGGCATTACCACCTTCCCTGCAGGAGATATAAACATTGTATCTGTATTTTCGGTCTCATGTTCACTCCCGCAGGATTAAAACCAAACCCAAACATGCACGCTAGCTCATAATCACTTTTCTTATTCTGGAAAACCCTTAAGAACTGCTTTGAAAAGTTATGACTCTTAGGGGTTTGTTGGACTTTAAAGTCTTACGTAGAGACTGAAATCGTAATTATGATGCCTCTCCCTTCTAAGGTCTGAAAAAGGTAATGGTTACCCTTACAGGAAGGTTTAATTTTGTTTTAAAACTGCTATGGTAAAGCTTGGAAATGTTATTACTTATTTTCTTATGTCAAATCAAAGTCATTATTTAAAAAACAATTTTTTGAAGAGTGAGACTATACCTCAAGGCTGTGTCAAAATCTTTACAATCTCAATTCCCATTGAATTTATGAAATTTAAAATACAAGGGTCGTTTTCATTCTTTGAGGTTATTTGAAAAGTAATTGAAAGTTCTTTCCATGTTAAAGAAAGAACACACACACACATTTAGAACAATGAAACTGATTGACCAGTCTGATACAAGTTATTATCTTCTTCAGCAGTTGCCTGGATACATCTGTAGCTCCATCAGATTCGGTTGCATCATTTGATGCCCATGTGGTGAAATACCCGTGCTATTTGAAAATTTCTCTCCTAGATACCCTTAAAAAAAAAAAAGGAAAGACAGACATTAGAAATAAATGCCAAATACATTCACACTCAAATGTAAATGATACCAAGAAAACAAACATTGAGAATAACTTTTATTTTGAAGTAGTGCCTTTAACTCCATCAATTCATGCTTAGAGCCCCCATAGGCTGCCTTAAATGGTCCCCAAAAGCCTTTTGTGACTGTTTGTGACACACACGCCTGGATCTAGACCTCAACCTCCATCCAACCCCCAACATAATATAAATTTTGTAAGTGTGAAATTAAGTTAAATGATGCATGTCCTATAAAATTTGTAAGTATGAAATAGCATGACCTAATTTTCTTATAATGTGCTATTTTGTTTTCTAATAAATATTTGTTTTTTACCAAACAACCAAAAGAAGGGAATGTGAGCTATCTACGGCTTTCTTTTTTTTTTAAGATTTTATTTATTTATTTTTAGAGAGGGAAAGGGAGGAAGAAGAGAGGGAGAGAAATATCAGTGAGTGGTTGCTTCTTGCATGTCCCCCTGCTGGGGGGCTCTGGCCCACAACCCAGGCATGTGCCCTGACTGGGAATTGAACCTGTGACCCTTTGGTTTGTAGGTCGGCACTCAGTCCACTGAGCCGCACCAGCCAGGATATCTATGACTTTCTAAATGCTATTATTACACAAGTGATTTTTTTTCTTAGAAAATGTAGCTTTGAACCCATTTGAGCTGAGCTCTTCCTTCTGAAAAACTTTGCTCTTAAAAGTGATGGTTTTAAGATCTCAATCAAACACCACCATATTATTAACAATTCAAAATGACTGAAAATAAAGTATTTTAACTTTTACTCTACCTCTAGGTTTGAAGGTCATATGAAATGTTCAAGCCGTGCAATGAAATTTGAGGACCTCCACAGACCCTAGGCACAGTGAACTTCACATTTCAGACTTTGTGTGAGACAGTCTGTCTGTTGGAGTGCCTTTCTGTCTGTCCTTCCCAGTCCCTCACTTTTCAAGGATGAAATCAAATGCCACTCTGTGAAGCCTTGTCTGTGCCTCCTGTCTGCTTTCTGTACCATGAGGAAGTAGAGGTTCCATCTGCCATGTTCCCAGAACACCTCTGCATACGCTGTTTGTAGCATCCATTGCATTATGATTACTGGTGGGCGTGTACTGTTAGGTAGTAAATCATCTGAGGGCAGTAACCCTGCATTTAGCTTTGTGTTCTCATAACTGAATCCAAATTCAGGTGTAGAATAGATGTTCAATAAATATTTGTCACATGGGACAATATATTCAAGCAAGAAACTTCGAGTCCTGCCATTGGGCAATCAGTGGTTTTCAAGCTCTTGGTACAGTAACTCTCTGTAAAAAATATTTATTTTTATCATGACTCAGAACAAACACAAACTGGTAAGAGAATTTTATGATACAGCATTTTCCTTAATACATCTGATCAATGCATTGATATTTTCTATTGTAATTCTATTCTATCCATTCCATTCCATTCTATTTTAAGACTTAGTTTGGATCCACTATATTGATTTCCCGACCTACTTGGTTATGACCCACAGTTTGAAAAACACTATTTTGTCTTTGTGGCTTTAGCCAATCTATTTCTTTTATTATGGTTTCAAGGCAATCTATTTCGAGAGGTTAATCTGTTTAAAGGGTTTTATAGGTCATCAGAGATTTGTATTATTATAGACATGTTCTCAATACTTGTTTTACTGAAGTTAGTATATAAATTAAATGTTTCAAAATCTTATTACTAAATTTCTTCCATGCTTCTCTAATATATTTTGTTAGAAAGGTTAGCAAGTGAAAAGTTATCTGATTCTGGTTTTACTTAGTTTGCTTGTCTTCCGTAAGAGGTTCTAAAGAGTAAAGTGTCACAAAGGTCGTGCATTCTGACAGCTGGCCGGCAGTCAGGACATGTAGCGCATGTGAATTCATGTAACAAGGAATCCGCTTCCAAGAAAATTGCAAAAGGATGTTCTTGAAATAACTACATGGAAAACTCAAAGTGAAAGACGTAAGAACCGATTGTAATTCTTGACTCCAAACCCACAAACGAAAAAATATTGAACGAAATCATTTCGATGATCCGGAAAGTTAACACCACAAATCAACTTATAAAAACATTTAACTCCACACCACGGCCATCCTGCTGTCCTTCTTCAGTTACAGTGGGGCTGGGACTCACCCGGCGACTTTCTTGGGAACTGTGCTGTCAGGAGGCAGACCCCCCTTTTGTGAAGTCAGAACCAGTCTGCCCCTGCCTGTCTTCCATGGTCTTACCATCAACAGGCTGTCCAAGCAGACCTGGAGATTTTGAAAGGGATCCTCTTTGGAAGTGAGAATGTTTTTGAAGTTTTGTTAGGCCTGTGCTAAATGTAAGCACTGCATCTTATTATCTGTTAAAATGGGGCTTTTGATGGGTTGGCGGACACCATCCTTGAAATCCAGCCCAGCCAATGAACTAGACTAATGTCAATTTTTCAGAAATGCTTTGAATCTCTTGACTCGGTCAATCTCTGTTCTGGAGAGCTGCCACTGTCCAATATGATGACATTAGCCACACGGGGCTATGTAAATTATCATTAAATGAAATGAAATTAAAAATTCAATTCTTGACTCACAGGGGTCACATTTCTAGCGCTCAGTATTCACTATTGCTAAGTTTCCATCGGACAGCACTGGTCTCAATAGACATTTCATTAGATTAACATCTGATTTCATTGGTCACTTGTCTGATTGTTGAAAAGGACGGGGGCAGGGAGGTCAGAATGTGACAGTGAAGCCCCGTCCACACTAGGAAAACACGTACTTTAGCCTCGACTGAGCCTTTTCTCCTAGTCTTCTGTTCCCACAGTAACCGGGCTATGGACAGGGGTCCATCTCACTCCTGACTTGAGTCTGTCCATTCAGCCTTGGTCCCTGCCTCCAGAGTTACCACTCTACATTGCAGGTCAGTTTCCATCATTTTTTTTTCCTAAGGAAACTTCGAATGCTCCTCATTATCCACAGACTAACATCTGTTCTTGGTTTGGATTCATCCTGGTCCAACGCAGCATTGCCTATTCTCCTCCTCTAGTCAGCCCCTGCTCGGGACACGCTTACCCGTCTCCCCGGCATCTGTGGTCCTTGGCTCACACTGGTCCTCGGAAAGCTGTCCCCACCTCTTGGTTCAGTTCACACCCAGGACCTTTGTGAAAACGTTTGTGATCCCATCGAAACAAAACTTACCACCACTTTTTTTTAAGTGCTCACAGTAGTTTCCTTGCACCTCGGTTACAGCGTTTTTCCCATTAAATTTTTTAAGACCTCAGTCTCCTGCTGAGTTATAAACTTTTTGAAGGCACAGAGACCCTGCTTCTCTGTCTCCTCACTGGTTTTCTACATACAGCTTCTTAAAGAGGACTACAGAGAAGGAGTCGAGTGTAACTTCGAGTGAGGAACAGAAAAACTGGCTCAGTGGAGGCCAGTGAGAGGATTTGCTTGGAGGCGAATCGCTGGGGGTTGCGCAGGGTTCTGCAGTCTGCAGACAGGAGGAGGACTGAGGTTGGGATGAGAAATCTAACCTCGGCAGTGCCGCGGAGCATAACAGAATGGTGAGGCGGCATTGCAGGCTGCCAGCGTTTCATAGGTCACAGAGCACCACAAGGCATTCCTCCCGGTGCAGATCAACCTCGGGCCGCCTGAGTCACTCTCTCCCTGAGCTCATGCGGCTCTGAATCCATGCTCCGCTGTAGTCTGTGTCCTCAGGCCGGGCGCTCCTTGGCGTGGGCACTCCTATTTTTCTCTGCCTCCCCTCCTCGCCAGGTGCCCTGCACCGTGCGTCCTAGGTCCCAGAGGTCCCAGCTTCCGCCACCAGTCTGGCAAGAAGGGTCTCAGGCTGAGTAAATCCAGCTGTGAGCTAAGGAATGAGTGAAAGGTCAGCCCAGGTAGAATCTGAAACATGTAAGATTGTCAAGTACAATAGGAATGTGGATCCTGTCACCGGAGTCATTCATTTTCAAACAGACTGGGGCCTGCGGGTCATCTCCACCATTTAACCCGGTGATATCTTGGCATGCCTGGAATTCTGAACACTGTTTGATCAATCTTCACTCCTCCCTCCGTCTTCCACAGAAGGACCTGTTTTTCCTAGAGATAAAACTCTGACCTCATCTTCAAAAGGAAGCTCAAAACGTTCAAAAATGCCCCCTCCCCCGCCCCGTGTTTCCTGGGGTCAATGGGAAGTGAAGGAGAATTGGGAGGCTTGGCGTTGGAAGGGTTAGAAGTGCAGACCGCGTCCTCGACTTGGAGGCGCTCTCTTCAAAGCACACGTGTGCTCAAGGAAGCTTAAAAATAAAGCTGATTTCTAAAGAAAAAAAAAAAACATTCATTAAGCTTTCAATAAGCTGCTTTTTTTCTTAAGGAATCAGTTGATTTACTTACTAAAAAAAAAAAAATGCTGGCAGCAGAGAAAAAGGCAACGCACTCTCCCAAAAGGATCCTTTGAGCAGAAGGAACACGTAAATTCCAAGAAAAGTTCGTTAGAAAGAACAGTTTATTCTCACTGGTTCCTTCTCATCACATCAGTATTTATTCCCCCCAAATGCCCTTTATTTATTCATTCCAAACCATCATAGGTGTCTGCATGTCGGTCAGGGCATAAAGAACTTTTCTCACCGCAAAGACCCTTTGGGGACACCCAGCGGAGACCTCAGCTCTCCTTTTAAACTCCCGGGACTCTAAACCTCATGTCTGCAGAGACAAACAGGAGGGCCGCGGGCGAGGAGGCAGAAGCCCGAGGAGTTCGGGTGTCGGCCTCTTCCCAAGAAAATCACTGGGCTGTTCCAGCCTGAGCCGGTTTGCTCCATCGATCCATAAGATGGAGCTGGGGCATGCCAGTTTCAGGACTGAAACTGTAACACATATTCATTGTAAGCTACAATTATCCACAGTTTAGTCTGTTTATGAAACCGTTTTGTGGTTATTTATTAAAAATAAAATTTATGTGTGCTTATTGAAGCTATATTTTGGCAGGCTGAGGAGCCTGGCAGCAAAGTCTGAGTCAACAGCCAGGCTCCAGCCGCTCTTTGTGTCGTCATATAAAAACTTGTCAAATAATATTTAGTTTTAAATCTTCAGCTGCAAACATAAGGGTAGTCATGAAAATATTCTGTGAGTAGGTCTCCTTGAAACAAGAACCCAGGTGTTTAGATTTCAGTAAAAGTGATCATTAAGTTTCTGGCTCGTTTAGAGGTGATCTGTTCCTCCTGTTCTCCCATCAACTTCTATTACCTGGTTTTCTTTCTTTCTTTCTCTTTTTTTTTTTTTGTCCAGGTCTCATGTCTTTAAACAGCTTTTTTTTCCCCCCAGTGATTTTTAAAATACAAGCTAGGTGTTTATCAATCAATTCTTAAATTCAAAGACAAATGTATTACTCATGATTAAGGAGATATACTTCTGGTATAGTCATGTGAGTCTTCTACTGGAGATCTTCTGATTGCAAGTGGATTCTTTCTTTTTTCCGTAACTTTTTAGTTATTTAAATCTACTTATTTTTAATGCCTTCTAAGATGGAGGTTCTAAAGGGGCCACGGTTGTTAGATTCAAGAATGTGTAGGTCATCTTAATTAACTATGCTTTTTCATGTAAACACAAGCGATAAGAGTTTGTTATTAGGGATCCAGAACGGAAAGAAAAATGTTCTTGGAGTTTCTGAGATGTGATAAACAGGAGCTGAGAAAAAGCTATGGTACAGTTACACAATGGAATACTAGGCAGCAGAAAGAAAAAAGGAGCTCCTGCCCTTCGCAACAGTATGGGTGGAACTGGGGAGCATTATGCCAAGTGATGGCATAAGCTAGATGGTGAAAGACAAATACCATATGATCTCACCTGTAAGTGGAACCTAATCAACAAAACAAACAAGCTAGCAAAACATAACCAGAGCCATTGAAATTAAGAACAAACTGACAGTAACCAGAGGGGAGGCGGGTAGGGATAATGAGGGGAAAAGGGGAAAGGGTTGTCAGGAACATGTATAAAGGACCCATGGACAAAATCAAAGGGGGGTAGGATCAAGGGTGGGAAGTGGGGATGGCTGGGGTGGTGGGGAGTGTTGGGGTAAAATGGAGACAACTGTACTTGAACAACAATAAAAAATTGTAAAAAAAATAAAAGACAGCCCAATGTACTTTTTGCTCCTTCCTTAAATACCTTGGGTATGAGTCACTGCTGAGGTTATGCATTAGTTTGCCACAAAAGAATTTCTGATTCCAACTTTATAAGATGGTTACACATTTTATATACCAATAGTCTCCCATCTCTCCATTCCCTTCCTCTGCTGGAGTTTGGCTTTAGTTCTTGTAGCAGAGAGGATTGAGGGTGCCCTTGTTGATAGAGAGACTTGGTCCTGCAATTGGGTATTTGTTGTCAAGTCATATAATTTAATTCCATACACATTTATCGGGCATCTTCTGTGAGCAAAGTTCTGTGCCAGGTATTAGAATATCAAGTTTTCTAGGAGAGCCATTGAGTAGAAGAAGCTTGTAAAGTGATGGAATGTGTTATCCACAAGTGATCTGCATCTCACAGTCCATAGTAATTTGGATGCCCTTAATGGAATGAAACCTTCTTTTGGACCCACCAAAGGCGAAAGTCCTGAGGCCTGCAGGAGTTTGGGGTGTTTGAAGACTGACACTCGGTGTGACTGGAGCAGGAGAAGGGCAGGAGGGGAATCTGTCTGGATTAGCCAGACCCCACAATACCATTGCGGGGGTTCAAGCAGGGAAGTAAAAGACTGCTGTAGATTGCATTCCTGAGGATACACTCTGAGACAGTTGGGCAGGAATATTGTTTATTAAGGAGCGCTCTTGGGAGTAGTAAAAGAAGGGGGAGGAAGGCGGATTGGGCCGAGAGAGGAGGCAGTTTGGAATTTGGGCTCAGTGACAGCCTTGGCTGACCTTGTGGGGAGCAGTGGTCCTGCAGAGTGCTCTCAGTGATGCTCAGAAGGTTGGGCATTTCAATCTTCACACTGAATCACCATTGGATATGGGTCTCCCAGGAGGTAGTGTGACTGGGGCAAGGCAGTTCTTTGCAAGCAAAGTAACCCTGAATGGGCCGACATCACTCCCACCCTCCGAACAACACGTTCTTCTGTTGAAGCAGAATCCAAGTGATGCATAACAATCACAGTAACGATCTGCGTTTGAAAAACCACACTGGCAGTTTTTGGAGAATGGATTAGAGCGGGAAAAGCATAGGAGTGGGAAACCGGGTAGGTGATCTTGCAATTGTTTAATGGAAGACGATGATAGTTTGAACTTATATGGGGACTGTAGAACGGCAAAGTCAAAGATGTTTTTGACATGGGTCCTAGGGGGATGGGAGATGCATTGGATGAGGGAAGGAAGGGAGAGAAAGATACCAAGGATGAATCCCAGCATTTTGGCCTGAGCAAGCGGGAGGCCAGAGATACCACGTGCAGAGGAGGGGTCGCTCAAAGAGGGGAATTGTGGGGCAGGACCTCAGTGGGATTAAAGGGTTTTGCTCAGAACGTGTTAAGCTTACAACGTGGCTGATTCCACCAAGTGGTGACATTGAGCAGAACGTTGGGTATGTGGCCCTGGAGTCTATAAAGAGGTCTGCGCTGTTGCGTTACATTGTTGGTGTTGAAGTTAAAGAATGAAGAAAGGAGGCTGAGGAGGAGCCTTGAGAGAGGAGGGGAAGAAAATCAGGATGGCACGTTGCCGTACGAGTCCAGCAAGGAGATCCTTGCCAGAGTTCTTGTCCTGTGAGCGCAGCTTTGAGTACCAGTCAGGAAGAAAGCTGACTTTAATGTTCATTGTCCATTTATTAACAACTTTACTGAGGCACATTTAATGTATATTATTGAACTGCACAATTCAGTGGTTTTCCTCTGTTTTCTTTTTAGGCAAGTTTACCAAGTTGTGCATCCATTACTATAAATTGGTTTTAGACCTTTACTTCATCACCCAAATAAGTCACTTGTTTTGTTTTTCTCCTGTGAAGTGGCTTTTAATGTCTATTGCTTTCTATTTTTTAAAATATCAATTTGTAGGAACTTTAATAAAAATGGGTATTTTAATTTTTTGGATATAGACTTAGAAATATTTTTTTTTCAGGTTATTTATCTTTCATTTTGGTGTGTGAAGATATTTGGCTATGTAGAAACTATATTTTATGGAGATAAATGTATTGATCTTTTTCTTTGTGGATTTTTTGAGATTACTAGAAAGTAATTTTTCTCAAAGTAATTTTTCTTAAGATTATAAAAATATTTTGCTACTTGTTTTCCTAGCATCTTACGGTTTCTTTTTATTTTACATTTTGATTTTCGATTCAATTGGAGTTCCTTTTAATAAAAAAAAAAAAAGAAGCAGTGATCCAATTTTACCTGGTTTTCCAAACTACTAGTCCATTGTTCCAAAATCAATTATTTACTAATTCATTTTTTCCCCACTGGTTTTGTTAAATTACCATATTGTTTCCATTGTTGAATCTTTTTGGCCAGTGCCAAACTGTTTTATTTACTGTCCCTTAGCAATGTATTTGAGTGCCTAATAGCATGAGACTACAATAGCACTTGGCTAAGTCTCCATGTGACAGACTTGATTCATAAGTTCATTTATTAGCCTCTCTAGTGTCTTCCCTGGCCTTTTCTCACCCTTTGGCCATAGTTCAACCCTCATTTCAAGTAGACCCTGCCCATCCTCAGGCTTCAAGTCTATTTATTGGAGTCATCAAAATCTCAAAATAAATCTGATTCTCCAGCCAGACTGGCAATTTGAAAGTTGGACTGTTTTATTTGCATGAATGTCCAAATTGGCTTGGCTGCCTGGTAATCTGAGGGTAGCTCACCATCACTGCAGCCCATTTGTGGGTAATGTAAGGTAAACAGTATCTTGAGATGCCTGAAAAGAAGGGTTGACTATTATAATTTCATTTCCAATTGACATATTCAATTGAGTTCTCTGTAAGTAACAGACTTTTGTGTCAGTTCTGTGTTATGTTTCACTCTGTCTTTCTGGTAGTCTTCAAATAAATCTGGAGTGGAGGGTGATTTTTCCACTGGCTGTCCAATGACATTGGCTATCTTTGTTCATTTCATCAACTCAGAGAATTGTTCCAATTCTGCAGAGCAGTGTTTTCGCATGCTTTTTAAAAAATTTTTATTTTTTTGCCTACAAAAAGGCTTCTTTCTATCAGCATGAAGACCCTGGGATTTTGATGACTGTAACCTGTGAAATTAAAAGAGCACAAAATAAGATAGGAAGTACTCATGCAGGCAGCTTCTATGCTTCTTACTGTTCATGAGGACAGAGGGACGTTGGGTGGGATGCACACACAGCCGTCACCCCTTAACTGCATGTTCGCTTTTCCCAGTTTCAGTCACCTTGGATCAACCCCAGTCCGGAAATATTAAATAAAAAAATCATACAACTAAGCCTTCATAAATGTTAACCTGCATGTCGTTCTGCGTAGTGTAATGAAATCTCACGCCAATCAGGAAGTAAAATGTCCCTTCGTTCAGCATGTGTCCATGGCCACACGCCCCACCCGTTAGTCACTCGGTAGTGTCTCAGTCATCAAGTTGGCTGTGGTGGTACCGCAGTGCTTGTGTTCAAGTACCCTTATTTTACTTAGTAATGGCCCCGAAGCACAAGACCGGTGATGCTGGCAATTTGGATATGCCAGAGAGAAGCCTTGAGGTGCTTCCCTTCAGTGAGAATGTGAGTGTATTACAGTAGGATATTTTGAGAAAGAGAGAGACCATGTTCACATAAACTTTATTACAGTGTATTGTTGTAATTGTCCTTTTTTATTAGTTGTTGTTAATCTCTTACTGTGACTCATGTATAAATTGAGTTTTATCATAGCTTTGTATGTGTAGGAGAAAACATAGTATGTATAGGTGCTGTACCATCCTCAGTTTCGGGCATCTCTTTGGAGTGGTGGACCATATCCCCCTGAGGATGAGGGGGGCAACTCTATGCCTTTTCTCTACATTGATGACTAAGAGGTTGTCGATTACTACCAAAGTTCTACAGGTAGTGTTTACCTCTGAGTTGAAATGTAGGGCCTAGGACTTTTAAGCAGAGCATAAATCTGGGGTGATCAAAAAGCGAAGCTGGTACCGGAAGACATGCATTTGACTCGACTCCTGGTTTTGTGGGTTAGTGACGTCATGCACGACAGTTAACTCCTCTGAACCCCTATTCCTGATCTGTGAAAGGAATTGATAATAAACACCTATCTCAAGATTAATGCATGTGTTGGGTAGGTATGTGTTAAGATAATAAGCTACAGAAATCTTGGGTAGTGTTGAAGTTTCTCTTCTCGTCTTTCCTTGGCTTGGGGAGTGTTCATGTTAATGGAAGGCAACATAAACATTGGTTCACCTAATCTAATATGCTGTAGATTTTAAGATGCAATGTTATTTTGTGCTACTCAGAAAAAAACACTGCCAATTTTATCATCAGGTATAAGATATAACCTGATTTCTGAGATGATAAAATTTGAAATGACTTTGTGTCTTAGAATGGATGAAATACAGTTAAACAGAGAAAACATTAAAGATTTGGATGGACTGGGGTGTAGGTGAGTCTGAATTAGTGATAATACTGACCTGTAGAATCTTTTAAGAAGAGATTTGGTTAGTAGCTTTTGAATTGTAGAACTGAAATGGATTAATGGGTCCGTAGAGAAATTGCCTTAATGAATAGAAAATTGATTTATAATTGGCATGTTTTATAGGAGTCAGAAAATGATAATTGTTTGGGTCCATTATAAATCTGCACCACCTGGCCCAGCGGAGCCCTGAGCTACTCCTCTTATTTAGCTCAGTGGGGACTCTTGTATTTTTCACAGGAGACATTTCAAGTGATTTTCATACTCTCCAGGCTCCTGCCCTTATGTCAATTAATGAGTCAACAGTTTCTTCACTTGTACTTGGGTGTGAGCAGTTTGCTGATCTTCATTCTAACATGCCTTCCCTTCTTATTTTAATTAAAAATGTGTTTTTTCTATTCTAGAATTACCCCTGAGTTCCTTTCTCACCTTGTTTTGAGATTTTGCTTTAATGCCCTCTCTCAACTTTCTCCACTCGCTTTTTCTGCTTTGCTTATTAGTGGGTTAACAATGTCCAAATTAAAAAAAATTATGTAAGCTATAATTTTTAGAGGCAATGTAGTCAATTTGAAAAAAGCGTGAACATTCTACAAGTTCAAATCCCAGCTCATGTACTTACCAGCTGGATACATTGGTAAATTACTTCACACACCTGTTCTTCAATTGTTTTCATCTGAAAATTTGGGCCTAATCATTGTATTCACCTCATAGAGTTATTGAAGGATTGAGTTAATATATATAACACTCTTAGAACATTGCCTGGCATATAGTAAGTGATGAATAAATGTTATCTAGTAATGTTATCAGCCCTCAAATTACCAGTCTGTTTTCTCTTTTTCTATTCTTATCTCACTACTAACAACAAAAAAAGTTATTTTTTGAAACCGCCACCTGGAACTGACAATGTTTTTCATGTCTGGTTCTGCTATATTTTTTTTCACACAACTTTCTTTCATACCACTCATTCTGGATAAACTTAAAGAGGTAAAGGTTAGTAGGTGTGAAAATGTCTCTTATTTCCCAAATGTAGTTTAACTTACCTTCATCTCTGATATCTGACTATCTTTAACTATTCTTTCTACCCAGGATAGTGATTTTTAAATTTTTTTTACATTTCTTGAAATGGTTGCACATTTGATCCTTGTGTTTTTAACTGCCAAGTCTCATTAATTATATTCACAGAAAATTACATAAAGATATGCAAACACATTCCTGAACACTCTACTTTCCAAAAGCAAAAAAGCCAACTTTACATGAGTAGCGGATATCTATTTGTGTAATTGTACTCATTATATTTTTCTTTAAAAAGCTGTTCAAATTCTCACTGTTTCCTCACTTGCTATGCCTTAATGTTCTCCAGTACTTTCTTTGGGAAGGAAAGTTAAATGATTGGAGTACAATTCAGAACTCATAAACTCTGGAACAATATTATTATAACTGTCAACAAATTGCTGTGATTATAAAACATGTAAATGGCTTTATGTACTCAAGCAGCACTGCAAGCCCTTGAAACAATTATTAACTGCACAAAGAAGGCATAGAGCAGGAGTTGGCAAGCTATAGGCCAGTTGCTCAATTTGGCCCACCACTTGTTTTTGTAAATAAAGTTTTATTGGCATGTAGCCATATTCATTCATTTACATGTTGCCTGTGGTGGCTTTTGTCTTACAGAAGTAGAGTTTAGTAGTTGTGACAGATACCATGTGGATCACAAAGCCTAAAATATTTATTATCTGGCCCTTTACAGAAGATGTTTGTAGATACGGACAAATTTCCATTTTTTTTCCACCCATGCAAAAGCAACAATTATTGGTTTAAATTTGCTTGAAAATACTCGGGAAAAGGCACGCACCATGAGCACACCAGCATGAGCTTTTACTACCCATTCTGGTCCACAGTAAGCACAGCCTGTGTCTTAACGGTCCACCTTTGGAGATTGGCCTGTTCCAGCACCCCGTTTCACATAATTGAGATTCAGCAGTGAAACAGACAAAACAGGTCATTCTATCTGTAAAGAACCCATCATCTTGCAAATTACACAGCATTTGAGAAGCAGATGGGAACTATGAAGGGGAAATAAGGTAAAGGAGGGGAATAGGCACTACTGGAGAAAGGGTGATGAGGCCCGTGTCACAGAGAAGATGACGTTTTTTCAAAGACCTGGAGGAAGTGAGAAAGGGAGTCATGCATTTCAGTAAGTGTGAAGTCCCTGCAGTAAGAGCGCACCTGGACAGAGAACAGAATACTCTGAGAACAGAAAGGAGAGACGCATGGCCTGGGCAGGACTGTTGAAGGGGAGAACAGCAGTCAATGAATTGCCGATGTCATGGAGAACAGGTCAGGTCATGTAGGGCTGTAAGGGCTCTGAATTTTCAAGTAGATGTGATGGGAAGGCACTGGAGAGTTCTGAGTAGAGAAGCGTCATATTCCGATACAGTAGTTGCCCCCTTATTTATCAATCAAGACCCCAGTGGGTGCCTAAACCCACAGCTAGAACTGACCCTTATATAAACTATGTTTTTTCCTATATGTATGTACATACCTATAATAAATTTTAACTTATAAATTAGGTACAGTAAGAGATGAACAGCAGCAACTAATAATAAAATGGAACAACTATAATGATATACTATAATGAAAGTTATGTGAACGTGGTCTCTCTCAAAATATCTTATTGTATTGTATTCATACTTCTTGTGATAATGCGAGATGATACAATGCATAGGTGATGATATAAAGTGAAATCCTGGAAATGGCATGTGATTTAAAACTTATGAATTCTTAATGTTGGAATTTTCCCTTTAATATTTTCGGACCATGGTTGACTACGGGTGACTGAAACTGCAGAGAGTAGAATTACAGATTCAGGGTTACTGCTGTCCCCCTATTTTTACAGGATTATTTGGATTGGTTGAATCAAAGGTGAAGTGATGTGGAGAAACTGCCTCGGTAATCCAGGTGAGAGCCGATGCTGTTTGGCTTTGTGGTATCAGTGAAAAGTGGTCCGATTTGAGGTCCATGTTGAGGATAGCATCAACAGGATTACCGATGGATTCCATTTGAGGTGTGAGAGAGAGAAGTTAAGGGAGAGAGGAGTTTTTGACTTAACCTGAGAGGGAAAGACAGAAGTCAGAGCTGTTTGCCCTTAGCGAAATCCGGTTTTGGTCTTGTTGAGTCTCCAATGCCTGTTAAACTAGTGGAGGTGGTAAGTGTGCCTTCGAATACACAACACGAGCATGAAGTTTGCTGAGTGACTTGGGCTACAAATACAAATGTTTTAGAGATTGTCAAGATAGAGGGTATTTAAAGCCTTGAGACGGATGGCATCAGCAAGGGAGTGAGTGCAGAATGAGAAGAAAACAAGAGTGAGGACTGAGGACCAGGGAATCTCAGAGTGTGGTGGTCCGGCTGATGAGGATGGAGACAGACAAAAAGGGACTGGTTGGGTGGTAGGGCCATGTGAGGGAAGGAAGGGCTGGCAGGGAACGAAGATCACGTCACATAGAGCTGACCGGTCCAGCAAGTGGAAGACATTTCAGGCGGTCTCCACAGAAGCACTTTCGTGGAGTGGTGGGTGCGAAAGCCTCATGAGTGGATTGAAGAGAAAATGGGGCATGAGCAATTGTATTAGACACTATAGGTAACTCTGTGGTGGGGTTTTGCTATGAATAGGAAAGATGGGGCAGCCACTGGCATGGAAAGTCGCAATAATATCAAGAGGTCTTTATTATTCTTTTTAAATAGAAGGAATAACTGCATGCTTTATGCAGATAGAATGGTTCAGCGGAGAGGGAAAAACTGATGAAACAGAAAAGAGTGGATAATTCCTAGAACAGCGTCCCTGTGGGGGCAGGAGAGGGTGGAGAGGAGGCTGACCTTAGGCAGAAGTGCGCGCCATCTGGGGACACTCTGGACAGGCCGAGTGTAAGGGTGCAGATGTTGGGAGGCAGCAAGAGGTGATGGCGGAAGTTCTCATTGTTGTGATTTTGTGTTAACATAGGAAGCAGAGTCAACAGATAGGAGTGAAGACTGGGGAAGAAATGTGAAATTTCATAATAGTCACTTGGGGGTAGGAGGAGATGTAGACTAGGGAAATCTACAATGACTGCCTTGCCTAGGAAGAGGCCCCTGGGCTAGTGGCCACAAATTTAAAGTGATATTAGATGGTCTTTAGCCATATTTAGCTTTTCTGATATTGGTTAGATGTGGGTTGAAGTTTGATCTTAACAAAGGTTAAGTTTTTTGACAAGTAAAATGACAGTAATATGAATATGCAGAATGTGAAAAAGACAGGCGTTTAAGGTACATTCAGGGTAGTGTCAAAGGTGTGTGAGAGCCAGGGCACTAGGGTGAACCTGAAGTGAGAGTGTGGGATTCTTGGAATTGAATTTCAGAGTTGTAGTTTTGGGTAACAGTGAGGTAAGGACCAGAGCCCCACGGAGGGCTGGTTCAGCAGGAATTGCTGGCCCCAACCACATTTCCTCCTTCAATAGGTGTAAAGTGTGATCTGAGATTCCCATTTCTATGCTCTAATTTTTCTGCCCTAAAAAGGAAAAGCTTTGACCTGCTTAAAATTGTAGGGCATTTAGCTCTCCCCTGGGGTACGCACGCAATGTACGCACGCAGTGCAGGAGAAAAACCACAGTCACACCCTCTCCCCGCCACACATACTCCCCGCCCCGACATGGGAATTAGTTCTTTTGATGTTTAATGTCATTAGAAGTCTCCAAGTTCAAAGAATATCACAAATCCCTCCTGATCAAGATGAAACAAAAAGGTTGCACTTTTTTTGATACTTGCTGTTTAATCTGAAACGTCTGCCAAACAATTCTGAGGCAGGCGCGTCATCTCATTTCAGAGACTGAAGAGTCAGCAGCTCTCAAGGGTTAAATCTGCTCCCTCTCTCCACTACCATGTTTTTTTTTCTTCTTTTCTTTCTTTCCTCTCTCTCCTGTGTTTTTTTTTTTTGTTTTTTTTTTTAATCTGAGTGCACATATCTTTTGGCCAAACACCATCAGCCATTAAAATGGGTTTATAAAGCCCGGCTTCTCTCCTTTTCAGTAGATCCTTGATAGACAAGAGAAGTTGAAGGAGCAGACAGGAGGCCCCGGCTCATCCCATCAGTGAGGCTGTCTGTGTTGTGTGCAGTTCCAGGGACCCCAGAGAAGCCCCTCGTGCGGCCCCTCCTGTTTGTGGGCGTGGCTTTGGGAAGTTCCTAAGTAGTATTTGATGACGGCCTAGAATTGGCCAGTAAAATGGGACTTACAAATTTTCATAATTTAAAAATCCACCTAATTTCGGTCTTCTTTTATAGCACTCCCACAGCCAAAACAGAAACTACAAGGTGAGTTTCAGTCGCTGAATGGGACGATGGCGCCCACAGAACACAAGGCCAGAGCATTAGTTTCCAAATGGCCGTGAAAGTCCATCTAATGTGTAATTTCCTGAGATGAGCCGAAGCAGATGTTCTAAGCGTGAAGAAATAATTGTGTTTAAGTTGAGCTTAGAGAAAGTTTTTGTTTTAGAGAATCACTTTGGGCTTAAGTTTGTCTTGTGTTTTGTTTGTTAGCTTTTTCTGGTATTGTATTTTGAGGTCCTTTAAAGAAAAATAGTATGTTTTAATATTTTCCCTAGGGTATTTGAGATATATTGACTATGTTTACAGCTTGTTTTTAATTAATATGAAAAATGTGCTCAATCTGCAAGAACAATATAAATAATTGAGAACATTAAATGTGAATAGTGGTAAAAAGAGTAGTTTACTTTTTACGGCCCTTCTTTTAAAATACCACTTCAGTGTACTTACATAGCATACAATGCATGGATCTGAAGTGTTCATACTGAGGAATTTTGACAATTTTATATGGTTGAATAAGCATTACTGGAAAAAACAAGATTTCTTTCACCACAGAAAGGCCAATCATGCTCCTATTTCATGGCTTTTACTGTTATATAGTAATTTTGCCCATTCCTGGAAGTCAAATTAAAAGGACCACAGATATGTACTTTTGGTGAGAGAGAGAGAGGGAGGGAGAGGCTGACTGTGTGTGTGTATCTGGCTTTTTTTCTCTCAACATGTTTAGTTAGGATTTATCCATACATAATTATTTCGAGATCTATCCATGTTGTGGCCTGTGTTAATAATTTATTTCTTTGTATTATTGAATAATAGTCTGTGGTAGGGATGGATCACCGTTTGTTTATCCATTTAACTGTGGTGGGCCTAATGGTTGTTTTCATATTCGAGCTGTTATACATGAAACAGCTCTTCATATTCATATACAAATCTTTGCATGAACACAGGCCTTAATTTTCTTAGATCTGGAATTTTAGAATGACCTGGATGGTACATTAGTTGTGTATTTAATGTTTCAAGGCATTGCCAGATTTTTCCCAATGGGTCTGACCCGTGTCACATTCCCGTCAGCACTGTCTGAGAGTTCCAGTTCCTCCACACCCTGGCCAACACTTGGTATGGCTAGTCTTTGAAATTTTATCTATTCTGATTAATGTGTGGTGGTAGCTCACTGTGATGGTAAATTTTCATTTCCTTAATAAATAATGTTGGTTATCTTATCAGGTGTTTATTTGTGAAGTGTTCAAATATTTCACTTCAAATATTTCACAATATTTATAATTGAGTTGCTCATTTCTTGTTATTGAGCTTTGAGAGTTCTTTATGTATTCTTAATACAAGTTTTTTCAGATGTATAATATACAAAATTTTATTCCTTTTCTGTTTATTCTCATTACATGCTTTTTGAATGACAGAAATTTTAATTTTGAAGTTTAATTTATCACCTTATGCTTTTATATTTGGTGCTTGAGTTTTATTCTAAGACGTCTTTGCTCAGTCCAAGGACACATATATTAAGCTACTTGAAGTCCCATAGCCCTCTAATGTTCTGTTCACTTTTCAGACTTATCTTTTTTCCAAGTGCTGCTTTATTTTGGATAATTTCAATTTCTGTCTTCAAGTTCACTAATCTTTTCTTCTGTGATTTATTTGTTGTTAATCCCATCCTGTGTATTTTTAATTTGATACATTATAGTATTATTTCTAGAAGTCTGAATGTGGGTCTTTTTAAATATCTTCCAGGCTTTTACTTAACTTTTTGAACACATGAAATATTTTTGTAATAACTGTCTTAATATTTTCATCTGCTAATTCTAACAGCTGCATCAGTTCTGGATCGGTCTTGCGTGCTTATTTATTATCTCACTGTGAGTCATATTTTTCTCCTTTAATCGCTTAGTAATTTTTGATTAGGTGCCAGCCCTTGTGATTTTGTCTTGTATTTGTGATTTTTGTATTCCTATAAATATTCTAAGCTCTGTTTGGGGATGTAGTTAAGTTACTTGGAAACAGTTTGATACTTTTGGGTCTTGCTATTCACATTTGTTAGAAGAAACTGGATCAACGCTTGGTCAAGCCCTAATTATTTTCCATTACTGAGGCAAGACCCTTACTGCACCATCTGCAACATCCCATAAATCATGAAGTTTTTCAGCGTGACTGGTAGGAAAATGCACTATTATCGGCGATCTGTGAGTGTAAAGAACTGTACTCGCTATTCCTAGGTACAGCTTTTCCTAGCTTTTTGCATGTGTGAAGTTGTCAGTACTTACTTGAATTTTTGAGGGAAACCCTCTGAGGAACCCCAGGCTTCCTCCTTGAGGCTCTCCCCTTTCCCATGGGCCTGTTGAGTGGAATTTAGTTGTGCCTGTCTTTCTGAATTTGCAGATCTTGCTTGAGTCAGGGAGACCGCTGGGCTCTAGCAGGTGCTGACTTTCCATTCTCTGTGCTACAAACTGGAGGCAGTGAGCCTGGGGCGGTTGTGGAGCTTGCCTCATTCGTTTCCCATCTCTCAGGAATTGTGGGCTTTAAATGCATTTGTATAATATTTTGTAAACCATCGTTTCATATGTTTTGTTAAAAATAGTGTCTTAGGTGGGAGGGTAAATACAGTCTCTATTTTGGCCGGAAGCAGAAGTCATCTTTTCCTCTCATTAGCTTTTGCTTCATACATTTTGAAGTTCTGTGTTGGGTGCTTGCATATTTAGGATTGCTATGTCAACTTGATGAATCGATCCTTTTATCATTATGAAGTGTGTCTTTTTATCCATGATAATGTTGCTTGTTTTAAATTCCACTTTGTGTTATATTGGTATAGTCATCTCAGACTTCTTATGCCTAGTGTTTGTTTTGTATACATTGTCCCACTGTTTTTCAGCCTTCATCTTCTCTGTCTCTGCATTTAAAATGTCCCTCTTGTGGGCCCTGGCTGGGTAGCTCAGGTGGTCAGAGCATCATCCCAGTGTGCCAAGGCTGTGGGTTCAGTTCACAGTCAGGGAATGTACAAGAATCAACCAATGCATAGATAACTATGTGGGACAACAAATCAACGCCTCTCTCTCTCTCTCTCAAATCAGTTATAAAAAAATTAAAATGCCGCCCTTGTAAAGAACATGCCACAAGTTTTGCTTTTCTCCCCTTAGTCTGATGCTATTAATATTGTTGTATATAGTCCTTAATCTTGTTTTCTTAATTATATTTGGTTTTATTTATCTCATTAATTTTTGTTCTTTTCTCCTTCTACCTTATTTTGAATGAGTCACATATTTTAGGTATACATGTTGGGGTTATCTTGTTAATGGGTCTAGATGTTGCAGTACACATCTTTATGTTTTTACAGTTTACTTCCAAATAAAAGTAACAGTGTAGGAACGTTAGCAAGAATATAATTTCAGTTGCCCTCTCCCATTATTTGTGCTATTATTGTTTTATACTTCACTGTATACGCTGTGTTTCTCCCAATGCATAGATGTTCTTTTATTTTAAATGGTTCATAGTCTTTTAATTTCAAAACTATGTATACATGTAAAATAATAACTGAGATTATTTTTTTAAAATTTTATTTATTTTTAGAGAGAGGGGAAGGGAAGGAGAAAGAGAGGAAGAGAAACATCATGTGTGGTTGCCTCTCACGTGGCCCCCACTAGGGACCTGGCCTGCAACCCAGGCATGTGCCCTGACTGGGAATCAAACCAGCAACCCTTTGGTTCTCAGCCTGTGCTTAATCCACTGAGCTACTCCAGCCAGGGCTAATAACTGAGATTATTAATTTATATCTACCCAGATGTATTCCTTTCAGCCTTCTTCATTCCATCTACAAGCCCGAGTTACATCTGAAATCATTTTCCTTTAGAGAACTTTTTAATCATATCTTGTATATGTCTGCTGGTGATGAATTCTCTATTTCTGCCTGTTTGAAAATATATTCACTAGACTTTATTTTGAAAGAATATTTCATTAGGCATAGAATTTTAAATTTATTATCTTTTTTTCTTCAGCACTGGATAAATGTCATTTTATTGTCATTTGCATTCCATTGTTTTTGGTAAGAAGTCTGACATTCTTTACATTATTGCTCCCCTATATGTAATGTGATTTTCCTTGGCTTCTTTTAAGATTTATTTTCACTTCTTGGTTTTCAAGGGTTTAACTGTAATATGCACAGGTGTAGTTTGCTTTATGATTATCTTGCTTGGAATTCACTGAGCTTCCGGATACTGGATTACTTTTTTCTGAGCTCCAGGGAGGTCACAGCCACTGTGGCTTTTAACTAGTTTTTCCTGTTTAATCTCCCCTCTTTCCTTCTAGAACCCTAATTACTATGGTGATGTAGATAATTTAATATTGTCCAATAGGTCTTGACCGCTCGTCTTTCTCCTCCTCCTCAGCCCCACTCTCTCCTCCTTCTCTTTCTTTTTCTTCTTATGGTTACTTTGTTTCCATTTGTGTATTTTTTAAAGCCTGACTTCAAGTTCATTGATTCTCTTCTTTGATGGATCCAGCTTGCCTGTAAGCCAATGAAATGCATTCTTCATTTTTAATTTCTACCATTTCCATTTCATTCTGTTTTTCTTTTTTCTGTTTCTGTGCATCTGCTCAAATTCTCCATCTATACATCCATGTGTTTCAACTTTCCCAATGGATTCTTTATAAATTTTATTATAGTTATTTTTAAGTGTGATAATTATAACATCGAGGCTGCCTCTGAGGCTGTCTTTATTTTGCTACTTTTTCATTATGAGTCACATTTCACTGATTCTTGGTATACTTTATACTTTTTGATTTTATACAGAACATTTTGTACATAATAACAGTGGAGTCTGAAGTAAATTATATTTTTCTCCAGGAAAGAACATGTCCCTTCATGTGTAAATTGGTAGATTTGGGGTCTGAGTCAATCTGGTCTGCAGCTAAGCTTGGCCTGGGGTTCACTGCAGCCTCAGTTAGATTCAGTTTATTACTTGCCTCAAATATTTGGACACAGAGTCAACATTATTCCTTTGCAGAGATTTTGGTCTGAGTACTGGTGAGATTCCTCTTTGTGCTTCACAGCCAACCTGCCAGATTTTAAAACATCACCTGGGACATGCCCTTTCACCCAGGATGCCTCTGAGAGAGTCCTCTTAGCTCTCCTGCCTTCTGCCCAACCTTTGAGTCCCTGAATATTCGACAGTGAAACATCATAGGGTGAGTGTGGCATGTGGCTGAAGCTCGCTGGGACTTTAATCTTCCCTGCTAGTCCACCACAGTAGTTATAAGTTGTTGAAGTTTAGTTGCTTTCTCTTTATTACTGTAAATGGTAGATCCCTTTGCTGCTCATCTACCAGGAATGAGAACAGCCATAGTTCTCTTATCCCCTATAAAATACTGACAACTTTCTGGAATTTATTTCTCTATGGTTTCTTTGCCTCCTCATCACTGGTGGGCTGAGAATACTTTGATTTTGTAACTGATATAGCTTGTTTTGGTTATTAGGATAAGAGCAATAGTATCTTGTAACTTTCTATGCCCAAACCAAAATCAGAACTCTTCTATTGATCTGTTTATTAAATTATAAATTTTGAGTGATCTTCTGAGATATAAGCCCTGCATTTACTTATACAGGGCTTCCTTTAATTTTCCTGTGTTTTAAGTAGAATTTTCAACTGTAGCTAAGCATAATTATTATAGACATATGATTTTTATAAATATTAATAACCTAATACATTTTATACTACTTTGCTAATGTAGTTAATGCTGAAGAAGGAGAGAAAATAATATATGGTATCTATAGTCATGCACCAAACCCTTATTGGGAATTTTTTTAAAAAGGATTATTTGTACCCATTCCCCCATAACCCCCGCCCATCTGGCAACCATCACAACACTCTCTGCATCCATGATTCTGTCTCTGTTCTTCTTGTTTGCTTAGTTTGTTTTTTAGATTCAATTGTTGATAGATATTCATTTTTGCCATTTTATTGTTCACAGTTTTGATCTTCTTTTTCTTAAATAAGTCCCTTTAACATTTCATATAATAATGGTTTGGTGAAGATGAACTCCTTCATTTTTTTCTTGTCTGGGAAGTTCTTTATCTGACCTTCCATTCTAAATGATAGCTTTGCTGGGTAGACCAATCTTGGCTGTAGGTCCCCCCATTTCATGACTTTGAATATTTCTTGCCAATCCCTCCTAGCCTGCAAAGTTTCTTTTGAGAAATCAACTGACTGTCTTATGGGAACTCCCCTGAGGTAACTAACTTCTTTTCTGTTGCTGCTTTTAAGATTCTCTCTCTATCTTTAATCTTTGGCATTTTAATTATGATGTGTCTTGGGGTGAGACATTTTGCATCCATCTTGTTTCGGACTCTCTGTGCTTCCTGGACTTGCATGTCTATTTCCTTCACCAAATTAGGGGAGTTTTCTTTCATTATTTTTTCCAATAGATTTCCAATTTCTTGCTCCTCCTCTTTTCCTTCTGGCACCCCTATGATGGAAATGTTGGATCTCTTGAATTTGTCCCAGAGGCTGCTTATACTATCCTCTTTCTTTTGGATTATTTTTTCTTCATGTTGTTCTGATTGGTTGTTTTTTTCTTCCTTATGTTCCAAATTATTGATTTGATTCTCAGCTTCATCCACTCTACTGTTGTTTCCCTGTAAATTGTTCTTTATTTCAATTAGTGTATCATTTGTTTTTGACTAGATCTTTTTTATGCTGCTGAGGTCCTCACTAAGTTCTTTGAGCATCCTTGTCACCAGTGTTTTGAGTTCTGCATCTAATGGATTGCTTATGAGCATTTTGTTTAGCTCTTTTGCAGGAGTTTTGATCTGCTCTTTCATTTGGGCCATGTTTCTTTTTTTCCTCATTTTGGCAGCCTGCCTGTGTTTGTTTCCATGTATTAGGCAGAGATGCTTTGACTCTGTGTCTTGGTAGTATAGCCTAATGTAGTAGATATCCTGTAGGGTTCAGTGGCACAGCCTCCCCTTCCATATAAGCTGGGTACTCAAGGTGTGTTCTTTGTATGGGCTAAGTATACCTTCCTTTTATAGTTGAGCCTTGGTTGCTGTTGGCAGATCAATGGGAGGGATGTACCCAGGCCAGGCAGCTACAAGGATTGGCTGTGACCACTTAACACCAACCTCTGCCCTCTGTGGAGGATCAGCTTTGCAGGGGTGGGGTGTTGGTGCTCTGGTGTTATCGGATACAGAATAGCCATGTGGTTATAAAGTACAGTGTAGGAAATAGAGTAGCCAAAGAACTTATATGCATGACCCACGGACATGAACAATGGTGGAGAGATTGTCTGAGGGAGTGGGGGCTCCTGGGTGGATGGGGGCAAAGGAAAGAATCAGGACAACTGTAATAGCATAGTCAATAAAATATAATTTTAAAAAATCTTTAAAATATACAAAAGGGTTGTTATTTTCCTTTCTCTGATAGTAAAAATTCTGAGTAAAAACTGTATTAATTGCACACTAATATTAATAAAAGAGGAGATAAACCAAAACTATTTGGGTTGGCATGGGAACATTTTCTAAATCCTTATACTCACACCTCATTTTGTCATAGAATCTAGAATCAAAATGCCATTTAAAATTTTCATATGTGGAATTTGTAAATTAATTAAAGTTCATTTTTTGTAACCAAAGATAAATTTTATTTTAAAAATGCTATCCCTGGTTGGTGTGGCTAAGTGGATTGTGTGCTGGCCTGCAAACCAAAAGGTTGCTGGTTCGATTCCCAGTCTAGGGCACATGCCTGGGTTGCAAGCCAGGTCCCCAGTAGGAGGTGCATGAGAGGCAACCACCCATTGATGTTTCTCTCCCTCTCTTTCTCCCTCCTTTTCCATAAATAAATAAGTAAATAAGTAAATAAATAAATACATACATAAAAATTTTTAAAAGCTAAGAATCCTTTCCATAGCAAGGAAGTTTTAATTTTTGCTATGGAGTTTTAAGGTACAGAGGTAAGAATGCCAGGATATAAGGCAATGCATGCTTGCATATCTGACCATATGTTCTACTTATAGGAGTCAACAAAGCCAGAACATTACTGTCAAAAGGCCATAAATAAATAGTGCCTGTCTTCTAGTATGAGACTCTCATTATTGAGAAAAAAAGATGAAACTATATGAATACAATTGAATCCCATTTAAGTTGTTTGGCTTTAAGCTGTCACAGTTTGTTTTATTTGGTTATGGAAATTATTTTTTGCCCTCTTTGTAGGAGGACTGTATATTCCCACCCAGTGTCACAAGATCCATAGTACCTCTGTGTGGGGGGTTGACTAACCTGCAATATGACTATAGATGGGCATAGCATCTTTAGAAAGTCGTTCAAGTTCAATGAGGTTCTAAGAGTGGGGCCTTAATCAGAGAGCACTGTGGCCTTAAAAAGGAAGATCTCCTTCCCACCCCTTCTCTTTCTCTCTCTCTCTCTCTCTCTGTCACGTGAAGACATCCCATCCAATTGAGTCAGGCTTCCTCATTGACTTGTCACTGACTTGCTTAAGCTAATGACATGCTTAAGCTAATGGAATGTGAGTGGACATGACTGTATGAGTAGAAACTCCAGGAGCCATTGTGTTGTTTGTCCACTGCTCTTTCTCTTTGCCCAGCATTAGAGTAATTACTACTCTGTGCATCTGCCTGCTAAATTGGTATTTAGAACTGTAGCATTAGATATAATGTGAATATTTGGAAACTATGGTTAGTACCATTCTTTTATAATTTTAGTATATGTGAGGAAAGTGATAGTTGACAGTTACTTGATGAATTAAAGGTACTGCAATGGGGAAAGTTAAAGTTCTTCTATAAAGAGAACCCCAAAATATAGTGACTTGAAAAAGGAGAAGGTTTTGATTCCTTCTGTAATCATTTGTCCAGTCTAGCCTGGTGGGGAAACCCTGCTCCCCGAAGTTGTCAAGGGGCTGGGTTTCCATTCATCTTATTCTGCCATCAACTGGTCACAGTCCTTTTCTGGGTGATCAAAGTTGGGTATTGATTTATCTATATGCACTGCTCACTACTGCTGCCAATAAGGCGGGAGAGAAGTGGTCTGGGGCATGGCATTTCCTCTTAAACAAACAACTTGGAAGTTGTACACAGATGATTTTCACTCCTATTCCATCACAAAGAAGGCTGAAAATGTAGTCCCTGGCAGGCTGTCCATGATTCTAGCCAAAACTAAAGGAGGGAACTCTATTACCACATGGAAGAGGCAGAGAGCTGATAATAGGAGATGACCTCCCCATCTCCTAACTAAACTGGTCATCAGGGTTACCTGGCCTCCATGTACATTGCACTTTTCAGAATTCCTGAGTTAAAAGGAACTCTAGAAGCTGTGATTGACACTCAGGCCCCTGAAAGAGATAAATACATATTTAGCTTTTTGAGAACAGAGAATTTAGAGCTTCTCTTGTTGTCTACTCTGTTATCCTGAGACACTAAATCATGAAGTTCTTTACAATGCCTGGCACATAGAAAATGCTTGACTAAAACAATATTAAATGAATGCATCATGCATTCATTAGACTTTTGGCATAGAGCTTGTTAGGTAGAAAATATTCAATAAATGCTTGTTGAATGAATGGCCGATTAAATAAATTCTCAATTATGAAATACAAAGACTTCACCATTGAAAATGGTGAACTCAGCACATAGATTTATTTCTTCTGCTTCCAGGGACTGACTAAAAATGATAGGAAAAGAATAAAAATCAAGTACGATCCTAGAAGAAAAATGTAGCTGGGGCAAACTTAAGCAAACAAGATATTTCAAAAAAAATTCTTAAAAGATGAAAAACAGAACATAATGGCATAGCAGAACAGCCATAGACCTGAACGCACTCGGAGAAGGACGAGCCAGCAAGGTGCTCAGGTCTCAGCGCTGCAGGGATGACCAGGCATGGACATAAGAAGTGGGTTGAAGATGGAAGAGCTAATTTAAAGGCTCTGCATAGATCAATCAGCTCCACCCAAATCTTTTTTTCCCTTACCTCCCCTCAAACGAAAAAAGTTTTTTTTTTTATCCAGTTGTGCAACTTAATCCCCCCAAACTGAAGAGATTGAATCAACATCACCCTTACAGCAGATGGTGAGGGGTCAGATTGATGGTCCAGAGCAAAGCTTCCACCCCTTGTCTATGGCCCTCAGAGTGGAGAGTCGCCTCAAAGAAGCGAGAGCCTGCAAATCCAAAGGCCCCACAGCATGCATGGAGTTACCATCACAGGAATAAAGCCATTTTGGAAAGTAGGTGACTCTTATGAATGTATTAAATATAGAGAAGAAGCAATTACCTTTTGCAATGGAGTGGATTGTGTCCCATCTGAAATTCCTAAGTTGAAACTCTAACCCGCAGTATGACTATAGATGGGCATAGCATCTTTAGAAAGTAGTTCTAGTTTAGTGAGGTTCTAAGAGTGGGGCCTTAATCAGCACTGTGGCCTTAAAAAGGAAGATCTCCTCCCCACCCCATCTCTCTCCCTCTTTCTCTCTCTCTCTCTCTGCCACGTGAAGACATAGCAAGAAGGTGGCCATCTACAAGCTAGGAAGAAAGTGTTCTAATCAGAAACCAACCGTGCTGTCACCTGGATTTTGAACTTCTGGCCTCAAAACCAGTGGGAAAATAAATTCCTGTTTTCTATGCCGCCAGTTGATGACATTTTGTTATGAGAGCCTGATAGATATTTTTCTAATTAATATGCCTTTTTAGTATTTTGTGAATGTCTACATTGCTTGAAAAACAATGACAAAACAACAGCAACAGCATGAGGCCAAGGCGTGCATCCACTGCAGGCATGAATTAGGCCATGAAATTACATGATGAGGTGCCTCCTGCTATTGGCTTTCTGAGGCTGACCTCAGTCTCCTCCCTGCTCTGACAAGTAGTTAGTTTCACACATCCCTTTATTCCCTTCCTGCGTGTATTGAAGAGGCCCCAGAAAAGATAGACTGAGATTTCTAGAAAATTTCAACAATGCAGCCCTCCTGGTAGTTTCTTAATTGGTCTCATATGCTATTTGCTAACTCTTGAATTCGATGTGGAGTCTTTGTAAAAGAAATCAAATGGACTTGCGGGTATGTAAACGTTGTGTTTTTCTAGTGTCAGTGTAGAGGAATCATTTTTCCTTTTACATCACAAAAATCCTTTAATATTAATAAAGCTATGGTAACATTCATATGAAAATACCGAGTAAATAACATTTTGTGTCCAGATGTATATTAGTCACTATTAATGATTTGCCTGTTTAGGGTAACAGCTGTCCAGCTAGATATCTCCAAGTATCACAGGACATGCTCAAAATGTTTTTCCCTTTGTTGTTGCTACATCTCTTGGGACATGGAGGAGGAGTTTCTGACATAACAGGGACCACGGTGTCCCATGCTAAGCTTACATTTTAGACCCACCAACCCCAGGCAGCTGCTTGATTCATTTTCCCCGTTGTACATCTGCTTTTTTGAGCAAACAGTGCCTTTCAGTATTGTTCTGTGTGCCGGTGTACTTCAGCCAACAATTTCCTGGTTTCAAATCTCGTATGATGTATTTCCATATATGCCCTTTGGATTGAAGGAGTTTACATGGTTGATCTCATTTCTGAAACTAAGAAACAAAAAGAAAGAAAGATTAAAGTCTATAGTAAAGTTAATCACCTACCTACCTGTTCCCACAGACTTGGCATTCCCGTATTACTTCTTTTTTCTTTCTTAATTTAATCTCTATTGTATTTTTTCCCATTACAATTTACTCCCCTTATACCCTCCTCCATCCAGCAATCACCACACTGTTGTCCATGTGCATGAATCCTTTTTCCTTTTCCCTCAATCCCTCCACCCCCCAACATCCCCCCTCCCCCCTTCCCCCAGCTGTCATCCTGCTCTCCATCTATGAGTCTGTCCCCATTTTCCTTGTGAAATCATATGGTACTTGTCCTTCTCTGCCTGGCTTATTTCACTTAGCATAATGTTCTCCAGATCCATCCATGCTGTTGCAAAGGCCAAAATTTTCCTCTTTTATATGGCCGAGTATTATTCCATTGTGTGAATGTCCTGTGCATAGTTATTTTATCTACTCATCTACTGATGGACACTTGAGCTGCCTCCATATCTTGCTGATTGTAAATAATGCTGCAATGAACATAGGGGTGTTTATGTTCTTTTGCATTAGTGTTTTAGGTTCCTTTGGCTGTATTCCCAGAAGTGGGATAGCTGGGTCAAAAGGCAGGTCAACTTGTAATTTTTTGAGGCGTCTCCACACTGCTTTTCCCAGGGGCTGCACCAATATGCATTCCCTCCAATAGCGCAAAAGGATTCCCCTTTCTCCACAACCTCACCAGCACTTGTTTGCTGATCTATTGATGATGGCCATTCTGACAGGTGTGAGATGGTATCTCATTGTGGTTTTAATTTGTGTTTCTCTGATATTAGTGATGTTGAGCATCTTTTCATATGTCTATTGGCCATCTGTATGTCCTCTTTGAAGAAGTGTTTATTTAAGTCCTTTGTTTGTTTTTTAGTTGTTGTTTTTTTTTTTTGGTGTTGAGTTTTATAAGTTCTTTATAAATTTTGGATATTAGCCCCTTATCAGATATATATAAACTCCCATTCTGTGAGTTGTCTGTTTGTTTAGTTGATGATTTCCTTTTCTGGGCAAAGCTTTTTAGTTTGATGTTGTCCCATTTGTTTATTTTTTCTTTTGTTTCCCTTGCCTGGGGAGATATACCCAATAAAATATTGCTGTGAACAGTGTCTGAGATTTTGCTGCCTATGTTTTCTTGATAGGTGATTATTGATAATTATTGGTGATTAAGGTGATTACTGATAGGTACGTATTTAATACCATTTTGTCGTTTGACTGTTTTCCTCCCTTGTTTCTTCCCCTCCTTTTCCTCCTTCTTCTTCAGGCAAGCCCTCTAACATTGGTTGCATTACTCATGTGGTGTTAACAAACTCCTTTAACTTGTTCTTCTCTGGGAAACTCCTTATTTCTCCTTTGCTTTTAAGTGATAGTCTTGCTGGATAAAGTAGCCTTCGTTGTAGGTCCTTGCTTTTCATCACCTTGAATGTTTTATGCTGCTTGCTTCTGGCCTGAAATGTTTCTGTTGAGAAATAAGATGATGGTCTAATTGGTACTCCCTTGTATGTAACTAGCTGCTTTTCTCGGCAGCTTTCAGGATTCTCTCCTGGTCTTTAAGCCTTGCCATTTTAATTATGATGTGCCTCAGTGTAGTTCTCTTTGGATCCAATTTGTTTGGCACTCTCTGAGGTTCTTGGACTTGTATGTCTTTTCCCTTCACCAGGTTTGGGAAGTTTTCAGTCATCATTTCTTCAAAAATTTTCTTGATCCCTTGCTTGTTCTCTTCCCCTTCTGCTATTCCCATGATGCAGATATTGTTATGCTTCATGTTGTCCAAATGTTTCTTAAGCTCTCCCCCTTTTTAAAAATTCTTTTTTTATGTGTTTATTGCTTTGCCTGGGTGTTTTTTTCTACCTCGTCTTCTAAAACTGATTTCATCCTCTGCTTCATCTAACTTACTATTTAATCCTTCCAATGTATTGTTTCAGATATTGCAGTCTTTATTTCTGTTTTTTATGGTTTCTGTGCCTTTTTTCATGATGTTGATTATCCTTATAACCATTACTCTATACTCTCTATCTGATAAATTGCTTTCCTCCATTTCATTTAGTTTCTGGAGAATTCTCTTGTTCTTTCATTTGGGGTCTGTCTCATTGTCTTCCCATTTTGGCTGCTGCTTTGTATTTGTTTCTATGTGTTAGGTAGATCTGCAAAGACTCTGGTGCAGGCCTTTGTCAAATGCTGCTTGTGACTGGCCCTGGTCGATCTGTTTGGAGCTATCAGCAATCTACAGCATGTGACTCCCTCTGCTGGGACTGTTTGTGTGCAGAAAGAACGAGGCTGCTCACCATAGGCCAGCTTTTATCAGCACCAGACCTGGGGGAGGGTCTGCTGAAGGCTCAGAGAGCTCCCAGAGGTCCACCTTAGTTGTTAAACTAATTAGTGAGGTAGTGTCCAGCTGTAATCATAGCCTGGCTTAAGTTGCACAGGATGGGGCAGAGTTATTCCTGAGGGCAGAGCTATTGCTTCCCTTCAGGCTGATGCCATTCAGAGAGTAGTGCTCTGTCTGGAAAAGATCACTTCTGCAGTATGGGGAATGACTCAGCACATGGATCCTGGTGCTCTTCTTTCAGTTCTCTCTTCAGAGTCACCAACTCCCTTTACATGTTTTTAGTCCACTCTGCCCTCCCTCTGCCAGAGCCCAGGGTAAGTGGCTGCAAATGAAATTTTGTGTAGTGGCCCTTTAAGAGGCTCTGAGTCTCTAGCCATCCTTCCCTGACAGACAAAAACCCTGCTGCTATTCACAGCTGGATGTTATTTGGGTTCCTTTCCAGCTCTGGTGCAGTAAGCTGGGGAGCCCAGCTTGGGGTTTAGACCCCATACTTCTCATGGGGACCCCCGACCACTAAAATATCCCTGTGGAACTTCAGTTGCCACTTATGGGAGCCCAGCCAGCCCTCTCATGTCTCCTCTGCACTCCCTACCAGTCTCGTGTGGTTAAGTGGTTTCTTCTGTCTGTTCGTGGTTATAAGGCTTCTCTCCAGCTAGTGTTCAGTTGGTTATTCAGGATGATTTCTCTGCAATTTAGTCATAATTCCAGAATGGTCCTGGGAGGTGGGTAGTGGAGCTTCCACTTACTCCTCCACCCTCTTGGATCTCTCCTCCCCTATTACTTTTTATGGTCATCAAAATATAGAACCTATGAAGTTGGAGCATAGTTTGGTGAAGAATGAGGACTCCAGTATGGCCTTGGGTATGTGATTAAGTCCTCTAATTATTAAGAGAGCATTAGTTTCCTTATTTGTGATATTTTAATACCAACATTACTCTATAGGGTAGTGGTGAAGAGAGAAGATATAATGCATTGAGGGTGCTTAGCATTTTACCCGACTCATAGCAAGCAGTCAATAAATGCCAGTGATTGTGGCCATAGGGCTTGTGCTTCAAAGAATTTCAAAAAAACTTGTTTGTCAAATAAAAATGAGTGCTATCCAGAAGAATCCCACTTAACCTTACTTGTGGGACTTCCTTAATGAAATATTCACCAAAATGCTTAATATACTTCTCTGTAGAAGCCACTACTAAATTTGTTTCAATTGCATTCCCAGTGTGTGTGTAATGCTCGGCAGCGTACACACAGATGAAGCCCTTGTTTTCCAGGAGCTCACAACCGAGTGCAAGAGACAGACCAAAAAATAAATGGCAAAGATGTAAACAATAAGTTAATTTAAATTTCAATTATAAAATTCATGTTGGCACTGAATTTGCATACTGAAGTACATGGCAGAAATAGAGAAAGTCATATTCATCAAGGACATGATGCAAATGTAAGTTTGATTTTAGTTTCCGATTGAATAATCCAATGAATCAGGATTGATATCTCAACACATCTGAAATACTCTGTTTGAAGAAGGCTCTTGTATATTTTTTTAATTAAATTACATTGCTTTACATGGTTTGGGGGTGAGGCCAAAAAACATCTAGTGGATATTCTACTAAATGTTGTTTATGTGAACCAACAGAAAGAATTAGTTTGCACATCCATATCAAATGCCCACACTCTCAACCCCCCAATTCTTTATATAGCCGTCGTGAAACAAAGATATGCCTAATTGGCTTTGCCAGCAGTAAGGGATAAGCTATCTTTATTTTCCATCTTCACTGGCTGCAGCTCTCATTCCTGATTTGATACGGAACACTCAGCTTCCTCTAAAAAAGATCCATGTTAAAATGAATCCATTTACAGATGCATTTTTGCATATAGTCTCCAAAAAGTAGTGGCATGCTGGAAGCCTTTGGTGTTGTGGAAACTTGTGATTTAGGACACATGACTGGCATTTCCTTTTGGGGGGTAAGTGGCTCAAGTGGCTCAAGCCAGAATGCCACTCTCTGCCTGGTATTACATTATGCACTGTCAGAAACCCTGACACCGATTTATTGTTGTTACTTACGTGTTTTCCGCCCACCTAATATCTTCTGTGAAACAGAATCTCAGTTCCAAACGTTGTCTCACTAATAGTTATGTTAAGCATAATTAAATTGTTTCCAACATTTAATTTAAAGAAACCCACTTAATTTTTTTAAAAATTTCTTAAAAATTTAAGAGAACCCCACTTAACTTTTTTTCTTGAATTTCTTCTGTTCTTACAGTTTTCTCTATAGAAAGCAGATTTTAATACTAGGGCAAGATAATAGCTGGGAGTATGCACCCAAACTTCTACTGTGCTTTGTATAATAAAATTAAATTTTGTTGGATCTGTAAAATAGAGGTAATAAGTAGTTAAACTGTACATTGAAAATCTTGTAACTTTTCACCCAAGTGATGGATAATGTTGTTGTTGTCATAAGCGAATCAGAACAACTGAGAGTTTGATGATCATAAGTTAATTTTTAAATATTTTTTAATACAGAGCTAGTTATTGAAGTTTCTTTCTGGGCTATATATTTATTTCTAAAAATAGCATGAGTAGAGAAGGAAGAAGGAAAGCTTAGTGTTCACAAGAGCACTTTATGCCACATTATGTGCAACACTGAATTCACCACTTGTTCTTTAGTCAACTTTTTTTCTTCCTTTTTTCTCTTAGGATATGTTTTTTGAGAGTAGATTTATCTGCTAATATTCATTTAGTTCCAAGAGATATGTAGTTGAATCCAAGCTTTCTTAAGCAAAAAGGGCAATTTATTGACTCATGGGATGCACAGAGTGCAGAGCTGGCTTCAGGTAAGGCTTGAGTCAGATGCTCAAAAAAACAGCGTCTCCCTTTCATTTTCTAGACTCAGGCCGCAGTTAAGTCCTTTCTCATACAGGTTCTCTCCTCGTAGTATCAAATGGCTGCTTAAGTCAATGCTTTATAGTTTCAAGTCCCACCAAATAGAAGAGTCTTTTTGTCCTAGAAGTTGCAGCCCAAGTCCATGCTTCTGTTTCGTTTTGATTGACTTTTGTGCTCTTCTCTGGCCACGTTTCCCACGTTTGAGTGGAAGTAGTGACTAAAAGTGACTGGAAGGTAAATCCTCAAATAATATTCTGGAGCTGATATTGGAAAAAGGGAAGCACATACACAGCCTGAAAACAAGCAAATAAACACACAAAAAATGCCCACTCCAGACTGGCACTTGGGTGTTTCTTCCAGGGACAACCCAGGCTGTGGTATGAATTCCTGTGCCGAAGCACGATCACGTATAGATGTCCTGGGAGACTGAAGAATGATTACATGCAGATGTCCTTGGGACATTCAGACCTTTCCAGTGATTGTATCCGACAGTCCTGGCCTTTGGCTTTCCAGAGCAACTGCTGTCCCTCTCTGTAGAATGTGACTGTGGACCACGGTGGCTCGTTCAGTCCAGAGTCCTAACCTGCATCATAGCATGCCATGTGGCATCAGCCTTCCTTGCTTCTCTCTTCCTTCACCTGTGCTATTTCCCTTCCTCTCCACTTTGCTCTCCCAGAGGAGTACCCTTCCTCGCCCCTCCTTTACCATGTGGAGTGCTCAGATAACTAACACTGTGTCTTCTACTAGCCTAGTGCAGATTTCATACAGCTTTCAGGACATAAGCTTTCGAAGCTTGATCTTTATCAGGGAAAGAATCGGCAAAGTGATTTCAATGACAAGTTTAGTGGCACTTTCTTGTGCAGTACAGAGGCCTCTTTCTAAGGTCAGTGAAAATCTTTTGCTGAATATACTTATAAAGCATTTGTGTACAGCCAACCCTGATGGGAAAGACAGAGGGTCTTGGTTGCATGAGGTTGAAAACAGATGACATTTTCAAAAACTCTAGAAAATTTAATTCTGGAGTTATCTCTCTACCTTGGTTTGCCTTTAAAAAGGGTACTGGAATAATACTGCATTAAATAAAAGAAAGCTCCGAGGTTGTACTCTCTTATAGAACCAGGAACTAATCAGCCTTATAAAACAATATTTTAGAGCAGCATTTTGCAAATTTGATGTGTATGCAAATCACCTGGGAATCGTGTTAAAATGCAGATTCTATTGTAGATCTATTTCTGTCTGTATTTGGCTTTCTATTAGCTCTGTAGCAGGAGATGCTCCCACAGTGATGCCAGAGCAAGCTTTGTACAGCTGATCTCTCGCACCAGTGCCGTGCTGGCTGATAGAGCAGTCAGGATCCACGTGCACCTACTTAAATGTGAATTAGATCAAATTTAAAAACTCAGTCCTCAGTCTCTGTAGCCACACTTTTTAGTGCTTGATAGTCACTCATAACCCATGGCTGCAGTATCGAGCATCACAAACTAGAACATTCCCATAGTCTCAGAGACATCTGTTGGACAACTTTGCCCTAAAGGATGGACATCTGGACTGAGTATAATGCTCTAAGCAGGACATGGCTTCTTCTTGAAATTTCAAGGTAGTACCATGGCCCAGAGAAGTGGTCTGTTTTTTTCAGAAGATGCAGAACCAAATGGCTTAGCATTTACCAAGGCAGAGTGAAATCTATATGTGAGATTTCTCTTGGGACCTTCTTTTCCTGTTCGTACACCAGATGCTAGTACTCCTGATCACACCTCATCACAGTCATGCATTCAGTTTAGCTCTTCAGTTCATCTGTTGTCTGTGGTTCTCATCTTGCTACTCTTGACACCTATTTTTTATTAAATAATTTCAAGGCTGTAGAGTAGCTCTTTATCTATCTAGAATCCGTATGTGACAATCACATATATTGTACTACTGGTAAAAACCAAGAATTGTAAAAGACTATTAAGAGCCAAACAACAACAACAAAAAAAAAAACACTGAGCAACCAAACCACTAACCACACATCTATAAAACATCCTATGCATACGGCAATGTATGGTTCCTGATGATAAGGGCACGACCTGGTCTCTGCTCTCATAGGGGGCATACGTAGCTTTGACTGTATACACAATTAGCTCTCGTTTTATTAGAACTTATTAATTTCAATATCTTAGAGGAGCAGTTTATAGAAATGTCCCAAGCGATGCTTAGGTGCTTCCAATTTAGCTCTGGAGTCTTTCCAGCATGTAAATGTCACTGTCTTACGCATGGCACTTGAGAATGCTTCCTGAGCACAGGGGCGCTTGTGTAATTCCATCAGTCCTACCCTTTGGATTTGCTTCAATATGGATGGGAGCTTTGTGGTGATAAGTGCATGGCACACTTCTTAATGCTTCTCTGTGACCGAGACACTGTTTGCATTTTGGCGTCATGCAATTTCCAGCGCCATTCCTCCAGTCACATGAGTCTTTAGTATTTCTGCCTCCTGAGAGCTGGCATGACAAGTATGCACTTGGCCGTAGCTTGTGGTCATGTGAGATCACTGGTCCGTATGAGGCATGGGGTCAATTCTCTCAAATTTCTGTAAGGATAAATGCAGTGCGTATTGGCTACAGGTTAAGGTTAATATCCTCAGTGAGATTCTGCCCCACAATGGCGTAAATGCATAGTCAAGGCAGGGACTTACAGATCAACCAGTAGCTCCTTGCCACTGACAGCTTGTCCAGCTGTGAGTTGAATAATATCAGCGATGAGCATTGCTGATTTGAGGGGACTCTGTAAATAGCATCCTTCTTCCCTGCCTGAGATTGGAACAAATGGAGACATAGGCACTAGAGTCAAACCAATGAAGATAAAAGTATTACCTTTATGATATTGGATAAAGCTGATAGAGATTGGGCCTTAAATGTTGTTGAAGGCAGATTCTCACTTGACCCCCAATGCCATCTACCTTCTGGAATTCACATCCATGTGTAATCCCCTCCTCTTGGGTGTGGGCAAGATTTAGCAACTTGCCCACAGAATTCTATTCTAACCAATAGAATATGGCAATGGTGATAGTTATATGTATATAAGATTGCAATTTCTATCTTACCAGCAGACTCTATCAACTCTCTCAAGTTCTTATTGAATTTGAGGAAGCAAGTTGGAGACACTCAACAGGCAAGAAATTGAGGACAGCCATAGACAACAGCCAGTGAATAACACAGGCTCTCAGTCCAATATCCTGCAAGAAACAGATCCTGTCAACAACCAGTGAGCTTAGAAGCAGATTTCCCAAGTTTAGCATTCAGATGAAGTCTCAGCTTGGGTTGACACCTTGATTTCAGCCTTGAGAAATCCTGATGCAGAGGACCCAGCTGAACTGTGTCAAGACTCCTGTCACACAGAAACTGGGAGATAATAAATTGTTTTAAGCTGCTAAGTTTTGGGGGTAACATTTCCCTAAGCAATAGATAACTAATACAGGTCCATTTGCCAAGTGGACTTGACCATATTCTGCCCCTGAAGTAGACATACCCACTGACCCTCCAGTGGTACTGAGCAACTACACCCCTCATCCTTGACGCCCTGCTCTAGGTAGCTGGTAGAAGCAGAGAAACAATATGCTTTTGTTAGGCAGGTGGATCAGTTTCTTTTACCAAACTTACCTACTGGTAAGTTAGTTTCTCCTCCAATGGGGAAGAGTGAGAGTTGGGAGAAGCCAGGACTCTTACTTCCAAGATACCTCTCTACATATGAAGGTAAAAATGGGTGAGCATCCTTGAGTCACACAGTTACCTGGTGACCAGGGAAGTAACTCTACTTATACAGGTAGGAGTGATGTTGGAGTCATAGGCTAGGACTGCTTAGGAAAAATCTCTTCTCCTGGAAGTAGGAGTAATAAAAAAATAACTTTCTCTTGTACAATGAGAAACTCCCCGTGTTAAGGAGCCCCTTGCATAGGAAACTCTTCCTGGCGCTAATTAGAAACCACACATTTCACTTTCTTGTCCTAGTTTTGGTATCTTGTGTTAACTGAAAGTCCTGTGCCCTTCCTCAGGTACGAAGTGTCAGTAATGCAAAACTGTGTTACAGTCCATCTCTGCCCCCAAGGAACTTACCGACTCAGAGGCACATGGAGTTGAAAGCAAACAATTAGAACATACTACTGCAGGTTTGATTTCCCCTGCATGCTGACTCTGGGGTGGAGTTTAATACAATATATACAGTGTTTATTGGGAAAGGTCCATCAAAAGGAAGGGGATGATGCAGGATTGGGCAGAGGGAGTGACCCTGGGGGGGACACCTCAGGGACAAGCTCTGGCACTGCAATGGCCCATGGGAGCTGAACTGATAGGCTAACGTACGTTGGCCTCATAGGCCACTGGCCCCTTCACTGGATGTGGGCCACTCTGACAGGGCAGTGAGCTTGAGATAGGCTTTTCTCTGCACCCGAGGGAATCCCAGTTGGGGCTAATCAGCTAAAAGCAATGAAAGAGCACACCTCCAAGTACTGGGGTCAACAAGTCCTTCCTTGAGGGACAGTTTAGAAGGTGGGGACCCCTACACTCCTCTTCCAAGAGATAAGGGTAAGACTCTGCAGGTAGCAGCCCTCTCCTGCACAGATCATCCTTAAAATCCCTATTGCTATGCTTAGGCCCATTGCTATTTACTTGAAAAGGAGGAAGTGGCTTAAGAAGCTCAGGTTGGTGATTCCTTTCGCCTGTCTCTGCTAATGCACATCTGCCACTACGCTCCCTTTGGCCTCTGGTGTCTGTTGAGGTGGGGGAGCTTCCCACTGGAATATCCTGCTGGATACACTTAGGTGCACAATGGCAGTGCAGAAGGGGCGCCTGGCTATGAGACCGAAAGGTTACCTGGGGTCAGTTTATAAAGGAAGCTGTGTGTTACAGTAAGGAATTTGAAGTTTTTGGTTAATGAGATGCTATGGGAAGATTATTCTCCATGGCAGCCATGGGTTATATCTTCATTATAACTTAGTAATGGACGATGGTATAGATCATGGATTGAGGGTGGAAGAGGTGTGGAGACAAACTTAGAGACCAAGAAGCTACTGAAGAAAGTGGTGATGAGGTCCAGAGAGGAGCAGGGGCAGGGAGAACACAGGTGCTTGAAGGAGGACTTTGAAGGTCAGGCTGCTGAGATTCAATGACTGAGTAGACATGGGAAGTGAGAATGTAATTAGAATCAATTAGTTTTCCCGCTTGAGCTAACGTGTATGTGAAGGGGAGGAGTGAAGCTCTTTTCTATTGGAAAATATATTCTAAAACAAACATATAGAAATGTTAATAACAATATAATATTGTATCTTTTCTTGTATTCACTTGTTTCATAACTAACAGTTTTTTAGGCATAGAAAATGTGGGTAGGCATTAAACCATTAGCTCCCAGATGATCATAAAAATAGCAGCGGCATGTTGGGTGTTTTCTGTGCGCTCTCCTCAAATTTTCTTACTAAGTTTTACAGCAACACCAGTATCCTGTAGACTAGAATGGCAGTCTACAGATGGTAAAGGAAAATGTTGTGTCCAAGACTGGAATGACCACAGTTTGACTTCAAAGCTCAGTCTTTATCCTTGTAACTGATTCAAAGCCTCACTCAAGATGTTAACATTCTTCCCCTCGCCTATCTCCTGGGTCATCCCATCTCTGCTGATCACGTGTCTTCCCATCCCTGGCAGCAACAGGGTGAGGGGGAAGGTAGCTGATTCTGCAGGCAGTCCATGACAGTAATTTGTGCTATGGAATGTTGATATGCTGGGAAAAAAACAAGATGATCTAGTTGCCAGGATTTCTTGCATAGAAACAAAACTTCCAATCACATCCTGCTGAATTTTCTGGACCTAATTAGGTGTGGGACCAAATATCACAGTTTCTTTACTCAGCAAGAGCACAGACGAACACTGGTGAAGGTCGGGAACAGGATTTTCCACCTTTTTTCTTTTTAAGCATTATGGATTTATTCAACGTTAAGCTTCGATGTAGACAGCACCTCCAGACTAATGCGTCTTCATTTTCTAGTATGATATGCTACATTCGAATAGCACTTTGTGCTTGACAAGCAGGCCCTTCACAGGGGCTCCTGTTCGATCTTTCCGGAACGTAAGACAGAGTGACTCGGAGGGCTGAATGTGTTGTCAAATCTCACTCAGCAACTACGAATCAGGACCGAGTTCCATACTTGGTATTTCCAATTTCAGGTTTAGCACTTTTAAAATTTTTCACAACATTTAGGAATTCTGTTGGCCAAGCAGTAATCAAAAGCACACAGTGTCCATTTTATTTTTCTTATTTGTTGCGTATCGATATATAGAAAAATTATTTTAATTATATTACTGTTAAAAGGAGAGTTTGAATGAAGTGGATAAAAGTTTGGGTGTTGTTTTTTTTCTTGACCTAGAAAAACAAAACAAACCAGAAAACAGGAGACAGATTCACTTTTTTTTTTATAGTGACATGGGACTGACGACATCCAGTCAACCCAAGGATTTGCATAGAGTTTGCATTGTTTTTGTGAAATGTTGTGGACTGCTATGCTACTGAATTGAGTAATGACATTAGAATTTGGCCTTTGAAATAAAGACAAACAGATAAGTCTTGGTCCTACACAAAGGCTGGCCTCTTTTGCCTTCGATTTGCAGACAGGGATTTCTGTGTCGCTCAGTGATTAAGGGTGCCAAATGTAGCCAGGAACTGTTTCAGCAATCATAGATGTTGTTTTTCCAATTGGGCCAATCTGCCAGACTGGCAGACAGAAAACTAACAGAAATATTAAATATAGACAGCTTCTATAGTTGAATCGTGTTTTTCTCTCTCTCTGCTGGAAGCCACTATAAAATAGTAGCCTGTGTGTAGGTCATTAAAAACATACACAGATACACACACCATGTTGAGTATTTGCACTGTTAAATTAAGTCTTTGTGGACTCAACACCTGGGTGCCAAAACAGTTGTTGTAGATGTATTGGGTGACTGAATCAGCCCTTCGTTTGTGATTGCACACCCAGGTACTCTCTCCCGGCTCCCCATCACACTGCGAAGGATCCCATTCATTGTTGACCCACACACCTTGGGGAATCATTTCAGGGGAAGCACAATTCTTGAGTTTCCAAATTCACACTCTTCAGGTCTCATAAATTTATGTGTTTGGAGGACGTGATAGAATAGTTGGTTTTATTTCCAGGATTTGTTTCCATGCATAATTATGTGCAATTCTTCTTCTGGCCACAAATGTAAAAGCAATGAGCTCAGTTAACTTCTGTGACCACAATTTATGTAGAGCAGATCCCTCCCCTTGGATTCGGAGAAATAATGACGCAATTACATTGCAACATACATGTGGCTTCCTCAGATGCCCCTGAGATACAAAAGGGAATTATGCAGCTTGCACAGCACCATGATCCTCCCCCTCTATGAATATTGTTCTACTATTTTCTCGGCTCTTTCATGGAATATATTTCTCCTTTTACTGTGCATTTCTTAGGATGAAAAAATAGTTAATAATGTGTAAAGAAAATTTTTGTTTGGTAGAATTGATCAGTGTCCACTTAGAGAAAATATCTTCCAAATAATTTATCTCATAGGTAGGAGGCCTGCGAGAGTAGTGGGTTCCTCACAACTGGTTTGGAATGACTGTTTCCACTCCCTCTTCCCCTTCCATTGGTAAAACTGGCAAATGGAACAATGACATCTTTATAGAAGATATTTGAGTATGAGAAATGGCACTCTCTGATACTGAAATCAGCATTTAATGAATATGTTTTTATGTAGTTTGGGAATTATGACTTTTCCTCTGTTTTGGGAGGTCTGGATTACCTGATTCCTTGACCAAAGCAAAGAGTGGATTTAAGGGGCAGTATGCAATGTCATTTGCCAGGCAGAACTTTTGCTTCCTCACAGGCTTAGTGAATTGAAAAAAACTTGGTTCTTCCCACCTTCTCATGTCTGAGAAGTGGAGAACAAGAAGGAAAAGGTAGAAAAGTTACATTCCTCCACCAATCCACACCCCAGAATAAAGAGCACATATAATCATTTCGGGATAATTACACATTGGCGATGCTTGTTAACTAGCTTTGTCTAACTTCCCGGCCTAGATTCTTCACCAATAAATTGCATAGCAACACACTCCTTAAACCCAGAAGGGCATTTGTGCCCTAGTCCCCTTACACATGTAGGAGGACATCAAGTGAGGTCTCTTCCATACGGGAACTTCCTGCATAGCAGGCCTCCCCGCCCCCCACTGTCCTGCGTATGAATGCTTGGTTGATGGCTCTGAACCATTTGCTACCTTTTGGAAGTTATTCGTATTAGTTTTCTATTGAAGCTTAACAAATTAGTGTCTTAAAATAACATGAATTTATTATCTTACAGTTTTGGAGACCAGAAGTCTGATGTGGATCTCACTAGGCTAAAACCAGGGCCTTGGCAGACCTGTGTTTCTTCCTGGAAGTTGTAGGGGAGGATCTGTGTCCTTGCCTTGCCCAGCTTCTAGAGGCTGCTGGCGTGCCTTGCCATGGCTCACTTCCATGTTCAAAGCCAGCCATGGGGATTTGGGGCTTTCTCACACGGGACCACACCAACCTCTGCTTCAGTCATCACATCTCTTTCTCTGACTTTGTCTTCTCTCCTGCCTCCTTCTCCCACTTCTAAAAATCCAGTGTGGTTACACTGGGCCCACCCAGAAAATCCAAGATAATCTCTCCATCTCAGGGTTAGCTGACCAGCAAACTTAATTCCATCTTCAACCTTCATTCTCCCTTGCCAGGTAACATCATACATTCACAAGTATGGGGGTTAGGGTGTGGGTATCTTTTGGAGGTCATTACTCTGTCTACCATCCCCTTCCCTCATCTCAGATTAAGCTGATGAAGGACAGAGGTTGACTTTTTGAACTGGTTTAGCAAAAGTTAGCTGATCTTGGCAGAAGCAAAATGATGTTTCTTGGACAAATGCCCAGGAACCCCACCCCGAGTCTGAGTGTCACATGGAGAGTTGTTCTGTGTGACTCTAGGAGTGCACACTACAAAATCAGCTCAGAACCAAATCATTTGCTCTGCAGGATCACTGTTTTCTAATGTGACTGTCTTCATCCTAGAAAGGAGAGAATGGACATGTACTGGCATAACTTTTTGGTCCTGGTTAATAGATACACTATTAGTGTCATTTATACAAATGATCGTACTGTGTGAACACTGGGAATTTCCCAGCATACTTGCTTTTGAGAGGACGACATGATCCCTACCAGGATGCTCCAGGCCCCGGGTGTCTACCTCTGCTCAAGCATCCACCGAGCCTTGCCCACCTGTGGAAGGATCACCTCCCCTTAGTGCCAGCGGGCCCGTTGCAGGGGATGTGTCTGATCAGGCAGCTGCCTTGGTACAACTCTCCACCTCCCGTGGCTGAGAGGTGCTTTCAAGTTTCCTGAAATGCGCAGTTTCCCCTTTCTCATCTGAATCCCAGAATTCTAGCTGTGCACTCAGGTTTTCGATTTGACGTCTGCCCTTCTGCCCAGCCCGAACCACCGGGCTTGGGTCTGAAACTCAGCTCTTTCAGGTTTGCCCATTATCTTTGATGGAGCCAGTCACCCCAAGTTAGATTTTCAATAACCTGTCTTTCCCTTTGTTCTTACCCCTCCTTCTACCTTTCCTCATGCATTTGGGACCTCGTAAGTCATGCAGTACTCTCTGCTAGGTGTCACTGACCTTGCCAGGGTTTATCTCGGCCTGTTCTGAACTTTCACTGGCTGAGTTGCCTAAGTTTGAGAAGACACTTAGACAAAGGTTAGGGTCATTAATGTAGAAGAAGATGCTTTAATAGGAGAAGCAAGGCAACTTCTGATAGAGCACAGTACAGGTAATTTCTCAGCAATGCTTCGTAAGGAATTAGGAGTAAGGGAGTCACTCCCTCATATTTTTATATCTGTAGCAGCTCGAGCAGAGCTGTGAAGAAGAAGCGAATCTTAAATGCTTTTCCCTGAATAGGGAGGTTGCCATGATTGGAAAAGAAGATTTTGGCTACAAAAGTTTGAGTCACTCTATAAAAAATGTCTCCCTTTAAACTGACAGGTTATTATTTTTTAAATAATTTTTTTTTTTGGTTTTGGCTTTTAGATGAAAACCTTTCTCAGATTTCTAATTACCTAGAAGTAGTTTTCTCCAGGACCTTTTGGAAATGAAACGGACAATCCAGAGAGGAGGAAAAAAGTAGCTGAAAGCCAAAAGGAAAGCTAAGGGGGAGTGTTGTGTTTCTCTGGGATCTTTTCTAAGCTGTCAGCAGTGTGTTAAGGCCAGTTTGGGGACACAGAGGCGGGTATGGCAACTGTGTCTTCCAGAGGGAATGGGGAGCTTTGTGCCTGTGGGAGTGATGGAAGCTCCATGGCCAGAGTAACTCTGGAGTTGCCCTTGGGGCGGGGGGGTGGGGGGCGGGGGGCGCAGAGTGGGGTGGATAATTGTCTGCCTGTAAGACAGGAGCCAGAACCAGAAAGGACAGTGGAAACCTGGCTTGGGGGCCTCAGATAGGAGAACATTCTTTAGAGAAACCCTTAACAGCATAAAGGGACCTGGCTGAGAGGATAATAGACTTTCCAGAATTTTACAGAGAGGATACAACAAGGGCTAGAGATTCATCTGCCACCTGTTCCTTCCTGTAAAAGCCTTTAAGTTACAGCTCTGGAGGTGACAGAATGTTGACAGGTAGATGGTCTCAGAGGGCCATGCCAGTGTGGAGACAGGTCCTGTGTCTGCAGCGTCCCACTGGCCATCAGCCGCTTGCCAACCAAATATTTTTTGCCTCCAAATAAATGTTTGCTTGAGGTTTGTGTTCCATGGGTTTGGGTGGCATGAATTTGGATCCTGGCTTATCTGATTGGTCTCCAAGTGACCCCCAAACAATGTCTTTGGTCTCCATATACTCTCTGTGGGAAGCAGGCATATTATACACCCTTCATTACTGGGTAGTGTTAAGGCGTATGTCTGGTGACTTGTGTCCCACAGTCAGCACACTTCAGGGTGCATAGTGGGGGCATTGAAAGTGAGCTGCAATTATTGTCATATCGTCTGGCTAGTTAAACTCAATGACTTCAGAGGCATGCTTATAGCAGTAGCCAGAGTCCTCTTTTCCCGACTGAGCCCTACCTAAGGGTTAACTTGCAGACACAGACAAGCCCCCCCTTCCATTTCCCAGGGCATTGACTTCAAAGTGGAGGCTCTCTGCACCCTACAATTTGAATCTGTACTACTTTTGGTTCAACTGTGAAGTTGTGGTATGCTAGAGCCTCACTCAGCCAGGCTTGTTTTTCCCATTCTCCCTTGTCGCCAGCTTGGCGTTTACACAGATCTTAATGCTGGTTTCACACTCCCTTGTACCAAAGGTTAGGGGCCCATCTGAAACAGGGCAGGGTGGACAGTAATGGCTTTTGGCACCTCGATCCCCCTTTTATACAGTGCAAAGCATTTTAGAAACACTAACCTCAGTGGGGTCTCAGATTAGCTCTGTTTTGAATTAGTCCCTCCAATCTGGGTGGTAAAATGCAAGCAGGGAGGTTAAATGAACTTATTCAAGTTCAGAAACAGAGAGCTTTTCGAAACTGATATTCAGATTCAGGCCGTAAAGCCTCCGTTGCCTTCCCTCCACTCCCTTCCTGTCAGCCCTCTCTGGAATCCAGTGCTTTCTCTGATGCATAAATCTTCTCTATCTAGAAGGAAATGACTTGAAAGTCCAGTTGTTTGTCAAAATTTCTTCCTCTTGTCAGTGGATGGAGATTTTGTTACCAGACAGAGGAGGGGAGGAAGGGAAGAATGTCTCCGAGGGTCTCCTGCTGCCGTGCACCCTGACTGTTTATAAGTCACTGGAATAGAGGCAGCAGCGAAGGGCTGCTCAGAAACCATTCAGTGACACTGGTGGTCAGCAGCGGGGCTGCGGAAGCTTGGCGTTGGAGTGGGAACAATTCACGACTGAAGTTGAATACTCATATTTTCTAAGTAGTATTTTTAGCAGGACTCCCAGCTACTCCCTGTCTCCTCGAGGTTTCCAGGGCTGCTGTTGCTGGTTCTGACATCTCTAAGGTAGAAATGATACAGGAAAACCAGAAGGAGGAGGGGCAAGAAGAGAAAGAGAAGGAGCCAGAGGAAAGGATGTAAGGAGGGGAGAAAGAGAAAATATTTTTTCTCCTAAATAATTGCACATAATTAAACATATCTCCTGGCAAACCTGAAACATCACATTTCTTTCTTTCTATTTCATTTAGTACTTATTTCATTTTTTTCCTCCTAGGATAAGAAAGAACTTAAGCATTGTAAACTTGTGCATTTGAATAACAGGTGAACTGCATTTGAAATGCAGGTAAACACAGTCATGGGAGGTGGCTTGCTTTGACCTGGGAGGTGTCTCCAATTTCAGTGGACAGATGGTGGGGTCATCTAAGCAAAGGGGACCCTCCTCCCTAATGGATGACAGCCCTGGAAAGAAAACTTCAAAGAGCAGAGTCTCCCTAGGCCGCCATCTCTTTTGTGTCTGAAGAGTCCTTTTCCACAGCTGTGTCCCTCACCAGCCACACCCTCCACGGCTGCCAGCTAGAAGTCCCTCAGGGAGACCCCCACCGGGGCCTCTCCAACTGTATGTGGTAAAGGACCAGGTTTCCTTCTTTATTTCCAAGGAAAGAAAGACATACAAGCACCAGTCTGCTGATCAGGCAAGTCAACTCACTAAAGAATTTCCAAATACTTTCAGTTCCGATCTCACGGACCACGGACACCTAATGGGGGCCGTGTGAAGACTAGCACCAGTCCTTGGAACAAACTTTGACAAGCACTGACCCAGGTCCCTCGTTAGAAGGTCGTCTCAGTGCTGTTCTCTGGACGAACTGACATCCTGACGGAGCCACGTCATGGAACCTGATCTTCAGAGTCCTCTGAAGTTGCTCGGCAAAGGAATTTTCTGTAACAATCCATCCGGCCACCATTCTCCCAGCCTGGTCAAGTACCCCGAAGGAAGGGCATGTTTAATTGCCTTTCTTTGATTAGCAAGTGGTTTCCTGCTTAGAGGATAGCCTTCTTTCTTTGGTTTTCCGTTTTCTGTTGCTTAAATGTTTGAATTCAAGAATTCAGAAAATTTGGCAAAAGCCCCAAATTCCTTTTGAATTTCTCCCATGTGACAACAGGGACAGATATACAACTGAGCGTCTGAAAGAATGGGCCTGAACAGTTAGTTCCCTGGGGTAGATAAGTAAACTGAACATTAATAACAATTCTGGGTTATATTGATTAGCATATATATATAAATAGTGAGACTTCTGGAGGGGGGACGTTTGCCCAATTTTAATGCAGGAAGCTACCTATCTCTGTATATGTGGATACAGTGTTTATAATGATGACAATAGCTATAGAACCTGATAATAAATAAACTAATTCTTAGAGTTTTATTCTGCAAAACCACTTCCCATAAAGCTGAGTCTTTCCAATGTTTCTTATTCCTGATATATCTTCAATGTAAAAATTGTAACTTTCTCTTTCTTTCTCTTCAATTTTCATTCCTCCTAGCTCTTTTTATTGTGAAACCAAGAACTTTGTGATGCCCAACAGGGATTTAGTCGGTCTTTGAGGAATCTTTTCTAAACCATTTTTGGCACTTAGGCTAAATCCCATTCTATGATTACTAAAAATTTGCCAAAAATCAAACTCTTGCTCATATATATTTGTAGAATAATAAGGGAAACTGATTGATAGGGTTTTCATCACAACTAAGTGCAGCTTTGCATAAAAACATGAGCTTCTACTTGGCAGTGAAGCTCATCCTAAGGCAAGATATTTTAGAATTGTCGAACTCAGGAAAATTTGAAGAAAAAGAAAAGAAAGCATGCTAGTAGAGAAAGAAGAAAGGTGGTAATCTCTGATTTTTTATTGAAAAAGAGATTTGCATTGGCATTTAAAAAAATGCCAATTAATTAAAGTAAGAGTCTCTAATAATGCCCAATTAACATTTAGCTACCTCCAAGCACTTTAAGAAAAGAGAAATAAAGAGCATTCAACCTATTAAGTTCCAGAAATCTCTGCCTAGAAACAAAACATAAAAAAAAATAATCACTTGAGGAATAACATGTCTGTCAGGCCATGAACCTTTCCTGGATGTGCCTTACTGCAGGGAAATCTACAGCAGTGCTTCTGCATCGGTAGAAGGTGTAAGCGTAAAATGAAAAGGTCTTATAAAACACCAGAATGCTCAGCCTAATGCCCTGTAGTCATTGGCAGAGTTCCAATAAAAGGGAGGTTTTCTTGGTGTTTTGCTCTCCTTTTACTATTAAGAAGGAAAGGGACAGAGAAGGGCTTTTTGCTTGGCAGAGGGACACAGGGATGGGTCAGGGCAGGGTCTAGGAGAGGAATTAAGGTTAAGGTTGACCCCACCCATGGTGAGTCACTTCTGTTCACACCTCTTCATGAATCAGAACACTCCACCTTAAAAAAAAATCCAGGTATAGAAATGAAAGGAGAGACACATACAAACCTCACCCTGTGCCTTTGGAAAAATTACAACGAAATGAAAGTTTTTGTTAACTAGAGTCACTTATTCAGGCAAGAAGCTTATCCAGAGGGTATTTCTAGCAGTTTTAGTCCCAATAGAAAAGAGTAAAAAGAAAAGGGAAGCTTGTGTTCCTAATTTTTGCATCATGCTTTAGGGGAGTTCCATGGTGGTCACTTGGGTTTACTGATTCCCTGGATAATTGAAAGTGCTGAGTCTTTCACTAAATCCCCTTCCCAATATGCCATCCCATCTCGTGTGCCAGCACCCGTGTGTGCTAGGGCTGGTGACATGGGGGCAAGCCTCTTATCAGCTGTGGCCAGTCTGGTGAAGGGACAGCAACAACTATATCCAGCACATAAGAAGAAGTAGGGACATTATGGGCATACCCAGAAGAAGCAGATGGGCCTAGATTTAGAAATTCAACAAAGGCACCCGGGTGGGGCTGATATTTCCTTTGGGACCAGATCAACAGAATAAAGGTAGCAAAGGTATTGAGTGTCCTGGGAGGGGCACTGCAGGCTGGAGTGTGAGTGTGGGAGCAGAGGGCGGGATGGCTGTTCACAGGAGAAGAGGTGAGAAGCGAGCTCCGCTGAGCTGGAAGGGAGCCTCAAGATCCTGTTACATCAGGTAACTGAAGCTGGAGAAGACGCACTGTCCACGCTCACAGAGTTGGTTAAAAATTGACTGGGACTAGAACCCAGACTTTCTGACTCACAGCCTGTTGCTGGCTTGCACTCTTATCAATTCTAAGGACTGTGCCATTTTGCTGGATAAAAACATACATTGAAAAGAGGAGCTGATAGAAGAAGGAAAAATGGAAGAAAAAATAAGTCAACAGCAAACCAAATACTACATTTTTTATTATGAAAACTGGTAGTTAAAATAAATGCTAACACAACCAAGAAATACAATGATGAAGTTTAGAATTCCTTGTTTAATAGAACAAAGGAGTATGTCTTATGGTCTGGAAATATTTAATATAAAAATAATTAAAATGTTGCACCCATTTAAAAAAAAAAAGAGTTATGGACATCTACTCAGTGTAACATGTGGGAGGGAGTGGAAGTCTTGGTTTCCTAGACCATCACTCGATGGAGGACACCCCGTTCCCTAAGAATAACAGAAGTAACAGTGTAGAAATGTAAATGTAAATCAAAAGAGAAAATGCTTTGGGTGTCCATCATCCTGTGTTGCATTTATAATCATTCTGCAGCTAGTCTTGAAAAATATCTATAATAATAATAATACTGCTGTTAGACTCTCTTTGCACTTGACCCAGGTACAGCCAAGCACTCAGCGGCGGCTTTAGTAACACCAAAAGCATTATATGTAGAGGCCAGATGCCTTTAGGGCAGTTGTTAAAGGGGATATATAACTACTCTGTTTATGGCAAATCGATGATTCATGGAAAAGGGCATTGATGTTTAGCTGGAAAGTTCTTTGAAGAGAAAATATATCCTAAGATGGAAGAAATATAATTGAAATATAATTGACCAAAACTTAACCTCAATTGAAAATCATAGAGTCTCAAGTGTATTTCGAGGACCAGGCTATGATGTGAACACTATGGAGGTTGTAAATGATTAATGTGGGAACTTGGAATTCGGTGTTACCAAGGGACAGAGCTGTCCCTGAGACACACACACACACACACACACACACACACACACACACACACATATTCCTTTAGGTCCCATTAAATCTCTAAGAGTAAAGCTCAGGCATAATACTTCTTAAAGTCACACTGATATTGCTAATATGCAGCCTGAGTTGGGAGCTCTGTGTGTGTGTGTGTGTGTGTGTGTGTGTGTGTGTGTGTATATGCTTGTAGAGGAAGGGAGCAGTTAGGAAGGTGCATAGAAGGGCATCATGGAGGATGACTAGGAATTAGCCACATGGAGAATTCACTTCAACATGCAGTACAAGAACAAATAGATGTTCTAGGAACTGGAGTGCAGGAAAATAAGGCTGGAGTGAAGCTGAGTATGTTCTAAATCACAAAACTAGAGATGGAACTTAGTCCACATACAATGAGGAACCACTGAAGAGTTTCAGAAGGCTGGAGGCGCAGTCAGATTTATGGCTTGAATGGATAATGTAAATGGGGGGTGGAAAATAGATATTGGGGGAGATTTCAGTCTGGAGTTCCCATCTACTGTGGATCTCTGATTCTTACGATTGTTTTGAGCTCTTTTAGGCTAGTGACTGGTGGCCAATAATCTTTTCCCACTTTCTGATGACACACACCAGGAGGAAGAGGAAAGGAGAGGGGACTACAGGGAAGGGAAGGCAGGTAGGCTCTGTCTCTGGTACAAAGCACTCCTCAGCCAGGTTCTGTGGCTCCGCAAGCTACTTGGGCATCCTGGGTGTGGTTCAGAGGGACATAGGATTCCTTTCACCATTCCTCTGCTCATGGCCTGTGTGGTTTTCTCTAGGCTGGAGCCGCTCACACTCAGCTCCCTTGGACCAGTGGCATCAGAATCACGTGGGAGTTTTGATGGAAATGCAAAATGTAATACTGTGTTCCACACCTACCAAATCAGAAGTTGCATTTTTACAAGATTCCCAGGTGATTTTTATGCAATATTGTTGGAGACACACTACTCTAGAGTAGTGTTGTTCAAACTTTTAACCAAGACCCATTCACATGGCAAGAAATTCATTTTACATTGCGGACTCGGAAGCATACGCACCTGCTCACATGCATCTAAAGAGAAATTTTTGAGAGACAAATGTGGTCTGTTCTATGCACACAATGCTATGCTAGTGTATCCTTAAAAATATACTGGTTAACACCTCCATTTATTTTCTAATTCACTCGTAATTTGTGACATACTCAGTTTGTGCTTCTAAAGCAACCAAAGTGACATAACCCTGAAAGAGAATATTGGAATTATATTCTTAGTTAGCAGGAAAAATTAATTAAATAGAAACAATTTGTCAATTGAAAGACAGTTTTCCCCACACATTTGAAGAATACGGCTTTTACCATTATTGATTGCTAGCAACTAGTGTTAGCCAACATAAAAAAAAAAGAGACAAGTATTGATGAAAATGAGTTGGAAAGAGTTAATTAAGCTTAGTTTAATAATTAAAATATTAGTGATGTGCTTTGGTTGAAATTTCATGTGTCATCAATATTTCTTGCTGTGGAATTTTTCTTGACATAAAAAAGATTTGGCCCTATGATATTATTCCATGTATTAATATTTAATACCACTTGATTACAGCTGAGAGACATTGCTCTAGAAAAGTATTTCTCAAAGTATTTTTGACCATAGTGTGGATTGGCAGGGCAAAACACCCCACAGCCCACGTATTCTATCCCTTCCCACTCTATAGAGGGAAAAAATAGAATAATAAGGGGGAACGTGTCACTGTCTAAGCAAATTTTTGTGGTTTGCCTTAGCAGAGTGGTAGAGATGACTCGTCTTTGAATCACAACGTATACATGACTTAAAGTCTAGTGATTGCAAAATTATGGTCCTCAAATACTGTTGATGGAAGCATATATCACTGTACCCTCTGGGGTTAACCAAACAATCCACAACAAAGTCCAATGTAAATGAGGAAGCTCAGCCAAAAGTAATTCATAAGTAGAAGGCATTTGGAAACCGTGACCGAGTTAAGACCACACTGATAACCGAGTGTGCTTCCTGAAAACTGCTGGCGTCCCACCAGCTGTGCTCAATCTGAGTTACACAACAACCTCGCCGCGTGACATGGCGACGTGGGACCCGGCATTAGAGTTGTTGGGAAGTGCTACTAGTAGACAATGATTTAATTTCATGAATACACCATTTCAGTCACTTTAACTCATTTAGTCAGTGGTCAGTAAGTCATCTTTGAACGTTTATAAAAATGACAGTCTATGAATTATGCATCATTTAGCTGGAAGAATCAAAAATGTGTGTTATTGGGAGGCCCCATGTGGATTGTAATGCCTGTGTTCAGAACTACTAGTAAAGAATCACTCATTATGAAGGTCCCAACTGAGCTATCCAGTGACAACTCGGGACTTCCATGGCTTTTTAAGGTAATGGTATTTTTGTTTGTTTTTAAGTTTTTCTTTTTGTGAGAATACAGGAAAGCCTGCTGTAATTTGCCTGGGAATGAAGACTAAGCCTGGGTAATTCTGCATGTTTCCATACTCTCAGCCCCGCGTATGTCAGGGGTTGCTAACCAGTTTCATCCCACAAGCAATGTCTGATTGACTTGTAATGGAGGCCTGTGGGCTGTGCTGGAGCCAGAGCGGGGTGTCTTGTTGGAGTCAGGATGTGGCCATGGGCACTGCACCGTGGAAGGGCTGCTGCCTGCCCTGTTTGGTCTTTCCTGCTGAGGGCCTCTTCTCCTAAAGGCTAAAGCAGGACTGCCTGTCACTTTGTGGAGGTGTGTTTCTGGGATACTATTAATTCATTCATTTTTGACTTCTGCCTGACTGTCTCCAGATTCAGCTAAGGTTGCCAGATAAAATACAGGCTTCTCAGGTAAATCTGAATGTCAAGTAAACAACAAATATGTTTTGGTATAGCTATGTCCCAAATATTGCCAAGGATATACTTATATAAAAGATACTGTGTATCTGAAATTCAAGTTTCATTGGATACCCTATATATTTTTTGCTATGTCTGACACCCTCAATTCAGCATTTAGGACACTTCCTAGTGTACTGTATCTAGATTGATAGTCACCTATCTCCAATTTCCTTAGGGTGTGCAAACTCATTCATCTCTAGAATGGTTTTGTGTATCCCTGAGTGACCCGTGTTGAATCTGCAAACTAATCCTGAATTAGAAAAGTTGGATAAATCTAAGGAATGTGGAAAAGGGTTAAAGGATCAGAGGGTGGGTGGAACATAGGGGTCAGGAAGGTTCACTGTTATAGGTGGGGATTAAGTGTCCAGAGGAGGCCGAGGTAGGTAAGCCAGCCTACTGGCTCAGAGGTGACTCTTAGGGAGGAGTTTAAAGGAGAAAAGCAGTGCAGTATGGTGATTGGTTCTTTCAAACCTGCAGCAACTTTACAATAGGAGTTTCTGGAAGAGTGGGAGGGACCAAGATCCGCTCTGCTCAGGGCTCTGGCTGGCAATCCATCTGGAATGGAGATTATAAAATATGGCGGTGATAATCTTTGGAGTCCTGCTAGAGAATTCCCAAATAATATTCTTACACTCTAGAAAAGAGTTGTGGGGACAAGAAGGCATTTAAACTCAGAGTTTCAGGAACTACTCTCCTCTCTGCTTCTCTATCTGTTTCTCTTTCATCCACCATGTTTCTGGGAGTACAATCTAGTTGTCAATGTTTGCTTCAAATGAAGTGTGTGTCTGAATATAGTTTAATTTAAAATCATCACTTTTGGCAATAATTCAGAATCATCTTAAGCTCTGTAAGGCAAAACAAAAAACCTGGAAACCGGAATCGAGCCAAAGATTACATGTGTTAACAGCCATGGAAAGATTTACAGTTAGGTGCTCCTGACTGTAATTATTAAAACGAGTCTCCCCAGCAGTTTCACCGTTTTCTGTGTGCCGGAGGGTTACACTGTAGTGCGGCAGATCTTTGTCTTCTTGTAAATCAACAAAATCAACCAGGTCTTGGATGACTGTGCGCTGGAACTGTGACCGAGTTCTGTATTATCCATCTGAATTCACAATAAAGGTTTGACTTAGCACTTCTTAGAAAATTCAGCGCAGATCTTTCTTTTGTCTTATTGTCATGTTTCATTAAGCACTGAAATGCCTAGAGTGTCCAGGGACTGCAGGCAAAATGGGATTAAGGGTATTCATTTCATCGCTTTCCCGTAAAGTCTAGATATTCAGCAATCAAGGAGCAAATGCACCCACCAGCTCCGGAAAGAAGCCCCAGGTAAACTGGCTGTATCACCTTGCCTCCTAAGAACTCTCTCTCTCACCCCGCAGTGTTTTCTCCCTCTCCTGATCATGTCTGCATTACTTACTGCAGGGTCCCCAGGAAGAAGAAGGCAGGGAAACAGGTTATATGCCAGGCAGCTGGATTTCCTCTGCAGTCTTTTCTTTTGAATGAAGCTTCCTCCTTTCACAGGTTTATAAACAGCTTTTCCTGTGATTTTGCTGCACAGACTGTGGTGAGTGCCCGCCAGCTCCCTGTGCAGCCAGGTGCTAAGCATCCGCGGCGATGAGCTGGTGGCTCTGCAAACCGCATGCTCGCCATCCGTGTGTGATCCGCATTCTGTCATCCTCCAGGAGCCAGGGGGCTGACTGCAACACTCACAAAAAGCCTTCCCCACTTGCTTTTGCAGGTAGCAAGAATATCGCATTCACGTGAAGTGCTGATGCGCTCTGCTTTGTTTCCCCTGCAAAGTCTAGCCCCGAGCTATCAAGAGATGCAGGGGGCTCAGCCTGGGCAGGGCAGCATTGCTTTGTGGCCCGGCAGCCCGACAGCATCTAGGAGAAATAGTTTCTTTTGTCCCTGATGAGCCAGGGCCAGTCCCATTGTCTCCATAGGATTTTTCTTTTCATAAAACTGTTGATTGTGTGGCAAGATAGGAAAAATGTAGGAATAGAAGTCATTCTGAGTGGAGAAACTTGCTAAGCCGTGCAGGTCTGTGCACCATGAAATGGGTGAGCAGTTGGCCCTTATTGTAGAGGTAAAAAAGCAATATTGGGGAAGTCATTTCATATGCATGAAACTGAATTCTGGAGAGCCCAGCTATAAGACAAGTGGCTTGAAATTTAGATCAGTGAGTAGCTGAGCAAATGTGCCTCCTTAATAATTATGGATTTGATTTGTAAATTACAGTAATAGTTTGTAACCAGTGGCAGATTTAATGGAATCAAAATGAACTCTGTCTCATATTTCTGCATGGTTGCACCCCAGTCTAGTGTATGCCAGATACACCTCACTTCTTATGCTTTGTACAGTAGCAGACAGCATATACAGTGAATTTCAGTAAATCAAACTGCATTTTAACCCTACAACGGCAAAGCAGATGTATGAAGGTTGATATGTATTTAGTTATTGCCATGTGCCAGGCACAGTGGTAAGTACCTTGTATGAATTTGCTAATTTTAATCCTCACAACAACCCCATGACTTACGTACTAGAATAATTTCCAAGTGATACATGTAAAAGCTGGCCCAGAAGTGTTAAATAACCCACCTTAAGTACTTGGTGATGAAATTCAGGTTTTGACTCGGGTGTTCTTACGCACCTGGTGAAAAGTGATCTGACATAGTCGTCGTGTAGGTAAGTAAGTCTTAGGCTTCCCATGGTTCAGACTAGATTGTTGTTCCAACTAGACAGTTCTGGCTGGACATTTGGGTAGCCCACTCTTTTCCCATTGCCAAATCTCCCTTGTGAGACTAATACTGTGAGGTCAGTCTTTGCAGGTTACTCATCTCTGTAGTTAGCTTGGGCATAGGAGGCACGGCATTCAGCAACTTAGTTGAATACATGAGTAGGGTATTCATAAATGTAAATTAACCTTGTAAGGCTGCTTTTGTATTTTGCCACATGTAAGGAGGCTGAAGCACATCACTATTGTTATTAATATTAGTCGACTTGTCTTCACAATCTTCTTCCTGACAAAATAGCAGAGAAACAATCCTAGTTCATTTAAGTCTTCCCATGTTTTTTCTCATACATCGCAGCTACATCTGCAGGTGAATTAAAGGTCCTAACTAGGTAAAATGGATACTGGGGTGCAATTTCCCAGCTTCCCTTTTCAGGAATCCATTCATTCCCCCAGCTGCCAAGAGGGTTGTGTAGACAACTCATAGCTGTATTCACCCTAGGTCTTGCTCATGGTAGGAAAGAGGTGCCCAAGGTAACAGCCCCTCCTTGGTGCACATTTGATGGATGGTGTGGGGTGGGGGGTGCGGCGGGGGTGCAGAGCCTCAACCTCCTAGCTTCAACATGGGATCACTCTGAAGGCCCCTCCCAACCCAGAGCTCCCTAAAAGTCGTCTTAGATCTCCACTGTAACTGCATTGCACTTCGACTCCTCCCTCTGACCGCATCTATTTCATTCACAAGTTTTCCCAAATACATTCTCCAATAAACTTCCTACATGCAATTCTCTTTCTCAGGGGACTGACCTGAGACAGTAGGTCTCAACAGTAGTCTTAGGAAGCAGACACTAAATGGATATTGGGACTGGGCTACTTGCAACAAGTACTTAGTCATAGCTGGGAATATTCACTGTCACAGGTATGGTACAGCTATGCGTGTATTAACATTGATGTTGGGGGCGCGGTGAGAAATTGAGTTGTAATATCTGTGGAAGCAAGAATGCACTGGCTGATACTATTTCTCAGACATCTGAGAAATTACAAGGACTGTGGAATCAGATGGCTGCTGTTGGGTGCTATGGATGCATTGCAGATAGCTGCTGGGAGCATTGGCTACTGGCTGCTACCAACCCCCGGGTTATGGCCCTCCTTGCCCCTAGAGGCAGCCCGCTTCCTAACACTGAATGATGGAAAGTTTTAAAGGCCCGGCCTTCTTACCTCAATTGGCAGAGTCCTCTTGTAATTACAACACACTTCCATTTCTCCCTCTACCCAGTTCCACATCCCCCATTTTTCTGTTGGGACAATATTCTTCTCAATGAAGCTGCCGCGTACATATTCATCTCAGAGTTTGTTTGTCAGGGAATCTGACCTTAGATGGGCCAAAATACTTTCAGTGGAGGATGTACTAAGCCTTCAAGTCCTTGATGATATCTAGCCACAGACCCCCCACCATCTGTCTGTTCCCAGTTATGGTTCCCATGTGTAACTGTGAAAATGCCCTTATGCCCATCTGCACGGCTTCTTAGGTTTGGGGGTGTTCTGTGAGAGCACATGAAAACGATTCTGCTGTTTCTGTGCCATGCCAGGACATGAGCACCCACAAGGCAGTCTCTTGCCCTGTACACCCAGGTTCACTGTGCCGCCATTCTTATTCTCTCTGTCTCTTTGATTGTGCTGCCTGCTTCAGTTTTTGTAATACTGGAGACACTTCTTGGGGGACCAGTTGGCCCCTGTGAAAAGGATCAGCCCACATCTCTCTTTCCACTACTACCCGTTGGTCTGCTTTCTCCCCCTCGTGAAGGGAGACGATTTCAACTCTTGGGGGAAAGCTGGTGGTTGAAGAATTCACTTCCCAAACATTCAGAGGGACAAAGCCAGCCTTTCGGCTTACCTAAGGGTACGGCCCTTCCAAAGGGTATGGTCTATGGGGTTGTTGTGAGGATTAAAATTAGAAAATTCATACAAGGTGCTTACCACTGAAAATAGAAAAGAGGGTGGGTGGTCTTCAGCACATTTGCCTTGGGTTTGGCTGCAGCCCACCCCCAAGACAATGAATGAGGAGGGTTTAGATGGTTGGATTGGGCAGAGAGGAAAAGATGGATGACAGAGTAAATATAAATATCCATAAAGTGTCAGTTAATATGATATTTCAAAGGTGCAGCCTCACTACATGTAACGCTTCATTGCAGTGATATCCATTTACCCTCCAAAATTCTGTTAAAGCAACATTAGAGTTCTTTTAAACCTGTTCTGTCTATGGGGTGTTCATAATTGTTTGTTATTGTCATATTTGCTATTGAAATCATTAAATATAGCGAGCACACAAGATAAAAATATGAATAATTTGGAATATAAATATTGACATTAGATCCTTGAAACTCAACATTGGCCATATCAGCTATACTGATGGGAATTTGCCATCTTCTACTTGTAGCTGACTGACTTAGGAAGTTACAAACACCTTTCTTAGTATCCACACTTAGTTGACTTTAATTCATTTACTGTAGTACCTCAATTATTTACTGCAGTCCACACTTATACTATCTTCCTTCTTGGTTATTTAATGATATTTCATGACTGAAATTGATATTATGAATGAAAGGGTTACCATGGAGAGGAAGCAAACCAAATCCAGGATTCAAGTACTTTTTTTTTTTTTACTTCCATTTGTCCCTGAGATTGGTTAGAAAGTGCCAAGGCAATTTGAAGTAGTGGTAGTTTGGCTATATCACTAAAAGGGAATACTTTGTCAATAGAAGTCATGCTGTTCAATCATGCTAATTGTTAAGGAAGTGCACGGAAAACTAACAATGACATACCGTATCATGACTTCTAAATTGTTGAATGTAAATACAACAGTGATTTTTATGGCTTCAGAAAATGGACACTTGCCACTTAGCTGGTGGGACCATAAACTGTCCTGCTCTTTCAGAAAGGCAATTTGATAATCTGGGAAAGAGTCTCTCAAAATATTTGACTTAGTAATTTTATATTCAGGGATTTATCCTCAGGAAATTATTAGAGATGAGGCAAAGATTAATGTAAAAGGATGCTAATTGAATGTTAGTTTATAATATCAGAAAATTAGAAAGAACCCAATGTCTGACAATAGAAGAATGGTCAGAAAAACAACACCATGATTATACCATGAAATAGTATGCAACAGTTCAAAATTTTAAACATTTAATAATGCAGAAAATGCTTATGATGTATATTAAATGAAAAGTACTATACTTACAAAATAATTCAAATTTTGTAAGCAAGAAATAACATTTTGGGGCATAAGAATATCCAGGAGGAATCAACACTTGAACTCTAGTCTCCAGAACTATCAGACAATAAATTTCTGCTGTTTAAGAAAAATCCAAGAATAAAATGTAAAACTATGTGACCACTGTTTTTCTCGTAGCAACAGGGGAGTTTTAATTTTTTCTTTATAATTTCTGTAATTTCAAAATTTCCACATTGGCTATGTATTACTTGTCATTATGAAAGAACAATAGAAGTATTGTCATACAAGGGATGACTGTCTTTGGTGGTGACATCAGTACCTTCCTGTGGAGAGGGAGAAAGTGCCTTGGTGCCATGCAGTGACGGACGTATCTGAGGTTCATTTCCACAAAGTGCCCCACCACCCTCTGTCCTGCTTTCCAAGTTCCTGTCCTAGGTTTCTTTGGTATGCATGTGTCGTGGGCACAGTGTTAAAGCTCAGTCTCTTCCTTGGCAGGGTATCAATCGGAATTGACCTCTCTCATTATTCTTTGATGATTACGTACTAAAATGCTTCATTTGTAACTGTACGTAATTTGGAAACTTCCTTCTCTATTTAGAAATAACAAAATAATATGACACTCTAAGAATTTTATGACCCATAGCCTTTCTCAATTGCTGTGGCATGAATTTTGACTTAGACATGGAAGGATATTTGTGACAAAGGAGTTTGAGCATCACTGGGTAGAGGGAGAAAATGTCCACTTCCAGAAAGACATCAATAACAAAGTCCTGGTTTCCGTGTCTACCACATTAGAAAAGGAGCTGTTGGTACCTGGGTGGAAACTCGCGCAATGATGAATGCAATGCAAGGTTGCAATGTTTAGTATTTCTCCAAGGATATTGTTTTCTTCACTTGGCTCTCTATTCCCTTCTCATTCTGATTCACTCCTTCCAAGATTTCTCCCAGTACAGGCTTTACAAAGTGTGATAAAGAAAATGAATGAAAACAAATACAATGCTGTAAAATTGCCATATGTTTTCTAAGAACACAAGAAAAATATACTTTTTCTTTTGCTTCTTCTCTCTCTCTGTCCCTCCATCCCTGCTTTCCCTTTGTTTGTTTGTTTTTTTTTTTCCTCTTGTTCTTGCCGTTGTTCTCGCTCTGTCATTCTTTCTTTGCTCCCTGATTGAGGTTGTGACATCAAGTCTGATCCCACTTGTTTCTGTAGAGGTAAGACTATATGAAACCTTAGTTTTAACACCAGTATTTTAACACTTGTCAGCCATCACTGCTGTGATGGGAACACGTTCTCCTGGGCAAGACGGCATTTCCACTCGGGATTTAACTTGTGATGTGGGACGACGCTTGCATAAGGATATCCACAGAAAGAGTGTCTTTCCTAATTCTTAGACTCTGAGATGCCTTGTGGCTGTTTTTCAACAATTTACTCACCGTGGTCTCAAATCCAGGGAAAGTCTTGTTTCTTGTTTCTTTCAATAATTTTAGCAAACATCTGCTAAGAACTCCCAGGGGTATATTTTGCACAGGACTGAAAAAATGCCTGTTGGTAACGTTAAAAGCCTGCTACTTTTGGAATACGTAACACAGCTAATATGCATTACAATTTAATAAATCCATGAATGGATATTATGTGGAGATTGCAGGCCAGCTGTTCTCATAACCAAGCCCAAAGGAACAGGGGCTGCAGCTAGATGGATTCAGGATTTAATATAAGGAACTGGAAGGAGTCGTTGGGGAGATTCCTGAATCCCCTGTGAAGATTCTTACTCAGAACATTGAATGTTGTCAGCTCTGGCCTGTGGTTTCCAAATCTTTCAAGTTAAAAAAACAAACAAACAAAATATCGACTTGGATTTTAAACATAGCTGCAAAGCTTTTTTTTCACTGGAACGAGTTTCCAAGCAGTACTGAAAATGTGGAAGAACATTTGCACTCAAAGTTTCTGGAGTTAAAATATTCCCTGTTCACACTCTTCCTTTGCTATCTCAACATTGTGAAAACGGAGTCCCCCCAGATTGGAGAAGTGACTTCAGGCCTCGCACCAAACCTTTACCATTGTAGCTTTTCCCTGGGACTCCTCAGCAAAGCTGCCAACCAGAGGCAGCCCTGCCGTGAAACTGGGAAGCAACCATAGTCCTTCTATTTTCAAAGTCATCTGATGTTAAATGCTTTCTTGGTTAGTGTGTCTCACCTGATCCTCCCAAAGACCCTACAGATCAGATACTGTTACTCCCATTTTCTGATAAGAAAAGTAAGAATTGTGGAGACATCGATGCAAAATTACCCTTTCCATAAGTGGCAAAGCCAGAGAAAACCCAGTTTTTTGAATCCTGGTTAAAGGCTCTTTGTCCTCTTGCGCAGCGATTTTAATGGACTCATCTTTTTTAATTTTCAAGGAGTGGTTTTACCTTCTGACCATGTGGCTGATTTATTTGAAATGGCCCTGAATACTGATCCTTCTAAGAAACTGAGGGAAACACTCAGTCCAGAGCCTTCCAGAAATGAAGATCATTCTTCCTTATCCATTCACTATAAGCATTGATGGCCTGGCTTTTCCACTCTCCAGCTGTGAGGTGAGTTCTTTAACATTTGTATGTCTCAGTTTCCTTGTCTGTATAAGCAGAAATAATGATAGTTCCTGTGTCCAAATGCTGTTGTGAGGGAAAAGTGTTTGAAAAATGGAGGAGATGTGTTTGGAGCAAACCGTGCTTGTGACAAAAGACACGGAGCGAAATCGCTGGTTGCTGTCACAGATTTGCCATCAACTCTTGACTTCAAGCTTGGCTTTCCCATGTGACAATAAGATAATTAATTGTATAAAATTCATACACACACACACACACACATACATATATCTTTTCAAGGAACTAGAAGAATGAGGGTTGCATAAAAGCTAGTGGCTTATCATTCAGTGGGAAAGAGTCAATATATGCACATTTCTGTAGTCCAAGGCACGAAATAAATAATGTAAGGCCAGAAGACAAAGAAAGGAGCCATTGTTCTTTAAATTTTATTTATTATGCTATTACATTTGTCTCGATTTTTTCCCCTTTTGTCCACTCCACCCAGAAAGCCCCTTCCCTCCAGAAATCCCCCCCACCTTAGTTCATGTTCATGGGTCATGCATGTAAGTTCTTTGGCTTCTCCATTTCCTCTACTATTCTTAACACCCCTCTGTCTATTTGTACTTATCAATTATGCTTCTTAATCCCTGTACCTTTTCCCCCATTCTCCCCCTTCCTCTTCCCAGCTAATAATCCTGCAAATGATCTCCATTTCTATGATTCTATTCCTGTTCTAGTTATCTGTTCAGTTTGTTTTTGCTTTTTTAGATTCAATTGTTGATAGTTGTGAGTTTGTTGTCATTTTAATGTTCATAATTTTAATCTTTTTCTTTAATAAGTCTCTTTAAGGTTTCATATGATAATGGCTTGATAATGATGAATTCCTTTAGCTTTACCTTATCTGGGAAGCACTTTATCTGCCCTTCCATCTACATGATAGCTTTGCTGGATAGAGCAATCTTGGTTGTAAGTCCTTGCTTTTCATCACTTTGAATACTTCTTGCCAGTCCCTTCTTGCCTGCAAAGTTTCTTTTGAGAAATCAGCTGATAGTCTTATGGGAATTCCTTTAGATGTAATCTACTTTTCTCTTGCTGGTTTTAAGGTTCTCTCTTTACCTTTAACCTTTGGCATTTTTATTATGATATGTCTTGGTGTGGTCCTCTTTGGGTACAACTTGTTTGGAACTCTCTTTGTTTCCTGGACTTGTATGTTTGTTTCCTTCATCAAGTTAGGGAAGTTTTCTTTCATTATTTTTTCAAATGAGTTTTCAATTTCTTGTTCTTCCTCTTCTCCTTCTGGCATCCATATGATTCAGAAGTTGATATTTTTGGAGATGTCCCAGAGTCATCTTATACTCTCTTTATTCTTTTGAATTCCTGTTTCTTCATTCTCTTCTGGTCAAATGCTTATTTCTTCCCTATGTTCCAAATCGTTGATTTGTATCCTGGCTTTCTTCCCTTCACTGTTGTTTCCCTGTGTATTTTTCCTCATTTCACTTAGTATATCCTTCATTTCTTCCCTTATGTGTTTGCTGTACTCAGTTAGATCTCTGAGCATCACCAGTGTTGTGAACTCTTCATCTGATAAGTTGGCTCTCTCCACTTCACTTAGTTCTTTTTCCAATGTTTGGTTCTGTTCTTTCATTTGGGTCATACTTATTTGTGTCCTCAATTTGGTAGCCTCTCTGTGTTTGTTTCTGTGTTTTAGGTAGAGCTGCTTTGACTCCCTGTCTTAGTGCACCTGCTAAGGTGTAAGGGGCAGAGCCTTAGGTAATTGTCAGGGTAGGGTAACCCACTTCACTGCTTTTGTAGTGTTGTGTTGGGGAGAGGGGTCAGAGAGGGAACAGTGCCACTGCTTGGCTTCTGGAGATTTCCCTGGCACTTGCCCTGTTTCCAGTCATTTCACCCACTTTGCATGTGACTGGCACCAGAAGGAGACATTCCTAACAGCTGGAAGGATCTGGAAAGGCTTCCAGAAGGGGTGGGACTTGAATATCTTATTTGCCTTAAGTCTCTGTAGAACCTGGCTCAGAGGCTGCACTGTAAAAGATGCTCAGTGGATACGTGTAGGGTGACTGAGTATGGCAGGTAGAGGTCAAGGGTTCAGGGGAAGCTTCCTGGGAGGGAAAATAGTGTAAGCCATACAGAGAGGCATGGCAAGGATTAGTTTAAGCAGCTCATGGCTGGTGGCTTCATGGGCTGTAAAGGTAGATTTAGTCCTAGATATTGGATAGTTTTGTGTGATATTCTACAGATTTAAGTTTAATGTGGGATTAAATGGAGGCAAGCTGAACATCAGATGGGTCAAAGAAGGATCCAGCCTGGTTGGATATAAACTACAGAACCGTGCCTTTTATGCATTTTAGGAATGTTAGAACTGGTGGTCTGGAATCCAAATATTAACAAGACCACAGTTGTCAAGGGACATGTCCATGTTAGGGGTCAAACACAAAGAAAAACAAGGCAGCATTTTATTATTAGTTGGACATTTGGTTCTCCAGTCCCAAGAACTCTAGTAAGATGAGCTTGGGCAATGGCATGCAGATTAGAAGCCTCAGCAGCCTCTTTGCTAGCCCTAAGCCTAAACCCTAATCTGGGTACTGTGTTCCTGATAGCCTCAAGGAAGGAGAGGAACTTTTGAGATTAGTGGACAGAAATATACAGGAAAGAGAACTGATGAGCAAGACGACCAGATGACTCAGTCTCCACCATGTGAGACAAGTCCTGGTCCATTCCTGGTCCATAAAAGGAAAAAGGGAAGGAGTCGAACTGATGGGTGTGATAGTTAATCCACAGTGACTCTGCTTGTTAGTAAATGCAGCCCAGGCACATGCTTGGGATCTGACTCATAAATGAGTGTCCCTCTTCCTAGTGAGATGAAAAAGAAGACACGGAGGAAAGTACAACAGATGTTTTTCTTTTCAGAGGTCTACCTGAAAGATGGCTTAAAGAGGAGAACCATTAGAGGCAGACAAAATCTGAGTAGGTCACTGTCCATGGGAAAGAAAAGAAGATTTGATTTCAAAGACATTGAACAATCTAACATGATATTGAAGTGAGGCAATAGCATTGAACATAATTATGAGTTTCCCATCTTCAGTGACTAGGAGGATGGGGCTGCTGCCATTAACTGAGATAAGCAATGAAGAGACCATAGAGATTTCTGTTCTTTAGCAGTTTTTGTTCTTTTGCAGATTTGTTTTTAGCCTTAAAAAAAAATCCCACATCTGCTAGTATCCGGAGGCTACTTCAAAGCTAAGCAGAGGTCAAAGGTAATTAAACAAGTAGTATTATAGTGTTAATAAAAAGGGAAGAATGAGAATCACCTTCTTTCTTTTCTTAGAGAAATAAAGAACAGGGAGATAGAATTCTTCTGGAAGTAGGTATACCTGGGGTCTGGAAGAAATGGCTGCTTGTTGGCATCCTTTTTGTGTCTCAGAGGATCTCAGAAAAAACCTAAGAGGTGCTGAAAGCTTTTGCAAAATTGTGTCAAATAAAGTTTTGAAAGAAGGCTGTCATAGTAATTACTCTCCAAACAGCATTTCCAAATCTGAGTAGAGAACCTTGACTCTTGGAATTGTTTAAGTACATGGGAGTAAAGAAGGAAAGGAGGAGCATGGTGATTCTAGGCTCATGAAGAAAGATACATATATGTGTATCTTAGCATGTGTCCTAGAATCACTGAAGTGAGCTGTTAATAGGTACAAAGTAAACAACTGAGATACGTGCTGAAATGTAGTTGATATTTCAGGTTACTATTTTAGGAAGATAAGAAAAGGGACACGGACTCAGTAATTGCTAATAAGTAATGTAATTTAAGAGAACCCTGTAGTTATTGAAGGTCAAATCCAAGTATATATCAAAGGCCCAAGGGCTCAACATTTAGGCAGCCACTGGAGACAGGAACAGGCAATGGCCAAGATCCAAGGTGGTAGTTTAAACTATGGGACAGAAGGTTTAAAAAAGGGGTACTGGAATCTTGGCTGGGGACTGCGGAAAGTTGTAATAACCCAGCATAAAGCAGGAAGAAAGACCTTGGTAAGTGAGAGAACTCAGTGTTTTCATTCGGGTTCTTGTTGAAACAAGAGCCAGGTCTCAGGTTGTGTTACCTTGATCCCTTATAAAAGAATGAGTAAGCTCTTTATGTATCTATGTGGAATAATTTCACAGAATAAAACAAAAGAAATACAGGGCACTTGGTATAGCATGTTAATTATGTAACATGTGTGTGATTTTCTCTCTATCTACCTTAGAACTACTGGAAGCATTGGTTATTGATAATGGTGGTACCACACAAAAAGGGTGGAAAGAAGGCTTTAAATTAAACTTATTGTTACATGATCTATAGAAAAATTAGAGATACCCGCTGTAAAAAGACTGTGTTACTGAAAGATTTCACGTGAGAGTAAACGGGGTTATATGTCTTAGAGGAGAGAATGAGGTGAGGGGCCCTCTCACATCGTGGAAGGAGACACTTCATTTTAACAAGTTGTTTCAAATATCATCACCCATAATTTGTGTTTAATGTGTAAGTTAAAAACTTTAACTCATCAAATCAACAGTGTGAAGTGAGTCTAGATTAAAGATGTGTTTCCTTGGAGAATAGAAATCAGTCAAAATCACCCATTTTGGGGGTTGGGTGAATCTTTAACTCTTTCTGGCTATCTTTGGCAGTACGGTTAAAATTGTGGGGCAAACCTAAGGATGAACAAACTTCTTCTATATGAAACTGTATTGTAAGTTTGTATGATAGTAGCTTTGTGATGGAGCTCATCCTACCTGTAGGTGGTTTGTTTGATTGTTTTTCCTGGTTTGTGTCAGCAATGTTTTACTTTAAAAACTCTAAGAAATTGACCACTAACTCAACCAAACTCAACAAAACAAACCAGAAAAGGGAGACAGAGATGATGATGAAGAGAAACACTTGTACTTCATTGTTCTGCTCAGGATAAGTTTTGCCTGAAACATTTTTACATTAAATTATAGCTTATGACACCAATTGATGGTTCGTTATAAACCTTTCTTCTGCCTGTCGCTGTCATCGTGTCATTGGGGACAAAACTGGAAGGCGATTTTAGAGTGATGCTATGCAGGCTCTTACTGTGAATGAAATCCCATTCAGGGTGACTAAAGGATTGATTTGTGTAAATTACAGGTGTAACACTGACTCTAAATAAGTACTGGGTTCAGTTTTTGGAAGAATTGAAAATCCCGTGGGGGTATAGATGTATAAGCAGGCATTACTGTCGAGGCAATGCCCAAATGATGGTCAACCAAAATGTTTTAACAGTGTACAAAATGCCTTAGTTAAGTAATTATAAAAGAAGTGTTAAAAACAAAGACTTTTAGATTCAGTCCTGATTTTGGAATTTCTTCATTTTATTTTCATCTTCTATTACGTCAGTGCCTCAAATCTTATCTCAGACGTGGGAGGCCAGTGCCGTTGCTGGATGATACTAAAGGAAACAAAACATGTTATTGCAGTCGTCCCTCAAGGATAAAATATTAAACTCTTAGAAAAATATTTATGTCTGTGCAAAAATATTCTGCATTGGATTTATTGATAACTAAAACTTTTACCTGTTTTCTTTTGGGTTATGTTGCTTTCACACAGTAATAGTTTACTTAACTGCTATTTTTGAGGCATTCCAGTTGAGAATTGAACAATGTTCCTTTATTTATATAAGTTCTTTTAGTTTTTAAACACCTCTTCTTTGATCTAAAGCTATCTTGGAGCGTTTTCCTCTTCTCGGCTGCAAGATAGATTCATGCAAGATAATTTTCTCCAGTGCTGCAGTCTTGTTTACAGCAGTGAGTTCTTTTACAATTTCATAACTGATACTTCTAAGGGTTCACCATTAAATATTAATACATTTCCTCCAGAAGTTGGTGAATTACCAAACACCAATTTCTGGAGGGAAGAATCAAATGGGCAACACCCTAACAAATGGTGAGAGCTATTAAGCACTCCAAGATTCTAGCTATTTATCATTGGTGTTTTGGTAATTGTGATTTATTGGGGAGAGTTACAATGCTCGAGTTCATCAGGCTTCCACTTCTGTATTGTGGCCCAGACCTACTGCTTTTGTTTGTAACATAAATCATGTCTGGGAACCGAAGGCCCCAGATCTGCTAACCTTTAAGCATTTTTTTTCCTTTGTGTTTCCTGATTAGGAAATCTTGATGCTATGTTTAAGTGTATATTATTTGTCTTAAAAGAAATATGGCCCAGAAATATTGGTTGGGATGAGGTTTATTAGAAGACAGGTGAGCCTCAAATTTATGGCCTCTGACCACCTGTACCATGCTTTTTAAAAACTCTTTTCCATGTCACTTTGAAACAGAGCCACCTAACTCAAAGCCTGAATTTTGAAAGCCTGGCAGTAAGTAGTTCATTTTCTCTTATTCTGTATAATTAAAAAAGAAGCATACAAAATATCGCTTTGAGAACTCCAAGCTACCATCTCTCTTCTTTTTAAGATCTGTCCCTAGAATGCCTTACCTTGAGTCTTTACACGCCAAGGGTGCTTCCTTCATTCACATTTCATGTCAAATGTCATTTCCTCAAACAGGCCTGTCCAGTGCTTTCTAAAGTGGTCCCCACCAGTACTGTCTATGGCATCAGCTTGTTTCACGTCTGTGTGAAATCATCTTACCTGTTTCCTTTTCGTTGTCTGTATCCTATTGTAGAAGGAAACATCAGTGGGGGCAGAGAACTCGCCCTCCATGTTTTCATCTGCGTCGTCAGCACAGTCCAGGACTCAGCGTGTAATAGACACAATACATACTTGATCAAATTCAATAAATAAATGAAATGGGAGTTAGAGCTGTTGCCTTGCCTCTTTCTGTAGCTAAAACCTTGAGCATGTTTTTTCATCCCATGCGTCTTATTTCTTCCTCTGTAAAATATTGAGTTGGGCATCATGACTTAAAAGTTGCTTTCAGGTTGCAAGGTGTTACAGCTTTAACTTTGAAAATTCCACTTAATTAGTATTGTTTATGGCCAGAAAGCCCATTGCGTTGGTTTGCGTCACTGTGCTGGTAGACATCGGTAATTATGTTTCAGCTAAATTATTGTTTACCTTTGATTTTGACAGAAAACTGTCCTGATGTATACTTTTCCTCTAGTGGGTACTTCTTTTCTGTTATAATTTTGACTTGGCCTTATGATATACAAGAGAATGTTCTGTGCAAAAGGACACTTATCTCTGGCTGCGTACTGTCAGAACCTGCACAGATAGGCTTAGCACTGCTGAAGTTAAGCTTGAGAGATGTCACCGAACCTGTCATTCACTCTGAGTGATCGATCAGCAGTCCTTCAGGCCCTCGTGAGTGTGCACTCTCCAGCCTTTCCGCCAGTCAGACTCCATACCCAGGTTTCAAGTAGAGGAGTGGATGGTAACAAGTGGCTTTTTCCACCACCGGTTTTCTTTCAAACTATGTATTTACGTGCATATTCTTATGATGTAAATTATTTAAATAAGCATGTTTAAAGTAAGATAAAGAATCTGGCTCTTCTTGTCTCCTTCTCATGTTAATTTTCTCCTTGGTACTTAATCAATGGATCACCATGTAACACCACGCACATATACACACACTAAATTTATTTACCTTCATTTTGGGTCTCGCTAGTAGATTGTAAATTTCACATCAGAATTTTTTTGTCTGTTTTTATGTATTTTGTTCCCTGTGTGTCTACTATGCATCTGTCACATAGTAAAAATGTCATAAAAATTTGTTGAATAAATAACTGAATACCTTCACATATGATACCTAGATTTTTTAAATTTAATCTATTGCCAGAAAAGCAGGATCGATACTTGCTTCTGACTTCCCATTGTCTGTAGTATTCAGTTGGAAATCTGTCAGCAAAATTGAATTTCAACAAAAATAAATCTTTTAAAAATCAGTCACTGACAGTGTGATGATTACTAGAGGAAAGGGGGGGATTGGAGGAGGTAGAAGAGGGTGAGGGGGGATAAATGGTGATGGAAGGAGACTTGGGGTGGTGAACACACAGTACAATACACAGATGATGTGTTATAGAATTGTACATCTGAACCCTATGTAATTTTGTCACCCCAATGAATTCAATAAAAAAGCATCAGTCACTAATTTAGAACTTAATTTTGTCACTGTTTAGTGCACATTATATGTGTTAGACACTACAATTTTTTCTTTGGAATAAGAATTAAGAAAAAATCCAAAATGAGATATTCAAATTAGCTTGTACGCCAAAACTTAACCTTAGGATTCTGATGAATAGGAAAAAGAGCCCTTTAAAAAATGCTTCAATGGGTATATAGTTTAATGATCTCATATAAAAGATTTCCTATTTTTTTAAATCTTTGTTAAGGAAGAGCAAAAAGTTCTCTTATTCGCTTTACCACCATACTTCTTTGTCTTTTGCCTATGAAACAGGAGGAAAAGGGTTGGTCTTTACATGAGTTAAAATTTCCATAAATTTTATTTTTTCAGAATAATATGAGCTTTTTAAGTGCAAAGCGCCCTCTTTATTATATTTAGCTGAACTCAGGAAGAAGAACATACTGAGAAGCTTTTCTGTTTTTCCAGTACATGAAATAAAAGGTTGTTCATATTTCAGGCAGGGTGGGGGAGCTCTGTGAAGAGTTTGTTTTTTCCCCAGTAGAACAGGGCATCCACTTTTCACGAGACCCTAGACTCTAGAAGCAGAACAACAAAGAGAGCTAATGAGCAATTGCCAGGACTTCATAAAAGTCTGTGTGACCTTTCCTTAGAGGAAAGGGTCGCTGGTCACACCAACAAGAAAGAAAAATGAGTGTATGGACTTGGAAGAGGGAACTTTTGATTAGTTAAACTGAAACCACCTGTTAATGACAATTATTTTCTTTTTAGAAAAATAAACCCAAAGTGTTGGAAATCCTAGTTTATAGAAAGCTATTTTTTTAAAGTTCAATGAACCATAAGCCATACTTTCCCCTCCTTAAATACATCTCATCCATTTATTTTCTCACTCATCCACTCATTCATTCCAGGGGTCCATCGGACACTAGACAGGCCAACCTGGAAATAATTAGAATGGTATGACAGATGTGCTAATAAAAGTGTAGACGATGAACAGAGAGGGATTTGGTTAACACTGCCTGCAGAATGGAGACAAATCTTTTGTAAGAGAGTGACATTTGAACCGTGTTTTAAAGAATAAGGAGGATTTTCTCAGTAGGACAACATGGAAAGAATATAGTGAATAAAAGGAAATGGCTTTCAAAGCAATCAAGATGAAAACAAGCAAATCAAAAAATGTGTAAGCCTTTGCTTGGTTAATGAGAAGCCGTGTTAGACCATTTTCCTGAATGTTAGTATTACATTTTCTTTGAACAATTATATACCTGCTTTTCACGTTTAGCCCATCTCAATCTCCAGCAAGCAAATTGAGATGACTCATACCAGAGTGTCAGGGAGAAATATTTTCAACGGGAATCATTTGTTTGAATCACTATGGTGAAGAAATGTGTTCACTCACTGGCCAGTCAAATAGCCTAAACGCTCTGCAAGCATTTCCAGGATAGCTATTCATTTCATAATGATTGGTTCTCTTGTGGGTGAAATGCCGCTGTTTCCCCATTACTGGTGATGGAATGTCTTGATTAATATCTCTCACTTTTCTTCATTCTATCTCCTGGGTGTTTTGGCCATGACTTCATGGGAATTCAACGGTTGCTTGGTAGAAATATTTGTACAGTTAGGACAGCTCATATATTCTTTTGAAACATATTTGTTTGCTCTCTTCACTCTTTCTGGCCTCTTGCCTCCTTTCTTAGCTGCCTTCACCTTTTCCCATTACCTTCTTCCCATCGCTGCAGAAGGAATTAAGACTCGTTCATACAGTGATCTTGATATTTGTTTTTTTAAATCCTTTTTTATTGTTATTCTGTTACAGTTGTCCCGATTTTTCTCCCTTCTCCCCCGCCTCAAGCCACCACTGCTCCCATAGTTAATTCCCACACTGTTGTCCATGTCTGTGGGTCATTCATATATTTTCTTAGCTTAGTCCCTTCCCCTTTTATTTTTTTAATCCTTATCACTTATTCAATATTGCAGACACTATGCAAATTAAATGAATATTTTAATTCTGATTATTTTTATTAATATTTTAAGTAAATGTATAATCATTTCAGTTTTAAGATTGTAATAGATGTATTTTATTGTGTGTAAGTAATAATGCTTTCTATTTTTTATGACAAGTCTTTTCTGTTATTTTATGATATTATATTTGATTTACCCTATCTTTATGAATTGGTTATAAAAAGTGATAATATTTAATGAAATAGAATATTAATCTTTATATATGGCTTTTCAGTATATACTTACACATAGATGATAAAAGCACTATTGTACAGAACCTTTTTATTCTTCATTATTTGTCACATACAAACATAAATTATTGCATTTATTACTTATTTCTGTAAATAAAACATTTATATTTTCACTTTTCTTGCACAGACCTAAATTATTTGAAATAGAATATAGTCAACATATTAATTACTGGTTTATCCAGCAAAAGAAAAATGAAACTTTCTCAAAATATGAAAATATAGGTCTTCATAAAACTAGTAGCCATCACCCTGACTGGCGTGGCTCAGTGGGTTGGGCATCCACCCACAAATGGACTACATCCCTGGTTCAATTCCCAGTCAGGGCACATGACTGGGTTGCAGGGCAGGTCCCTGGTTGGGGATGTGCAAGAGACATCCTATTGATATTTCTCTCACACATTGATGTTTCTCTCCTTTTCTTTCTCCTTCCTTTCCCCTCTTTCTAAAAATAAATAAATAAAATCTTTAAAAATAAAACTAGTAGCTCTCAATAAGATTTAAGATGAGGTAATTCAGTGATCTATATTCAAACATGATTAAATGAGAATCTAATTTTGCATGCATAGTTACATTACATGGGATTGTTTAGTTGGAAAAATATTGAATTGCCTTGTAACAAAATTATCTGTAGGATGCAACTTAATATTATAGGTCCTCATTCTCACAGAATCATTAACATTTGATATAACATGACAATTAACTTTTGCTTTGTAGAGGAATCATTTTAAATGTTTTATACACATCAATTTATTTGTTAATCCACAGCTCCCTGAGTAAAGTACTCTGGATTATCCATGTTTTTTTGTAGATAAGGAAACTGAGGCACAGAAATTAAGCACAAAGTTACGGTTGGAGTCACATAACTAGTAAGGGGCTTTCAAGTCTTGCTCTCTGCAGAGCTTATGCTATTAACTATTGAACTCCATTGTTTTTAATAAGTAGGTATCTAGCTGGACTACTACTTTACAAAATTAGCTGTGTATTTGAGGAAAGTGTAATGTGACAGAAAATTATATACAGAATCACGACCAATAGGAAGGCCAAGTAGGTAGACACAAACAGTAACACTTCACACTTAGTAGCTGTGTCACTATGTGTAAATCTGATTTCTCTGGTCTTGGTTTCTTCATCTATAAAATTAGGCTAATGATATACTCTTAATTGGGTGATTTTTAAAAATTCAGTAAAGTAACTTAAGGTTAAATATTTGTAATCTGCAAGAAACTCTGGTGGAAAAAACTTATGACAAACAAGGCATTTGCATCCTGCTTCTGCAACACTTAAAATGTGCATATCTTTTATGTTTCTGTCATTGATAGAAGTCAATAAAACACCTTGTCCAAGTTAAGGGGAAACAAGTTAAAAAAAAAAAAACCTTGGAGATCCTCAGGAGTTGCCAAATAATGATTAAATTTGTATATTCTAAAAGCAACTAGACTCTACTAAATATTTTTGCTTATTACCCTGTCTAAAATAATTGTTTTAATCCATTTCTATTTACTAAATATCTTATTGTTATAGATTTGATAACTTTAGAAATTTTGAAAGACTTACCACTGACAGTTTTACCAGAAGGCGTTGTGGTGGTGACTCAAAAAAAAGAACCTCATTCAAACATTTATTTAGTTTCCAATATCTGCCTGATCTTTTTTGTTTTTTTGATAAGTATTGTGACATAATGATAAAACATTTTAACTCCCTCAAGAGTTAAGCAGGCTTACCCACAGACCTTTAAGATTTTTGTAGCATGCAGTGGGTGTGATGATATGTGGGTGTTATTGAAGGAAAGAGGAGTCTTCAAATAAGGCTTCCCAGAGGAAGTGGGTCTTGATCTGAGATTCAGAGAAGAGTTACACTTAGCACAGTCATGGTGGTATGGAAAGGTGTCCTACCGACAGACTTAGCATGTACCATGGAGTGGAGGCAAGAACCATCATGTTGTATTCCAGGGACTAAAGTATTGAGTATGCTTGGAATGAGGGAATCCTAGGAGGGAATAGTAAGAAACCTGATTAGCGGTATAGGCAGATCTAGATCATTAGAGCCACAGGCATTCATCTAGACTGTTAGAACTTGATCTTAGAAAATGTGGGGAACCTTTTAAGGGTTTATAGCAGTTACATGACCAGTTTGCAGTTTGGAAATATCACTCTGACACTATAGTAAAGCATAGTCACCCATCCTGGTGTGTGAAGGGTTGTAAGTGTGAAGGTAAGTGTGAAGAGAAGCCTTTTACACTAACCCAGGGTAATTATTATAAAGGGTTGTGAAGTGGAGAGATGGAAGGTATGTGAAAGATGGAATCCATCTGATTTGGTGACTGCTTGGTTGCAGATAGTCTGGAATGATTTCTTGGTTTCTAGCCTGGGCAATTGGGAATGGCTGCTGGGAGCATCAGTTAGGATAAGGAACATAAGGGAAGTGGGTTTGCTCAGAAAGATTTGGACACTTCTGTCTAGAATTGAAGGTAGTAATTTAGGATTTAGATAAGCTTTGAAAGTGCCTTCCAGCATATTCAACTAACCTTTAGTTAGACAAGGAGAAGAGGTCCCCTAAAATATATTGGATGCTCCTTTCTTGACCTCCTTGAGCCTCAGGGACATTACCCTCGAGTAACAATTCTGATCTCTCTAGAGCATCCAGTATCAGTTGAATTCTTCTCTGAAGATAGAATCAAGAGAACTACCAATCAATGCAATTATTCTCTAATTCTAAAAGACTGATCTGGTCATTGTACAGAGATCCTTCATTGGCCAACTATGGACAGGTGCCTGGTAAGAGGGTTTTAATCATTGATCCTAGATGGTACCTTGAATAGAATCAGAGGCTGTTTAGATGTAACATAATTAATGTGGGTTAGATGTAATAAGATAGAAGCAGAATTCTCTGTTGACTGTTACCATACACAAGCAGAAAAAATGCCATAATTTGGAAAAATCCATGTGTTGTACCTCTCATTTTTCCCCATGAAGAGAATTTCTAAGGGGAACAGATTTGCCTAACAGCCTCCAGCTGCCATGACTTTTGACTCTGCTGTGGCATTCACATTGAGGCCGCCCTTCTCCCAGGCTGCTCAAAACCAGTGCCTGAGCATGGCAGTGGTGCTAGATCTAGGTCTCTTCTACTATAAATGTGCATTTAGTCACGGACATTCTTTGGTCAGGACCTTTCCTATAGCCTAACCAAGACTCTTTCAAAAGTTCACTATGGTGCGAGGTTCTTCCTATCCAATATTCTTTCCATTCTTGCACAAATGTCTGACCCACACTGTGGTCTGAAAGTGCTTCTTATTTACTCCTGCTTCCTTCATTTTTATTGTTCATAGTCATCTCTCCCAATAAATTTCTTGTACATATAATCCCATCTTGACATCCACTTCTCGGAGGACCTGAATGCAGTTATAAGTTAAGTTGACAAGGGCTTGTGTTTGACACATAAGCATGTTACTTATCATGTCTCAGATGGTAGTCCTCATCCCTCATCCTTACTTTTTGGCTAAGTAAGGATCTGTACAGATTTTCTTGGATAAGAGGCCTTATGCTCAGTTTGGCCAGAAGAATACACTTGCATACATTCATGAAAGTCATAGAAAGAAAAGACATCCATGATAATTGTTATGGGTGTATTTTAAGCAAAGTCACACAAACTCTTGAAGGTGAAAATTGTCTGAGGTTTCCAAGGCAGAGACCATTGAATGAGGGAAACAAAAGCTGGCAGCTGATCCCCGAGGAACATTAACATAAAGGCAAGCGGGGAAAGAGAAATTCAACAGAGCAACTGTGAAGGAGTAAGTAAAATGATAGGAGTTAAGTGGGAGAGATGACATAGATGCCATTGAACCAAAGAGACTTAAGAAGAAAGGAGTAGTCAGCAGTGCCAACTACCCAAGAGAAAGCAAGAGACATAAGACAGATTTTTCTGATACAATATGGATGTTATTAGTGGTCTAAGCAGGGATAGTTTTATTGGAGTGTGGAGGGCAAAAACTAATGGCAGTATGTTAATGTTAATAAGAAATGTGGTAGTGGAGAGCAGGAATATGGATGCTAATTGCAAGTATGTTTGTTATTTTGTGAAGAAGGAAGAAAAGGAATGAAAGGAAATGTGAATTTCGGGACAATTTTTAAATGTAGGAGAAATGCTCTATTCTAACTGTATTGGATGAGTGGTGTTGAACCCATTACTTAGCTATTTTGTGCTTAGTTTCTTTCTCTGTGAAATAGGGGTAGTAATTATGCTTTCTCACAGTGTTATTGTGAAGGAATTGCTACACATAAAGTACTGAGATGAGTGCCTGAAACATCATAAAAACTATGTATGTGCTTACTGGTGAAAATTTGCTTGTGTGTAAAATTGCTTGTATTTAAAAGTAGATGAGAAATATCCCATAGAAAGGGAGAGCTGGAGTTTTAATATTTCCTTTGGAAACAGAAGGAAATGATAAATGACGTTTCAAATAGGTAGAATTTTTTTCTTTTGGCTTCCTAGTTCCCGTGTTCTCGGGTGAGCACCACGAATGATGTTTCTGCATGCACAGTAGATCTTCTTAATCTTTCCTGGCTGGCTAGGGCCAGTGCTCCCACGAATGAGCCATTTGGTAATGGGTTGGTGGTTTGGGGGAAGAAGTGAAGTTTAGAGCACCTGCTGAGGACCATGGGAAGGGTGCATGAGCTAAGGGTAAATAGAAGGGTTGCTGGGGTTATAAATGTGTAATCTTAGAAATTATTAATTAATGTGGGCTCTCATCATCGTGATCACTGAGTGGTACTTTTCGTTAGGGCTTAGCAGTCTGAGAGGAAGAACGGATGTAAAGGTTGTTGCCAATTCGTTAGCACCCTTTGGATCTAATGGGCTCGGCTGTTTTCCAAAAGCTGTTAACACTCATCCATATTCACCTTCTCTTCTTGCTGTTCACACAGACTACATTTTCCAGTCTTTCCCAGGGCTAGGTGTGGCGTGGGACTACATTCTACCCAGTGGAATTGATGGAAAATAATATATTGTTTATAGGCTTAGCCCATAAAAGCCTCTAAACCCCCTTCCCTGTCCAAATGGGGAGGGCTTTGAGGACATGGAGGAATCATGAAATTGGAGGAAATTAGAGCAGAGCCTCCCTCCCTTTAGCTCCCTACATGACCCACCTTGCAATGGGACAGACAAGGAAATCTTTATTATGTTAAACTAGTGAGAATTGGAGGTATTTATCCTAGGCATGGCCTTACCTCTCCGATACAGTGCCTGTGGAAGTTTTCTTCCACATTGTATGAAGCCTGTGGCAAACTGTAGAGTTTTGGAGCAAACCCATATTTTCTCAGTAAGTATTTTATTTTTCATTTTTAAGAAGGAGACCCTGCCTTGTTGCTGGGGCCTCACAGAGACTATACACTGGCTTACCGCATATCCAGTCTCTCTCCAGCACCAATTCAGAGCCATCTGATCAACTAAGCCATGAAGTCAGATGTTCTCATGGCCACTCTCTCAACAGGTGGAAGTGAACTTCGCAGAATAGGACCAAGCGTGTCCTGATGGCACAAGGTGGCTGACATCCCCACAATGCCTACTTCTGCCACGCTGCCACGTCTCTCTCAAAATACTGTTATAACCTCACGGGCGGTTTCCTATGACCAAATTACTGTGGAGAGAAAGGAGCTTTGTTTAGATGGCCATCCATGAAATGCTGGCTCCAGCATTACAGTCTGCTGCGTGGGCTGCCCTGAGGGATGGCAAGGAAGAGAAATCCTCCTGGGGTAGAGTTTTGCATAACACTTAGCCAAATTTTGAGTTCATAGACCAGCCAGCTTCTCTCAAAATACATTCTCCACATTTTAAATAGTCTAAATATTGATTAGATAATATCACTGCTTGCTCACATTCTTGCTGAAGCTTACTGCTATACATTAACTTCTAACTGAAGTTAAGAGTATACAATACTCTTAATGTTCTAGGCCCTACCAGGCTGTAATGTTCCTTGCTTTACACTGGAACTTCAACGTGGACTACCCTTTCTTTTGATGCTCCAGCCACTGGCCATATTTTAAATCCTGAGCATCAAACTTTTGACCCTTTATAGACCTTTACAGCAGCATCTCTAGCCCTTTCTCATCTTTCCAATTTTAGCATAAATTTGACTTCTTTTGAAAGGCCCTTACTAATCTTTCAGCATTAATTAAGCTTCTTCAGTTATTCTACCTTTTCCAACTTTTCTTCCCCTCCCTATTCTTTTCCTTCATAGGAGGTAGCATTTTTTATATAATTGTTTTTTTTTCTTAAAAGTTATCTTCTTCACTGTACCGTAAATTCTGTAAAAGTGAAAACCATGTCTGTTTGTTCACCATTGGATACAGAGCACCTAGCATGATGCCTGGCTCATAGTGGGTTGATGAGAAAATGTGTGGAAGGAAGAATAAATAGATTGCGGTCTCTCTCGGAACAAAGTTGAGGAGAATGTGGGTCCCTGCACCAGTCATGAGTGTGTAGGTACCAGGAGACTCATTTGATCTGAATAAAAGCCATGGCAAAGAGAGAGAGTAGGAAGCTGGTGGGACAAAGTCAGAAACCCTCAGAGGAATAGGCAAAGGTGGTTAAGACATAGGTATGTAGACTATTGGAGCAAGAAAGATCTTGTTGATATTAGGGATCAGCCCAAAGTGGCATTTTTAAGAGAAAGGTTACTCTACTCTAACTGGTATCCTACATTTTTTTCTTTTCTTTTTTTCACTTTCTTTACTTTTCTACATAAAACCAGAACAGAACAGAACAAAAATCAACAGAACAAACAAATCTGATCTTAGGTTATTACATTTGTTTGGGCTTAAGTATCAAGGACAATAAGCATCATGTATAGTGAGTAGCATTTCCAGGAGCTTCCTAATTCATTTGTTAAAGAAAAACTGTGTATACATTACTATTCATGAACAAAATAAAGATTAATGTCCCTCATGAAATATTTAGATTTTACTGCCAAATTATTATAATGATGTTTTTCTAGGCCTACACGTGTGGAAAATAAAGCTTCTAATAAAAATCTCAAAAGCCTTCAAGAGAGAAAATTTCAGATTTCCAGTGGAAGTGCATCCCTGAAGCTAATTAAACACTGATATTAAAGGAACGCACACCCATATATAAAAAGCAGACCATCAAAGGTCACATTTTTGAAGGCAGAAGATTAAGGAAACGGATATCCCTGAGGATGACTGAATGTTACTGCTCACTGCAAAATACTCTCAGTTCAGTTATTTTCTCAAGATGTCATAAAACCCTGCAGTCATTCCGATCATTTCATGCCTGAAGTTTTCCCCATTGAAATAACATGTTTTTCAGGACGATGTTACAAAAGGAATGAAGGACATTCCATTAAACATCTGCAGAAGATCTATGAGATTAAAAGACTCAGTTGCTTTGTAATATGTTCATTCCTTTCTTCTGCTGGAGTTCCCTGTGACACACACAAGCATTTTCTTTGTGGAAAAAATAACAGTGCTCTGAAGTGTGTCTAACTTCAGGAATTACACCTGTTAAAATAGTCACATATGATCTCCAGAAAAACTATTACTTAGACCAACGGTGGGTGCATTGTGCAGTGTAATTAATTTCAAGCAACAGAAATAAACTGATGTAAGTCATAAAATTTATTAGGCAATAAGTGGCAGCTCATGGAGTCTCCGGGAGGATCAGAAAGCTGGCTTGGGGAATGCAGCCAGGGACAATACCTTCAACTGAACCCCACAACTGTATATAAACTATCATGACAGGCCATAGCCAGAGCGGCTGGTACCAGGTACATCATTACTGAACACTTCTGCCCTGCAAGCTGGATGTGGGTGCTAATTCTGTGGCCCACCCCAACCTCTCCCCCTCACCATAACTGGTTCTATGTGGACTCTGTTTTCTTGTATTCCCATCTCAGGATTGAAAGTTCAGGGAAGGCACATGTGATTGGAGGAGACTAGGTCCCACATTAATACCTTGGCTTCCAGGGAGGCTGGCATTCTCCAATTCTATACCGAGAGGTAAACTTTTCTGTAAGATGGGCATACATATATCTTAGCCATAGAAAGGATGACTGGTTCATAGATGACCTAAAGGAATAAAAAATATCTGCTACAGTGGATATTGGTTTCATTTAGTATAGGTTTTGTTGCAAAAGAATGTTTAAGTTTTTAAGTAATTACTAAAATCAAAATGTGGAGTTAAAAGACATGGTTCACACCAAGTCTGGAGCATTTAAGCTCATCAAGCCTTAGAATTCCTCTAAGTGTGTGTTTGTGTGGGGACAGAGAGAGAGAGAGAGGGAGAGAGAAGGTGCATGTGTGTTTATATACACACTTAGATGAAGCAATATTTGGCCTTTTTTCCCTGTGTCACATTGCTATTAGGAGATTTCATGAGATTTGGGTGAAAGGAATTTGAAAATCTAGAGCAAAGGAATTTAGAGTCAGATAAAACCAGATGAAAATCTGGTGTCTACCTTTTACTAAATGTATAATCTTGGACTTATTATTTAAGTTATTCAAGTTTCATGAAGCAAGCCAGGCCATGAAAGACAAATACCATATGATCTCACCTATAAGTGGAACCTAATCAACAAACAAGCAGGTAAAATATAACTAGAGACACTGAAGTAAACAACAAGCTAACAGTAGCCAGAAGGGAGGAGGGAAGGAGATAATGGGGGAAAGAAGGGGAAGGGTTGTCAAGAAACATGTACAAAGGACCCATGGACAAAGCCAGAAGGGGGAAGGATTGAGGGTGAGAGGAGGGGGTAGGTAGGCTGGGGGGAAGAGGGGTCAGGAAAATGGAGACAATTTTTATTTGAACAACAATAAAAAAGTATTTCAGTTTGTTTCCTAATATGATAAAAATGGCCCCTTTTTAGAGTTCTCAAGAAGTTTAATTGGGATAATGTGGTTGAGAACTTTTTACACATGAAAAACACTTAACAAAGAGTCGTGTTTGTGTACACACGCACAAACACGTCACATGCACATACACAAACTTAAGAAAACATGTCCTTTAGCCAACTAACTCGATTATGTAGTTGTCAAGGAAAATACATCTATATTGTTTATGTACTTTTGAATATTTTCTGGTTGTTGCAAATTAATACATTTTGCCAAACATTTAATATGCTTTAATATATATGTTCAATGATGAGGTTTGTTCAGAAAGAACCCAGCCATGCACTATGAAAGATAGAGACATTTATTCAAGAAGATACAAGAAACATTGTACATTGGACAGTGACACCTCAGTCCCCTTCAAAGTGGGCACCTTGGGACCTCACACGATTCTCTCATTCTCTCTTCCACTGTTCAAAACACTGCAAAATCCTTTGTTGGAATCGCCATCAGCTGCCCCATTGTATTTTCCTGAATCTGGTCGACTGTCTACAATCTCTTCCCTTTCAAAGGTTATTTTAATTTTGGGAAAAGCCAGAAGTTGGAGGGCATCAAATCTGTGCTGTAGGGGTCTGAGTCACCCAGGCGACTTGATGTTTTGCCAAAAAATTGCATGAGACAGGATGTGTGAGCAGGAATGCATTGTTGTGATGAAACTGCCAATCACCAGTTGCCATAGCTGTGGTCGTTTTTGTCATGTTGCATCTCTCAACCAGTGTAGAACACTGAGGTATAGTACTCCTTATTAATTGTTTGGCCTGGAGGGGTGTACTCATGATGGATAATCCTTCCCAATTATAAAACACGGTTAACGTGGTCTTGATCTTGCTGGGACTTTGTTGTATCTTCTTCAGGTGTGGAGAACCAGGTGACTTCCATTGAAATGACAGGGCTTTCATTTCCAGGTCACAGCCACAGGCCCGCCATTCATCTCCGGTTATGACCTTCTTGAGGAACTGGGGTTCATTGGTAGCGGTTTGAATCAAGTCATTAGCAACTGCAGCACGATGTTCCCTCTGCTCTGGTAGCAGAAGCCATGGAATAGATTTTGCCACAACATGTTTCATGCCAAGATCTTGCGTCCAAATCTTGGACACAGTAGCTCTTGGAATTCCCAGATCAGTTTCTAGTTCTCACACTGTTAGTCACCGATCTTTGTTGACTGCAGCCTGTACGCGTTCAACATTCTCAGGGGTTCTGCTTGTTATAGGCCTTCCAGAATGTGGATCACTTTCAACAGACTCTCAACCATCTTCGAAGTGTTTGTGCCACACCTTTATTTGTACCTCACTCATTGCATTGTCCCCCAAACCTTCTGAATCATCTGAATAGTTTCCATGGAGGGTTGTTTAAGCTTAATGCAGAATTTGATGCAGATTTGTTGCTCCACTTGCTCAGTCATTTTGATTGTGAAGGCCACACAGTACACGTGCTCACTCTACCACCCGCCACTGACTGGTACAGTGATGTCGTCATTGTTCACGCGTGTGCATTCCAGTCCACTGTCCTTGGCTGTCAGGTTACAGGATGTTGTGCAAACCATTCTCATTATATTAACAATGGCTGGACTTTTTCATGTATGTGTCCTAAAATATAGGCTATATATACACTTAATGTTAATTATATAATTTCATTTTACTATAGTGCTCATTGAAATATCTTTAAATTCTTTTTCAGTATGTTCTCCTATCTCTGTCCCAAATATACTCTGTGCTTTCCAAATATGACAAGCATAGTGTGGCAATGCCATGCATTTATTTGTTGGCTTAAATATTTATTCATGTACCAGTTATCATGTTAGTCATTGAACTCTCAGTGGTGAGTTAAAAAGTCATCATCTGATGGAAACAAAGCTAAACAAGTAAACAGGCACTGTAAAGATAAACCAGATCGTGCCAGCCCTCTACTGAAAAGCTTCTGATGGTATTCCACATAATTAAGCATAAAAGCCAAAGTTCTTATTAGAGCCTATAAGGAACTATGAAGTCCATGCCTGACCCCTTAACTCTCAGAACTCATTTTCTGCTAGTCTCTCCATCTCTCATTTTGTCTGAACCATACTGGCATCCTTGGGTTCCTTGAACACAAAAACCATGTTCCCATCTTAGTGCTTCGAAACTGGATATTCCTTCTGCCAGCAGCACGCTTCCTTAGATATTCTGGCTAATCCGTCGACACCTTTAAGTCCCACTTAAGTATCACCTTTCTAAGATTACCTGAACCACCCTATCTAAATGCAACTTTCCCCATTTTCCCACCTTGCTACTCTTGACCTCTCCTTAACCTGCTTTGTTTTTTCCATTGCACTAATAACCTTCTATAATTTACTTTTATTTGTTTGTTTGCTTATTTGTTTATTCATATCTCTCTGCCTTTAGTATTTGTGTTGTACATGTTCAGGGAGTTTTGCCTGGCTTATTCATTGTTTTATCCCAAGTGCTTATCACATGGCCTGAGACACAGTAGGCATTTCATAAATATTTGTTGACTAAATAAAAGAAAGAAATAAGATTACTCAGAGAATTGTTTCTCAGTCATATTAACTACATTTTAAGTATTCAGTTGACACGTTACCTTACTGGAAAGCACAGAGATAGCTAATTTCCATCTTAGCAGAATGTTTAATGGGATAGCGCTGGCATTATAGAGCATGGAGCCAGGGTGAGAAGAACTTGGGGATGATGTTGGAAGTTACTGACAGAGTTTCAGAAGAGACAGAAGAAAATGAGATAAGAGAGGAGAAATCAGAGTTCTAGGAAGTAGACCCTGGAGATACCTCCCACAAGAGGTCTAGTAGGTTATAGGAAAAAAACCCAGAAATTGCTACAAGAAGTTAGAAAGGAAGATATATGATGCTATATCTTTATGCAGAGGTGGGCAAAATTAGGTTTAGAGGTCTTTGTATGAAAAATGCTATAATAATTAATACTAGTGTAAGAATAAACTGTTTCATGTACTCACAACTATAAGCCTACTTTTGCCTGCATTTAAATATATGTGAATATAGATGAAATTATATATATGCATTTATATATATATAAATGAAGACAGGAAGAAAAGGAAGAGAAAAAGGAGACTACAGCAAAGCAGTGGGTCTAAGTGAAGGATATTTTTTCTTTCTTTTGGGATGGGAGATGGTACATTTGTGGATAAAGAGAAGCTCTAGAGAAGGAATGATGGCAGGCGGATAGCATAGAGATAATCAATAGGGCAAGTTCCAGAGATTGGAAGAAAAACTGGGGTCTAGGGCATGAGTATTGGAGTTCCTGCTTCGTTTCCAGCACTGTTGTAGGTACTAAGAATTCAATATGAATATACAGAATAATTGGTCTAATGAAGCTTATATTCTGGTCGTGTAAAGAGACAATGAACAGGGTAAGTAAAGTGCATAGCATGTTACGAATGATCAGTACTGGCAAAGGCACAGGGTGGATGGGACATTGAAAAACACAAGATGAGTGGCTGTCAGATAACTGTGGAGGTGAGGGGGTAGAAATTGAAGAAGCTTATTCTTTACACTCGCTGTCTTAGCAAATCATGTGGTTTAGAGGCTTGAGTTGTGAGTGTGAAGGAGAGGGAATCCACTGTAGAGAATGGGAATACTGCTCTCAATCAAATCAATCACATATCTGTGTCTACTCTGCACTGGAGATCCAGCAATGTGCTTTCAGTTTGCATATTGATTTCGGTCACACTTTACCCAGACACTGTCTGTTGCAGTCACTGAGTGGAAAATATTACTAGAATCATATCGGACTTTGCCTGTTCAGTTGATGAATTTTGTGAACTTATACCTAACTTAAAATTTTTTATTATTCATGGAAAAAAATCTTGTAACTGGAAAACCAGATGCTAAATTGCTAAAGGACCCAGAAGACGATGAACTTGTGAAATTAAAGAAGTCAAGCAGAAAGGGTATTTCAGCTACAGAACAGAGTCCTGGGTTATATTCTTAAATAAATTGAAGGGGGTTAGCAGAGCATTTCAAGGTTTCTGTTCAGTTTTCCTTTAGTTAGGAAACATGAATATATATATTCATCAGCCACTAAGGTGACTCAGAAAAATTTAAAAATTAAAAATGTGTTTTGCAGTTTAAAGATTATATTAGAAGTTAAATTAGCAACACAACGAGCCTGCCTTTAAATACTGATAGTTCTTTAATGAGCTATGAAAGAGTCATCACTTGATACTCTTGTTGAAATGAAAGGTAGACAGGTTTCCCCAAACAGTTGAGGTTGTGGGGTGCTGTAAAACTAATCAGATACCGTTTTCTGTTAGAAGCAGAGCCAGATTTTATAATTTAGTAAGCATGCTGGAAAACTTCACAGAAATGACTGGAGGAGGAAAAAAAGGAAACATCTGGAACATTTGTAGCGTATGTCTAGAGAGCAAGATCTGACGGATCTTTTGATGGAGTTAAGTGACTACCTGACTGAGAAATTCTGTCCCCAAATATTCTCCCAAGGCTTGTCTTAGGTCCGTCTCTATTGTGATATCCCACCATTAGTGATTCATTTCTTTGTTGAAGCTTTGTGCTTGGGTAGGGTCCAGAACTCATTGCATCTCCCTCTCCTCCCTTCCCAATCGGTGTTATGCTAGTTCTCTCTTCTCACTACTGTGTATCTTCTTTTGTTGCTGCTATTTGGAGCCACCTGTGCATCCACAATTCTCCAAACCTTATTTACTGCTCTAAACTTACTCTACTACGTCTACTGAACATAATAATAATAGTAACAAGAATTAATTATAGTAGGGGATGTCATTTATGAATGACAATATATATCAAGAACTAGACTCAGGACTTTAAAACATGTTTCCATTTGATTCTCCTCACTCTGTGAGGTTTGCAGAGGAGAAAACCAAGGCACGTGAAATGTAAAGAACTTAGCCAGGGCCTCATGACTCGCATGAGGAAGAGCTGGGACCTAAACACAGATCCTCCTGATGCCACTGTGCTTGCCTTCGTCATCACCTTATACTAACATCCCGCTCAGATGTGACAGTCCACGGGGAACTTCAGAAACAACACAGCCAAACAGATCTCAGTTTATTCTTCCCACATACCCCCCTTTGTCCAATGTTCTTGCTCCGAATCAGGGGCCCGCCAC
>CM052541.1:7648576-7737177 GCA_028533065.1 Trachops cirrhosus
TTTTGATTGGGGCATTTAAGCCATTTACATTTAAGGTTATTATTGATAGGTACTTATTCGTTGCCATTTATGTACCCATGTTCCTCTCTCTCTCTCTCTTTTCCTTCCTTTCCTTAAAGCAGTCCCTTTAGCATCTCTTGCAGAGCTGGTTTGGTGGAGGTGTATTCTTTCAGACTTCTTTTGTCTGGAAAGCTTCTCATTTGGCCTTCTATCTTATACAAAAGAAGCTTTTACATTTACCTGCTGTATGATAAGTTTCTTTTTCATTTGCTCTCACCAGTTTTATCAGGTTAAAACACCGTACTTCATTCTCCAAAATGATGACGTCTGGAGTTAAGTTAGGATTTTAGGCCCACATAAACCAATCTCTGTGGCTAGGCTACATGGGCATTATCATAATACTTGACAGGACACAAAATGTAAAGCTATAGGGAAAACTTTGAGATGCTGTCCCAAATTATGGAATATTTGATTTCAAATCTCCTTAATGTCAAAAGGACAGGTGGCACGCAAATTGTATTGATCCAGCTCTTGAGCAGCAGAAGCACATAACTGCAAAGGCTACCCTGATTAAAAGATACAAATACTGTATCAAGTTCTCTGTATCAGTATCACAATGTTGTTTTAAAACTTACCCTTCACTAGGTAAAAAAGCCAGCATTGGTCAGACAGTACAGAATGTGGTCACCTGTCAATTCTGAATAGCCACTCCATGAAAACAAGTTAAGACACCATATCAGAAAGGGGAGTTGTATTTACTGGTGCAGTGCTCTGCAATCTCTCGGTCTGGATTACAAAAGCCGGCCTTACAATATTGATTTCACACAATATGCATTATTTGCCAAATTTTAAAGTTTGTCCTAATTAGGTGGTAACACGGACTGCCATTCGTCTTCCCCATAGATGTCATTTTTCTTGTGCTTCATTTCCTCAAAGTCAAACTCGGTTCCTGTCATCCTCTTATAGATGTCTTTAATGTCATCACAGGTTGTCTCAAAGTGAGTTGTAGCATCATATATGTACAGGAAATAAAGATCTGGCTTTCTGTTCCCAAATCTTTTGGTACAAGCAGGTCACTGATGCTAACGAATTTCTGTTCAGTTGGTTCCAGGAGCTCCAAAGCTGGTTTGATTTCTTTCTCAGGTTCCTTGGTCTCCACAGTTGTACTGACTATGGCGATGTGCTTCCCCTGTGCTGCCTCGTTGTGTGCAGAGGAGGTCATGCAGACACAGATATCTCGCTTCCTGTTGACCTGGTTCTGCGGAATAATGATCTGGCAGGAGTTGGCGTCATTGGTGTTCTTGATGGGGTGACTGAGCATACAGATAACTCGGATCACCTGACCCACTTTTTCTACCCGATCTTTTACATAGATGGGGTCACAGATGAGCTGCTTACAGCGAGCAATCTCTCCTTCAGATTTAACACCAATCACTTTTCCATTTTCCACAATGATTTCTTCAGTTGGTTTATTCAGCATGTAGGTACCTCCATAAATAGCACTTAGCCTTGCAAATCCTTGTGGCAGTTCTCCAAGACCATACAGTGGATAAAGGTATGGGCTTTTGCCATATCTTGCCAAAGACTCACTGTAAAGTTTAATCCTATTAACGGTTTCACAACATGGTTGATCTAAATAGTCATCAGTTCTGTAAAGTGCCAGGGCATGACCAGTAAAATCTATAACATCTTGGTCCAAGTCAAATTTCTTATATACCTCTCGAATTGCAGTCTTCTTAGGATCAATGCCCTCAAAAGTTCTAGCATCGTTTTCATCAAAGTTGGCAACATATACTAGGAATCTTCTGAAGCAACATTTTTCAAACAGCCCTATTACACTAGATGCCAGGGCTTCTGCTTCAGTGGAAGGAATCTTGTAGATTTTTCCTCCCTTATAGACAAAGCTCCCTTCAGTCACTTTGAAGTCCAGGGAATGAGTGACCTCTGTATAAAGCAGCATCTTAACCAGCTGACCATTAGCCATAAGGAACTTGGGAATTAAGTCAACATTCCAGTCTCTTCCTCTCCGTTGATGCTGGTGGTGCTCCTAGTATTTTAAATCTTTTGTATAAATCTTCCAGAGGTGTTATAGATGCACTTTCTCCTCCATAATATGGGTTTCTATCCATGTGAAGAACTTTCTTTCCATTCACTGACATTATACCTGATAGGATACATGCCGTCAGGCCGGTGCCCAGCACGATCACGTCGTACTCCTCATTCACGGTGGGGCTGGCACAGACAGAAGCCCAGAGAAAGGAGAAAGCTCAGGATGCTAGGGGCCAGTAGTTAAGTGGCCACTCAGGATGCAGGGGAAGCACCTCGGGCCGGTTTCAGGCCCCGAGACCAAGGGGAAGTCGGGAGCAGAGGTAAAGTGGAGCTGGAAAGGAGGGAGGCCAGCCACCAACCCAGGCGGAAAAAGAAGAGCGGGGCACTATTGATTTGAAATTTAATACTGACAAACCCCTTTTCTGGGTAAGTGTCATGGTTGTCTTGCATCTGAGGACTCTGAGGCTTAGAGAGGGTAAGCACCTGTGCCAGGGTCACCTGTCCAGTGAGCAGCTACACCAGATTCAAACCCCGCAGGTCTGAATCCAAGGGCTATACTCTTGAACTTCTGGCATGCTGCCTCCCAAGACAGGTCTTCTATTCCATTGCATGCTTACTGAAGATAGTAGACTGTATTGTTTAATGATGAGTCACTGGTATTATATAAATCACAGTGAATCCAGACCTTTTAAAGGTTAAATGGACATGATGGTTAAATGTCACATGTTAAGACAGTAAGCTGTTTTAGTGCTCTTCAGATATAACACTTGAGATGACAGAATATCAACATCCTCTCCCCAGACACTAAAAACTGAAGCTAAAAAGAGGGAGCCATCTTTACTTTTTGGCCAAAGGCTGTAAGGATGTGTGACTTTTGACCTGTCAGTGGCCCTGTCCCAAGCAAGCAGGAAGCATGACAGCAGGGACTTGAACTGCATTAAGATGCAGAGCTGAGGTTTGGAGAAAGGAGGGACTGACCCGAGTGCTCGCCATGCCTCGTTCAGAGGGCTCTCTGCCTTTCCACTACCTGACTGTGTGAGATCATCAAACACCCTTTCTCCGACTGAGCTACTTAGAGAGTTAGAGTCTTAGCAGCAGCCATTCTGAATATATGACAACATATGTTCCTCATTCTTAGAATACTTCAGTTCTTAAAATGTAAATTTTCATGGCATGAATTGATATATTACTACTACTAATACCTAAATGAAATAGCAAATGACTCGACTACAAACTGTCTTCTTTGATTTCATACATTTAAATTTTTGTGTGTTATTGGCATTTAACCATCCAACATTCAGTGTGTGTGTGTATTTTTTGTGTGAGCCATAACAAGTAACAATGTGAAAGAAAGATGATGGATATTTGATTCAGAAAAAAATAAATAGTCCCTATAAAACGATTTCTGAATTCTCTTTGAATTAGGAAGCTTTTTTGAGACTCTCTCTAGAAAATTTAAGCTGGGAGGTGAATTAGGCTTTTGGGTGCTGAGAAATTTTAGGAGATGCGTATTTGGATATGATATTAAAAATAGGTAACAACTGCAATGCATGAGTATTGACCAACCAGAATGGGTGCTGGCCTTGAACAGCTTGAATGTGGTCCTATTGGTGTGAGGGGCATTTGCTGAACACAGGCTGGTCCTCATTCCAGGTTCTAACCCTCCCCTGAAGCAGTATCTTACTCCTTTGTTCATCCATGTCTTCTCCTATTAACCAGAACCCCCCTCCCACCCCCGTGTGCACGCGCGCGCGTGCGCGCGCGCACACACACACACACACACACACACACGGTTCATGGACTTAAGCAGGGATTCTGGATTTTTACTGAAAGCAGAATTGGGCCCATGGGTTTAACAAACATGTTTTTCCTATTAAGGTGAAGGAGTCTTGTTTGAAAATTCAACAAGGTCTCTGTTTTGTATGACTATCATTTGACTATTTTCTGGCATCTTAACAACCTTTATTTATGGAATTCTTTTCATATTACAACTTCTCCTATGTCTTTCAAGAAAGCATAATTTCTATGGTTCAAAAGAAAACCCGTTTGACCTCAGAGACACTTCTTCCCACAGGGAGTTCAGAGTGCATCGGCCTGTGCGTTTCATGTTTGAAAGTGCTGCTGTGTTGATTTCAGGCGCTGGCCTTGGCCTGCTCGCTGGCAGGAAGAGTTACGCATGGATTGTCAAAGGTAAGGGTGACTCGGATGTCTCAACTTTGACCCTGGAACCAAGCAGCCCCCACACTGAGGGCCAGTTTAGTGAGTAATTAGTGACTAATGGATTCTCTTCGGCTGTTACATCAAGATGTAGCTCAGACCCTCATGCTCTTCCCCATAAATCCTGGGCCAGCCTTGACTGCTAATCACTGTAGAGAATTTTAATATATGCATCATTATGATAAAAAGGTTGAAGCACAGCCAGGACTTTGAGGGAAGACCTTAAAGGGGAGGGGCACTTGTTTGTGGTGCAGAATAAGGCAGCTACCCATAAGAATTGGGTAATGTGGGGCAAAAAGGTCTAGAAACAGGGAGTTGAGAAAGATAGTGCCTACAAGAAGAAAGGACAAAAGTCTGTAGACCAACAATGTTGGTGGGGGATAAACAGGACAATATCATATGAGGAGGAAGAAGTCACTGGGTTTACAGGCGTGCTGGAATTCTGTGCTCCCTTACCAGCGGATCTCTCCAAGGTTAAGACTTGGGTTATTTCAGCTGATGGATTTAGTGACCCAGTCATTGGAGGCTTTGATAGAAAGTCGGCAATTCACTTACACTGACTCCCAGACTCCCACGAAGGGAGGAAGAACATGAAGGGTTTCTGACTCCGAGGTGGTCCAGCAGAGATCCAACGTTTATTTTTCTATTATAATCTAGTAACAAGAACTTACTGAAATCTAGAATCCATGCCAGCCACTTTGATAGAAAAGAAATTCAGATTGTCCCATAAATCCAGCATCATAGAAAAAGTACTATTAAATAGACAGCTAAACAAGGTTTTCATTCACACAAATTCTGCTGTGACTAGTCAGCCAACACTAATGTGCTGCAATGAATGCTCAAACCTTGCAATTTTATCTACATATGTTTGTATTTTCAAATGGCTCCAGGGATAAAAATTATTTGCATTACTTTTTCCGTCATTAGAGGCATTAAGCTTTGTAGAAATAGGAAAATATGAATTATGAGTAGATATGCATACATTTTTTCCCAATGAGGCTAGACTTAGGAGCCACCCAGTAGAATTTATAGTTAACTGTCATTGAGAAACTAGGGACCTGATTTCTCAGTGGGGGTGTGTGTATGGGGGGAGAGGTCAAAAATATAAAATTCAACTATTTGATAGTTCGAACTTCACATGCTTACATACTGGTAGGATACTACGTTAAACTACAACAGCAAACTATGGCCTGGGGGCCAAATCTAGCCTGCCATCTGTTTTTGTCAATAAAGTTTTATTGGGGAAAGCCACACTCACTGATTTACATATTATCTGTCCAAGGTGGTTTCCCACTACAGTGGCAGAGACGAGTAATTTCTACAGCGTCCATAGGGCCTGCAAGTCGAAGCTGTTCATCTTGCTATCTGTCCATTTACAGAAGCATTTTGCGGACACTTGCTTTAGAGGCTGCAGTACTTAGGGATATTCCTAAAGACTTTCAGGCATAGGGGCACCACTCTGAGGAGTCTACCCATGATCTTTAGGAAACATTACAGTTGAGATGAGCTTCAAGGGTGGGTTGGAAGGCAAGGGAAGGAAAGTCAACGTATCCCCGTGATGCCTGTGGAATGATCGCTAGGATGCGCTGACAGGTGTGCCCCAGACTCAGATAGGTTTCCAACCAGCTGGCAACTCTTACTCTTCGTTCCTGTCATGTGAAACTTTAGCCACCTGGTCCCAGCAGCAGTTGAGGGCCCCCCAAAGTGAGGGGCTCAAGCTGATTAGCACAATTTGTTATACTCTAGGATTTGGTTGTGAGAAGTCATACAGGATTGTGACATTGTGAAAAACAGGCACTCATTGAACAGGGCATTATGAGATAAAATACTTACCATGTGATGTGTGCAAAAGACGAACTCTGTAATTTGAGGGATTAAGAGTCACCAGCTGGTGTCAGGAGCCTGGAATTCCCAAGGATGGAGGCTTTGAGGTGGGCTCTGAGGAATGGGTGAAATGCTGATAGATGGGGAAGGGTGAGAAATGCCCCCTGTGGAATCAGCGGAGATTTTCTCTTCTCCGCCCGGAGTGGAGCTGAGCAACAGCTGGTTGACTTCCCACAGAGAACGGCCTTTGTGCACAGGAACCGAAGACAGGGTCCGGGGTCTTAGGCTCTAGGATTAAACTGCCTCAGACCCGATGCAGTGTCTCTCGGCACAATTCTCACTATTGTTCCTTCAGGAATTTTTATTTGTCTTATCAAATTTCTCCCCACTGCTGTCACAATGGAGAGCCACAGGAAATGTTTTGCAATTTACACATTGAAAAGAAAGAAATGCTTATACGTAAATCCATTTAAATGGAATTCACATGGAATGAGTTAAGGAGAAACAGCAATACACTTACTTGCAAAGTAGAGGAAATTGAGGTATGGGAACAATTTCCCAGAGCGACAGTTAGTGTCAGATTAGTGACCGAATTCCAATCTGTTAACTTCGAGTGCACAGTGCCGGCATGGAGTCAATGGACAAGGGCAGGACTTTGCTCTATTAACGTATTTTTAAATTGCTTTTCTTTTTAGTTGGTAAATAGTCACTGCCTTGAGTCCCAAAAGACTGAGGCGGCTGTTATTCCTGCTTTGCTGGGACATTCCTGAGTTACACCTGTTACCCCGTGTGATTAATGTAGTGTCCTCTGACACTCTTTGAACTGCTCCACTTGGGTAATGGATTACATGATCACCGCTCCACTGTTCCCTCCACAGAACCTCTTGGGCTTCCCTACAAACCAGCAACCAGCAGGTTAATGGCAATGCAGTCAGGACTGCAATACAGGACCTGCAGGAGGGAGCATGGCCCAGCACTAAGGCTGGGGTCCCCATGTAATCACTTAGTAAATAGTTTGACTGTCACCTCTGTACATTCGGCTTTTTCCTGAGTCTCCAGTTCTATAGATGGTTGAGAGAGATTTTCCCTCAGCCTGTGGCTCTATGCTGGTTCCCAGAGGGCAGGACTTGAGACCTCTTGTGCTCTACGTGGCCTGTGTCGCCCTAGATGATGTGGCCCAGGCTACCATCCACACCTGTCTCAGATCTCACCTCATGTCCGGTCCTCTTGCCACGGTCCTCTTGCTTCTTCCCTCTTCATAAGGGCAGCTTTCCTCTTCGCTCTTATTCTGGCTACCACGCTCCTTCTCTCTCCTCATCCAACTAAGGCATCTCATAGGTCCCAGCTCCATTAGAACTTCTGCAGGCAAGCTTTCCCTGACCCACCAGGGTCGTAGAATTCCAAGATGACCCCTAAGACTCTTGCCCCAGAATATACCTGACTCCAGTTAGTCAGTGAAACACTAATCTGGGTGCTGCTGTGAAGGGATTTTGCAAATGTAATAAAGTTCAGGTGTAGGTGGTGGATGTTCAGATGGGGAGTGTAAGTTGGTGAGCCTGACCCAACCTGTAAACCTCATGAAGAGGCTGGGCTTTTCTGGAAGAAAGAGACCTGAATCATGGAAAGTCAACACAAGGAAGCTTTTCTTTTGCTGGCTTTAAGGAGGAAGGGGATGCTGTGACAAGGAATGTTGGTAGTCTCTCAGAGTTGAGTCCAATCCTCAGCAATCAGCCAACAAAGAAACAGGGGCCTTAGTCCTACAACCACTGGGAACTGGTTTCTTCCCACCCCCTGACGGGAGCTCAGAAGTGATTGTTTCCCAGAGACTCCAATCTAGAACTCAGTCTGGTTGACACCTGACTTTCAGCTTCTGAGATGCTGGATAGAGAATCCAGCCACACCATACCCAGAGTTCTGACCTATGGAAAGTCGAGATGTTAAGTGGATATTGTTTTAAGCTTCTTAGTTTGTGGTAGTTCATTACATAGCATGAGAAAACTACTGTTTTTATAGTTTAGCTTGAACTTCCTTCTTATCTACTCATAAGATCCTATTCTTTCCTGTCCCTGGTCTCATTTAGTTTCTAATTACATATTAAGTTATGTGGTGGGTTAAATAGTATATCCCAAATATTCAAGTCCACTGGGAACCTCAGAATGTGACCTTATTTAGAAACAGGGCCATTGAAGATGTAACTAGCTAAGGTCCTTGAGGTGAAATCATCCTGGATTTAGAGTGGGCTCTAAACACAATGTCTGCTGTCCTTACAAGAAGAGAAGAGGACACAGAGACACACAGAGGCAAAGACTCTGTGAAGATGGAGGCAGAGATAAGCCAGGTGGTGACAGACAAATACCCCATGATCTCACCTATAAGTGGAACCTTAACAACAAAACAAACAAGCAAGCAAAATATAACCAGAAACATTAAAATATAGAACAAACTGACAGTAATGAGAGGGGAGAGGAATAATGGGGGAAAATAAGGGAAAGTTCATCAAGGAGCATGTATAAAGGATACATGGACAAAGCCAGAGGGGGTAGGTTGGAGGGCGGGAGGTGGGGATGGGTGGGGTGGGGGGCTGTGGTAGAGTAAAAATGGAGACAACTGTACTTGAACAACAATAAAAAAAAATGGAGGCAGGTATCGAGGGAATGGTCTCCCAGCCAAGGAATGCCAGGAGCTGGAAGAGGCAGGAAGGGTCCTCTCTCGGAGCCTTCAGAGGAAGCTCCTCCCTGCCAGCACCTTGATTTCAGACGTCTGGCCTCCAGAACAGTGGAAGGATGAATTTCTGTTGTTTTGAGCCGCCTAGTTTGTGTTACTTTATTATGACAGCATTAGGAAGCTAATGCAAAGTATATTTTTTTTTTTAATTTTTAGACTTCCTCTGTCAAGCCTCTTTAAGAGACGTGTCTGTTTTTGCTCAGCATGGTGCCTTCGGTACCATTTCTAATGTTTGGCATGGAGTAGGTGCTCGATAGATAAATTATCATCTAATTAATGAGTATATGATTATATGAATGGAGAAAGGACTGAGAGCTTTGCCCTACTCTGACTAGTTAGTTTCAGCACACTCAGGAATAAATATCCAGGAAGGAATATGCAGCATAAATCCAGGTTTTGTTAGTGTGTTTGGGGACCACAGCCTCTCATAGCCCCACTTCTGCAACAGAAACAGCAATGTTTTGGGATTATTTTTTATTCAGGGCCAGACATGGATTTTGATGAAAGCTTAGCTCCAGTTCTGCATATCCAAGGCACTGTGGACTATTATGAGTGTGTTTGAACTAGCCCAGTTGTAGTGAGACTCTGGGGCTGAACTCAACAGAAGCTGGCCTTAAGTAATACAAACAATGAAAGAAAACTATGGGTGTACACTGAATAGACCACAGACTTGAAGGAAGGATTGAGCAGCTAGACATCTGAAAGGGCAGGATCTGAGGCCTCCGAGAAACCTTGGGTATCTTAGAAACAGGCTGTGTAGGCCATCTCATTAGGGCTTTGCCATTGGATGACTCAGCTCCAGCTAACTTTTGCATCTCTACACTAAAGACTACATTTCCCAGGAGAGTGGATCTGATTGGCCAACACCCCTCTGATGGGCAGTTCTACTAAAGACAGAGATGAGATGCTGGGCAGCCAGAAGAATGCCCTTTAAACTCATCCTGTCAGCTCATCCTCAGACTGCAGTGGTAGGGAGGAGAGCAGAACTGAATCATAATGATGTCATTTGTGTCCTGAATCTGACCCAGATTCTGGACTTTTCAGTTGAGTGAGCTACTCCGCCCTCCCTCCTTCTCCTCTGCTCGTCCTCCTCATTCTTTGTTTGGCTTGAGCAAGTTTGAATTGTAGTTTCTGTTACTTGCAACCAGAAGAATTCTGAAGGTTGGAAGGAGGGAGAGACAGTTCCCCCCACGAACAGCAAGGGCAGTGGAGTTGCCTGCCTGGTCTCTGCGAATGAGAGCTTCGCGGCAGCACCCCCAGAGCACTGTCTCGCCTTCTGTCTGGAGGGCAGATGGTGTGTCGGGTGTTGATATTGTTGGTGCCCTCCCCCCGGCTCTGATTGGCTGTGTCAGATCTCTGGTGTCCTAGGACAAGGCCCCTTGAACTGCCTTCCTGATCCTTCTGTGTCAGCTTTGACAGTTGCTCTCACCGTCTCAGAAGTTGCAAATGTTTCTCACTGTAGTTCTGCAAAGTGGGACTTGTGCAGACAGAGGTGGTATCAGCACACAGAGCAGTGTTGTGAGATTCGCTTGCCAAGTCGGCGCGACCCTTCCAGTTGTTTCCTTTGGGGTGCCGAGAATGCCTGTAGGGCACTAGGACAGCCCCTGCCTGGAGCAGCCTGGATGTATGGAGGGCCTTTCTGAGGACGCAGCGCCATCCATTATTTTTGCTGCTGTTTACGGCCTCCCTTTGGAGAGATGTGATTTGCCAAGCTGAGTGAAAAATCTGAACCATGGCTGAACTAGGAAAGAATAAGTTAAGAGAGGGCTTTCAGGGCTTCTTTGTTTATTCTGGAGCTGAGCTGTCGGCATGCATGTCATTTCTCTCTGATGGTTGCAGAGTGACTGATAGAAGGGCTGGTGACTAAGTAGAGAGGAGCTTTTTGGGGATGATGTAGAACATCACCTTTATGGACTTCAATATATTGTCTCGACAGACAGGTGGCTTTCCAGATCCATGCCCGTGAATGAGGGATGCTGTTCCTTATACATGCCTGGAAGTGGGTGTCTGTCACTGCTGTGCCCTGTTCATGGGTGTTATTGTTATCAGTTCCTGTCTGAACTGATAGGATTTTGTTTGTTAGCCCAAACGACAACAGCTGCTTTTTTGCTTAGAAGGAAGGTCTTTATTTCTATGGATGAGTTGCTGAATCTCTCATGAAGATTTACCGCAATTCTAAACGGAAGATTCCCCAACAATCCCTTATTTATAATGTATAAACCTACTCTTGCAAAGGGTCTTGTGGTAGAGCTTCCAGGAATAGCATGCAGGGTGCTTGAAGGGCACAGTAGAAAGTTCAGAGGCGATTTCAGGGAAGGAAGATCTTTGGGGGAGCATGGTGGGGAAAGGCAATGAAAGTTAGCCAGGTGAAAAAATGTAGCAAAAGCATTACAGATAAAGGGAATGGCAAAAATGAGTGTGATTTTTCCAGATATTCCTGTACCATTCATAAGAATTCAAATTTCAACAGAAAACTCCTTGATACATTTTCTCAAACAATAATATTAGAAATTGGTATTAAATTTTCTATGAAAGTTTGCTATCGCTTGGACACTTTAAGGCAAAGAAAGCAGAAAACATTGCCCCGTGTAGAACAGACAAACCACCCTCTACCTGAAGAGAGAACAGGGCCTCCCCATGTCTGGGGCTGTGCGCAGAGGTTTGTGCTCCCAGGAAAGGAAGCGCATGGTTCTTCAACCCTGCAAAATACAGTGAGGTCAAGCCCAGATTTCACCATCTGCTAGCTCTTTAAAGTTTGGAAATCATTTAACTTATTTGAGTCCACTTCCTCATTTGTAAAATGGGACTCATCTGTGGTATTTGCTGAGCATTTGCTAGGGCTGAATGAGAAATTACACTTAAAGTGCTTATCACTGTTTTTGTATAAAGATAGAGAAAAAACACTTAATCCTTAAATAAAACAATTAAAAGACCAAAAATGCATAGGATATGGTATAATGCAGACAGAAGTAAAATCTATGAATTAAATAGACAAAAAGTTGACTTAATAAACTCAAAATATTTTTATATTGGAGAAAAGGGTTAATATTCAAGTGTAACAAAAACTAGAGGAAAGACAAAACACAGTATTACATATTAAATACTTTAAAATACTGATACACTTTGATTCAGGATTTTCACTTCTAGAAAGTTTTCGTGAGGAAATGATAACAGAAATTCATAAAAGTCCACGAATACATGCATTATTTATTTTTGGAAAGTAATAGAAACAACATCCATTAGTAAGTAATTGAATAGATAAATTATTTGCATCATTCAAAAAATTATGGTAGCGCCAAATAATCGAAATGTATGAAGAATATGGGTGTAGGAAAATACTCCTAAGAAAGTGTATAAACTAGGCTAAAAAGCTATATGCTTAGATACTAATCTGACTTTTTGAAATGTATGTGAATTCATAGGCCTAGGGAATGGGTAAGAGCTAATGATACAGACCAGGATACTTACATACAGCGCAGTGAGAGAATTGTATAGTGCATATAATTTTTAATTTGCTAATTTTGTACAATATGCATATATTGCTTTGGCAACAGGGAAAAATATAAGTACTAGAAGTGCACAATATCTTTTTCAAGCCATGCCTTAACATGGAAATAACTGAAAATCTCCCCTCTCCTCTCTCTTCCTCCTGGAAGACACTTTGTCGAACTGAGTCAAGTCCAAGGATTATTGCACAAACACATGTTGCCATGAAGAAACTTTTACAGGGAAATGTGATTGTTCTGAAAACTCGTAGGCGCTACATCGGGGGCCAAAAGTGGGAGTTGAAAGTGTCCACCATTCCCGCCCTTGCCTCTCCTCACATCCGCTTTACACACTTTGCCCAAATGCAGCGAGGGACCTCGCAGCTTTCCACTCTCCCAGGCTCACCTTAATCACATTCTTTCTCTCCTGGCCCGGCAGAGTAAAGTCATAGTAGTATAAATTTAAGTGAAACTTGCGTGCATACCTGGTTATTTTTTAAAGCCAGCTGCATAGTGTAGTTCTCTGTTCATTTAGGGAATTTGAATGGAAAATTAAGCCCATTCAGCAGTACCAACACTGTGAGTTTCCTGAAGCGGTCAGAGGAAAAGATCCAGTTTCTAAAGTTGCATAACCTGTATACAGGGGGTATATTTCTCTATACGTAGCCTTATTTCTTCAATGGATTCTCATTTACGACTTTTAAGGGTTTTTTTGTTTGTTTGTTTCTTACCAATTCAGTATTGCTTTGTGCCTAATCTCAGGTGAGTCTGGAAGAGCAATCACCCAGGGGCAGGCGTTGAGTTTGGGTCCACTCATGGAAAACACTTGATCTTCCTGTAGAGCGACAATCTCTTCCGTAAAAGGAGTTTATTTGTGTAAACTCTTTCTTGGTGGTTCTGGAAGGATTCATTCGGGAATGTCTGGAAGCAACGTGATGATTCTGAAAACAAGGCTCTGGGAATCTGATTTTCTCTCTCAGAAGGATTTATTGCTTCAGCATTGGAGCTTGTGTGTGTTTTGTGTACAGAGCTGGGAGGGGCGTTCCTGGTTCAGGAAAGGCATTTATTTCTTTAACAAACACGTATGTAGTGCTTCCTATACGCCAAGCACCATTCTAAGCTCTTTACAAATTTTAACTCATTTAGTCCTTGCAATAACTCCATGAAACAGGCACTATTATTACTTTTATTTTATAAGGTAAGGGATTTGCTTCAAAATCTTGCACTTACTGAATGATGAAGCCAGGCTGTACACTCAGGCTACCTGATTTAACTGTGTTTTTGCTGCTTCCAGGTAATGTTTGAGGACTAAAGGTCACAGCCATTGCACGTTGTGGAGGGTGTTTTGGTGTAAATCTAATCTTACTAATGTTGCTTATTTCCTGATTGCTAGTCAATGTTTATCTCACTTGGGAAAGTGATTCTTGGACTTAACTTTTCAAAGGTGATTATTTCTCTTAAATGGCTTTCATGAGCTAATGGAGCCTTTGCCATTCCAGGGACTTGAACGTATTTGAAGATTGCCAAAGAGGGGAGAGGGGACGTCCTCTTCTAGTCCATGGACGAGGAACCTCAGTATGAATCTGTATCAGGAGGCTCAGAGCACTTAGGAGAGTCTCTAAGGAGATAAGTTGTTTTGAGTGTTTTAAATCCACCAGCCTGGCAAATTCCCCACTGTGCTGATGGACATGATTCACTTGGCTAGTCCCATCTGAATGTAACACCTTCGTCTTGAGCCTCAGTGGAATTAACTTGGCTGTTGATGACATTTGGCATTTGATCAAAATTAATGTAATGCAGCTGAACTTTTAGATCACATTCGTTAATTTTCAAAATGTCGCTGTTTTACCTAACATAAAACTCAGGCCAATCCGTAATGCAAGTCGACGTACCTGCTTTTTCAATCTAATAAAAGAAAAATCCTGAAATGCATGTCACCGTCAAGCCGTCTCATTTCTTTCTGAATGCATACATAAAATTAAATGCCAAAGACCTCAAAATCGGCTGCAGGGATCAGAATAAAGCAATCCCCTTGAAATAACTGCTATCTGTAAGAGCTATAATAAAACTTGTGAGCATCAGCTCTGTTCTCCATAAGTGACTTAATACGATATTCAGGGAGTCAGGGTGGCCCTTTGCAACTCTTTCCTAACAACTTAACAACCCTCATTCAATAATTAATTCCACAACCCATTTAAGGGCCAAATGTATATTATTACCTTTATAACACGAAGGAAACACTGCACATCACTACTTTTGAAAAGTGGTTAGAGTTAAAGCAAAATAACATTGATAATGTTAAAGACAGCGTAAAAAATCAAACAGATGAGATGATAGAACAAAGAGATACTTATATAACTCCTACAAACTATGGACGGTGCTTACTATTTTTATCTTTCAATGCCTAAGTAATTATAGAATGGCTCTATCCAAATTCCTCTGTTTCTTTCATTTTTTTGCTACAAGAGTTGGTTTGTGTAGGCTCCTTGTGAAGACAAATCAAGAGATTTCAGATTGCTTGACGAGAGTGGTGTATACTTCGTCTGTAGAACGACCTCGGTTAGGCATTGTCTCTACAGATTAGATCTAGAGGGCCACTCAGCCCCTCGGTTGCCTTCTGTACTTGCCCTGTGGAGCCAGACAGCACCTTCCACACCTCAGCAGCTGATGGAGGCTGAGCAATCTAGTCCAGGGTCCATGGCGTGCTCCTCCTGCTCAGTGGGGATCAGTCCTGTCTCCTTTTTGCCTCTCCACTTCTCTCTGCATTGCACATTTGCTCAACATCTCCCTAAACACATCGACTACATTAGCACACCTCTGTTTAAAGTATTTAAAATAATTCAGTTTTTCTGAATGCATCTGAGCTTAATTTCAGCAGACTCCTAGAACATGAACAACATTTTTTGGATGATGTCACTTAGAAACCATTCTTTTATTGGTGAGCAATTTTAGAAGGGACTTCTAGAGCTGGAAGCAGGTAAAAGTCATTACCAAGCAATAGCTAATCAATTTCATTTATTTATTGAACATTTATGGATGTGCGCAGAGTTGTATTATTATATATATCTAAGATATATTCTTAGCATTTACAGAATTTTCTTATTTTTTACTTAGTCTTAACTAGATTATAAAACAAGAACTTGATCATAAACAGAAATAAATGCTAGTTCTAATTAAAATCTCTGGTTAACAAGGAATAATGCAACTCTGATCACTTTCAGCAAAACAATAAGGCAATTAAAATTTAGGGAACTATCAAAGGAGCTTGAAACACAGCTAGAAAATTGCCACACATCTGCAAAGTTCTAAAGTACATTTTGAAACATGGAAGAAAAACTTTAAGTCTAAAATGGGCTCTTGCAGTTTGCTTTTAATTTCTGTAAGACTAGTAGAAATCTCAGCAAATGGTGAAACTGGTTAATGCTCACCATGGAGAATAAGAGAGGCAGCCTCAGGTGCCTACAAGCAGGTGGGCCCGTGGTATGGAGCCTGCCCAGGTCAGAATCTCAGCCCTGCTGTCGTTGACAATGAGTGGAGGAGTACAGATCTCTCCTGTCTGACGGTCAGGACTATGATTATAATAATAGAAATGAACTCATGAAGTTATGATGAGGATTCCATCTGAAGTACTTAGAATAGTATCTGGGAGATAGTAAACATTCACAGGATGTTATTATTAACAATTACTATTGTGGCTGGTGTAGGTACAGGGCACAATCAGCCTAAGTGCTAATGAGTAATTTACCTATGAGTAGTGTACTCACTTCAGACCCCTTCCTTCCTTCCTTCCTTCCTTCCTTCCTTCCTTCCTTCCTTCCTTCCTTCCTTCCTTTTCTTTCCTCCCTCCCTCCCTCCCTCTCTCTCTCTCACTTTCTTCCCCCTTCTTTTGAAGTGTCTTCTGTCTCTGCTTTCATCTCTTTCTGTTATCTGCTCTCTCCCTTTATTGCCCATCTTACTTTCCCCTACCATTTTTCTTCCGTTCCCCCCCGCCCGACCTCATTAGTGTCCTCCTCAGCTTGTTATGGTCTGTTTAAAATGCATGTTTCATTACCTACGCTTTCAAAATTATCTAAGATTGTTATATCTCTACTTTAAAAAAAGAAATAGGCAAGGGAAATGTGCTTGACTTCTTTAAAAACAAAGCCCTCAAAATTAGCAAATTATTATATTCATGTCATTGCCCTGGTGAATATATTTTTTCTGGGAAAATAACAAACAGGTTTTTAAAAAAATTTTTTTTCTTCTACCATGGTAAAACATCAATGACTTCCTTACCCTGAAATGAAAGAAAGAATGAGAGAGAGGGAAGTTTGGACTTCTACAGAGTCTGATAGCTTAGCATCTACAGTTTGAACTTCACTCAAACACAGGGTCAGGAAGCTGGGCAATGTACAAGGGTCCGGGACCATGTGCCCCAAGCAGCTCCAAGCTGAGCAGGACTGGCCAAGTGGGGGTTGGGCGTCATCCGTGACCAGGCATGTGGCAGGAGAAATTCCTGTCCTATGAGGAGAAGGACCAGAGGCCTTTACATGGCCCTTTCTCTGTATTATTACGGTAGTAGGGTTCTTGTGTCTTCTAGGTCAGTATATTTCAAGTGACATTCTTCTCTCTTCCGGCCTATATTTCAGAGCAACCAAGGAGATCTTAAACAATTCAGGATGAGATGATAAAAGAAAGGTTAAGTGCATTCCAAGTACTCATGCTGTCCGCACTGAGAAAGCATGTTTATCCATGTGATTTCGTCACATATTTAGTGAGAGCCACCATAAATAATGTGGGGAGAAAGATTCACTTGATAGATGGTAAACTTTTTATTAAGGAGTAAGGGTTATTTTTTCTATAATATTTTAGCATCGTTTACATAGGTTTTAGTAGCACAGAATCCTCCCTATTATAGTATAAACAGAAGTGAAATGGAAACACAATTCCTTCTGCCTTCCCCACTGAAAAGCCTTCTATGGGTACCTACTTTGTTTAGACACAAAGCAAGATGATACATAGGCTATCAGTGTCCTGTGGCATGCTGATCAGAACTGAGATGAAACCAGACAAGGACCAGAGCTGAAATCATTAGCAGACTAACTTTACAGCATAAGCAAGCGTCTCCACTTTCTCACACCCATGTTTTCATCAGAATTCTTAATGGAATGGCAGTTGAAGGAGGTGGCTCAAACATACCTGTCTGGGATGCTGTTATGTATCTGACTTGTATGACCTTCCTCACCACACACTTCCATCCATTCCACTAGTTTGCATTTGTAAGATGGATGGATGGACGGATGGATGGATGGATAGATGTATAGGTATAGACTGAGAGAGAGAGACAGAGAGAGCACACTCTTCATAAAGACCTTGTGCACACATCATGGTATTTTGCATTTGTGGAGTACGTTAGCATTTAGGAAGTGCATTCACCTCCACAGTGGCATTTGTTTCACGATGACTTTGGTGTATCAAAGTGAGGACCCACTGATGGTCAGTGATGATAGCTATCCTCAGGTCACACAGGGAAGAGATGCTTTGCTCTTCTCATGAGGCTGCCTTCGAACCTAGTCCTTCTAACACTTTTTCTTGGGGGAAACCACCAACTGGTACAGAAACGTGCAGGTTTCTGCAAAGAGGGGCAGCGCATGACAGTCATGACATACGTGCTCATGTCCTCAGTGCAACCCTGGGAGTAAAGCGGTAGGTGCCCTTCTCCACATTAACTCGTTCCAACTCTATAAAATGTATCAAGATGACACCAGCAGGGCACTGACTTGATTTAGAACTGAATCACACACCTGTTCTTCTAAATATAAACAAATTCGCAACCTGAGCCACTGGCAATCGTGGAGGGTAAGCAAGGGAAAGCTGGGGTTGGCGCCTGCCTGGAGTGTGGCCCTGGAATTCCAAATGCCCGAGGGCCGAGGAAGCATCATGCCAGGCAGGAGATATTTGGCATTAGGTTCTGATGGTCACAGTGACCTTTTACATCACCAGAGAGATTATCATTATTAGCCTTATCCGTATTGTTATTTTTAAATGTGCCTACTCTGCTCTTGTGGCTCAGCTTGTATCCAGCTTGTCGATCATTCCAGGTCCTGTTGGATTGTGTACATGAAATCGCTTGAGTAACCATGTGGGGGAAAAGCTTATCCTAAGGGAAAGAGTTTGCTGAGCCCCAGAACACTGAATTAAATTTATAAGTGATTTGTATGGTCTATGTGAAGGCAATATTGTTCTGGATCCTGGAGTTCCTGGCTATTTGAAGTACGTGACTACTCCTGATACTATGATGTCTCTTTCCATCCTTGCTCAGATGAATGTTCCATGTCATCCTTAACTGATGAGATACTACAGAGCTGAGGCAGGTGCACAGCCCTGGGAGATTTGATCGATCTGATTGGCCAAAATTCTTAAGATTATTCAGATTATAATCATGAGTAGGTTATGAAAGCATTATTTCTAGATAACAGGAACAGCAGAGATGTCTCTTAATTCTTTTTCAAAATAACTGTTAGATCTTTTGAAAAAATTTGCATATTGACACTTTTGAATATGTAGAAAACACCAAACAATGCTAAAACTATTGCCATCTTTCAATTTGCTTGTGTATTTCCCCACCTCCAACCTGACAATTTGGAGAGTTCTTCTAAAATGTCTTCTAATGTGATTAAATATCTTTTGATTCTTGGAATACATCCTACTTGTGTATGATGAAATGTTCCATATTTGGATATGGATAGAGATATAGAGGTTGATCTAGCTGTGATCCATGGAGAACTTTAGTCCTTTCACTGAGAGAACTTTCTGCAAAGAGGTAGCCAGCAGACAGCCTCAGCCACTGCTACCCTGGATTCCACTCTGCGTTCATGCTGTGGCCACCCTCTCCCTCAATGTTCACAGCCAAGGACTAAGATGGTAGCTGAGGATGAGGAGGATTTTAAAGAGAGTGGAAGAGGGAGAGAAAGAACACCAGGTGTGGCCCCACCTAACGTTAGCTGCAGAGACGGGGCTGCTGTTTATCCCACTGATGTCATTCTATTTGTCCTCAGGAGAAGAGGGTATAGAAATTGCACAGTTGTAACCTGAATGTGCGGAGAAGTGGATATGTGCAATGAGAGGAGTGGATGCTGGGGGCCATCACATTGTAGCACTTGGATCTTTAAGAGGATCTGGCGGGTCCAGTGTGGTTAAAAGACAGCTCCCAGTTGCTGCCATTCTGGATTCACCACTGTGTTCAGGCTCTGGCCACCATCTCTTCGGGCTGCTCCCAGCCAATGACCGTGCAGGGCAGGTGGATGAGCGCTAATTCATTCTGCCCCTTGTGGGATTTCTTTGATTTCTTCGCTCTGGGTCTTCTCATCAGCTTGGCTAGGATGAGTTTTGGGAGCTGCTCTGTAACCTGATCTCTCCCTAATTCTCTTTACTTCCCTCCCTGCTTTCAAGTGTCAGATCAGCAGGGCAGACTGAAGGCTCTTCCTGCCCTGCCCTTCCTGCCCTGCTGTCTCCTGCGCCCTCCCCACTGCCCCTTCACAAGCTGTTCCACGAAGACAAGTCTTCTTGTCTAACACACCTTGGCATCTCCTTTGCAGACACCTGAAGTGACATGCTGGATTTAAAGCTTAACCTCCAATTTCAAGAGTTGCCCTTGCTCTCCCATTGCCCCTCCCTCTGGTGTGCTTTCCTTCTGCAAGATTTTCATCCTCACACCATCTCTCTCCACCTGGCGGCATGGGCACCGGCAGGCAGGTCTGGCCTCATGGGCGTGTGAACTGTGTTGTGGCCCAGGGTCCCATGCTCAGAAGGGCCCAGCGCTTGGTTGAATGCTCTCTTATCATTGCATTGGTTTGCCATTGCAAAGTCCCACAAACTGGGTGGCTTAAACAACGACAATTGATTCTCTCACAGTGCTGGAAGCTAGAACTGAACTCTTGTCCAAGACCAAGGTGTTGGCAGAGTTGGTTCCTTCTGAGGCTGTCAGGGAGAATCTGTTCCAGGCCTCCTCCCTAGCTTCTGCTGGTTTGCTGGCAATCCTTGGTGTTCCTTGGCTTGTAGATACATCACCATGATCTGTTTTTATGTTCACATGGTGTTCTGTGTCTCAGTGTCCAACTTTCCCCTTTTTGTAAGGACACCAGCCGTACTGAATCAGGGTCCACCCAAATGACCTCATCTCAACTAATTATATCTGCGATGACCCTGTTTCCATGTAAGATCCCATTCTGACACCCTAGGGGTTAGGACTGAAATATATTAACATGGGGGGCACAGTTCAACTCGTAATAGTCATTATGATGAAATTCCTCGTAATTTTTATTTTGCACTGGACTCTACAGATTATGTCCTAGCTCTGGACAGCTAATTCCAGGCTTTAATCTGCCTTAACATCTTGGATGCCTTCCCCCCCCCCCTAAAATTATAGTAAAAGTCCTCCCACCCCCTCCTCCCCAGAAGGCTTGATTGGCCTTGATGGATCATCTAAACTTTTCTAACCAATCCTCATGACTGTAAAAGCCCTATGCTCCGAATGGCTAGACCTGGGGCTTGTGGCTCACAAATCCCATTGCCCACTGTTGGGGAGGGGTGGGGGAGCACTGTCTCGTCCACTTGTGTGGACTAGGCTAATGCTCATTGCACTGAACGGAGTTTGCAGCTTTCCTATTAATGCTGGAACCTGGAATGATTTCTGTTGTGTAAGAATTATCTGTGGCTTGGAAGTCTAAAAACAAAAGCACCAATAAAGTCCTCTGTTGGGTATTTTTAAATATTTTTGATAACCTGATACATGCTTACATTATTATTAATCTCCTGGCATTTCCTATTTTTTGAGTCACATGTTAAAATGTAGATGTTTTTTAAAAATGTGTTCCTGGCTGAACTGGTGATCTTAAACTTTTCTCCTGTGTATAGTTGTTTATGCCTGAATTGGCTGAATTGTGTCCCAAATTCATATGTTGAAATGCTAACTCCCCATTCCTAGCAGCTCCCATGTAACTGTATTTGGAGATAAGGTCTTTACAGAGGTGATTAAGTTGAAGTGAGATCATAAGGGTGGGCTGCAATCCAGTATGACTGGTGCGTTTAAAAGGAGATTAGGACGCAGACTCGCACAGAGGGAAGACCACTCGAGGACACAGAGATAACACAGCCATCTATAAGATAAGGAGAGTGAGGTCTCAGAAGAAACCAACTCTGCCAACATTTCGGTCTTGGACTTCTAGCCTCCAGATTTATGTGAAAATGACCTTCTGTTGTTTAAATCAGAAAGTCTATGGCAGCCCTAACAAATTAGCGCAGTGCTTAAGGTTTTGTATTTGTGTTTCCTTTTATTATTTAAGGTTATGATTTTTCCCCAGAGAATGCATTTATAGTTAAAATACCTTCCGAGACTTTCCATGTTTCATGATATCTTGCTGTTTCTCTTCTCTCATCTGGCTATAAATTTCTTGTTTCACGGCCATTTTTCTTCTGAACTCTGTGGACATTGTTTCATTGTTTTCTGTCATTTTTTTTGTGTTATGAAGAGAATTTTAATATAAAAATGAATAATTTGTCCTTTGCAGAAAACCTCTTTATTATCCTTTCTGTGTTCGTGCAGAATGTTATTTCCTTTATTGTTGAAATAAAAATATATCAAAAGAATATATGTCTTCTTCCATTTGTTTTGTCTGGCAATCGAGGGCCCCTTTGCCCTGAAACCTCCAACTGTGTTTGGTTCAGAGGAATTTTCTTATAGCACTTTTAGTATTACCTCTCATCTTGCTCCTTCTGAAACTGTTGTTGCATGCGAGTCGTGGTCCCTACATACTTTCCCCATGTCTGCTGTCTTTTCTGTCATCATTTTCATATCTTTTTCTTAACCCTTGGTTATTGAATAATCTCTGGGGCACGTCTTCTGCTTTAATGGACTAAGATCTCACTACCTACACTGCAATTTTAAATCTGGAGACAGTCATTCTTTCCAGATTCCAGATGGCTGTTGCTCAGTGCTTGACTGATATAAATTCACAAATGTAATATTCTCTTTGACTTTTCTCCCACCTCTTTCTCTTTTTATTGCAGTAATTCCGCTGAACTTGAGAGGTATTTAGTTGACTTCTTGGATGGGCTCATCTCTGTTGTACTGAAATCTCTGTTCATGTGTTTGGTTATTTCTCTCTGTTCATCCTCACAGTTACATGGTTGTGTGATGTCAAAAATTCTGGTGTGTTCTAACAGATATTATGTGGTCCCTTCATGAATCTCCCAGGCTCAGAGGAGGGAAAAGAAACACTTTTATGTTTATAATAATTGTATTCACCAGGTACTGACATGTAATGTGAGGGACAGAGGGGTAGTGAGAACAGAGGTGGGATAATTTGCCATTATGCCAAGGAGTTCATTTTGTTTTCCTTTTTTCCCCCCAGCTTTATTCAGGTATAACTGATAAATAAAATCAAAATATCTAAAGTGTACAACCTGTACACTTTATGTATATTGATTCAATATACATACATATTATGGAAAGATTGCCCTCGTTAAGTTAACTAACATCCATTATTTTGCATGTTCACTTTCTTTGTGTGTGCAAGACCATTTAAGTTCTCTTAGGAAATTTTAATTGCACAATACAATGTTATTTATCTACTGTTGTTATTATGTTATGCATTCAATCCTCAGAGCTTGTTTGTCTCACACCTGAAAGTTTGTACCTTTTTTACTAAACTCTTCTGTCTCGCTCTACCCTGCCCCAGCCCCTGGCAACCACACTGCTTTTCTATGCTTTGTTTCTCTGAGGGTGACCTTTTACTTTCTTTCTTTTTATTTTTTTAAAAGATTTCACATATAAGCGATACCATACCTATTTGTCTTTTTCTGTCTGGCTTACTTAACATAATGCTTTCTGGAAAATGTCACATTTTCTTTCTTTATTAATCCATTGATAGACACTTAGGCTATTTCCATACATTGGCTCCATCAAAGTCTGCTGCAGTGAATGTGGAACTGTAAGTATATCTTCAAGATAATGACTTTGTTTTCTCTGGATGATAACCCAGAAGTGTGATTGCTGGATCATACGGCAGCTCTCTTTTGAACTTCATGTGGAACTTCCACACCGCATCCCACAGTGGCCACACCTGTCTGTGTTCCCACCAGCATCCTCGCCAGTGTTTGTCATCTCTTGTGTTTTTGATGATAAACGTCCTAACAGGTGGCGGTGGCACTGCGTGGTGGTTTCGATGGGCACCTCCCTGAGGATCAGTGAGGCTGAGCTCCTTTTCCTGTACCTGTTGGCCATCTGTGCGTGTTCTCGGAAGAAATAGGTGCTTGATTTCTCCGTACACTTTAAATTTGAGTTATTTGGTGTTTTTTTCTGTTTGTTTTTTTTGCTATTGAGTTGAATGAGTTCCTTGTATTATTTTGGATATTTACCTCTTATTAGATATGTGGTCTGCAAGAATTTTTTCCAGACCATAGGTTGCCTTTTCGTTTTGTTGATTATTTCTTTGCTCTGCAGAAGCTTTTTAGTTTGATATAGTCCCACTTGTTTATTTTTGCTTTTGTTGCCCATAATTTTGGTATCTTATTGAAGAGATTTTTGCCAAGACCTATGCCAAGGAAACTACTCCTATATTTTCTTCTTGGAGTTTTAAAGTTTTAAGACTTATGTTCATGTCTTTAATTCATTTTGAGTTTAATTTTTGTCTGTAGTGTAAAATAGTTCAGTTTCATTCTTTTGCATGTGACTATCCAGTTTTTCCAACACCATTTATTAAAGAGACTTTCCTTTCCCCCTTGTATATTCTTGGTTACTTTGTTGTAAATTAATTGGCCATATATGCATGGGTTTATTTCTGGAATCTCTACTATGTTCTGTTGACCAATGTGTCTGTTTTTATGCCAGTATCATAATACTCTTTTATTTATTTTTTATTTATTTATTTATTTATTTATTTTTATTTTAGTTTATTCAGTACAGTTTCTATCCTTTATTCTCATTCCAGCCCACCCTCCCATCCCTCCCATTTCCAACCCCACTAGTTTTGTCCATGTGTCCTCTATATTTGTTCCTGTAAACCCTTCCCTTCTCCCCTGAAATTCCCTCCCCTCTCCCTTCTGGGTACTGACAACCTGTCCTCTATTTCAGTGTCTTTTGTTATATTTTACTTGCTCCTTTATTTTGTTGTTTAGGTTCCTGTTAAAGGCGAGATCATATGGTATTTGTCTTTCACTGCCTGGCTTATTTCGCTTAGCATAATGCTTCCCATACTATTCTGATTGAAAAACTTTGTAATATACTTTGAAATCAGGAAGTGTAATTAATGCCTCCAGCTCTGTTCTTTCCCAAATTCCTTTGGCCATTTATGGTCTTTTGTGGTTTCATAAGAATTTTAGAATTGTTTCTTTCTATTTTTGTGAATAATGCCATTAGAATTTTGACAGGGATGTATTAAATATGTAGATTGCTTTGGGTAGTGTGGACATTGTAACAATATTAAGTCCTCCAATGTATGAGCATGAAATAGCTTTCTATTTATTTGTGTCTTCTTCAGTCTCTTTCATTAGCATTTTATTGTTTTCAATATACAGATCTTCCACCTCCTTGGTTAAATGTATTCCTAGGTATTTTATTCTTTTTGATGCAATTTTAAGTGGGATTGTTTTGAAATTTCTTTTTCTGATAGTTTGTTTTGGTATATAGAAAGACAACTGCTTTTTGTACATTAATTTTATATCCTGCAACCTTACTAAGTGTGTTTATTCTAACAATTTTTTTTTGTAAAATCTGTAGGGACACACACACATATTCATCTGCAAATAGAAAGTTTTCTCTTCTGCCTTTTCTATTTGGATGACTTTTACTTTTTTCCCCCCTTATTGCTCTAGCCAAGACTTCCCCTACAATGCTGAATAAAAGTGTTGAGAGTACACATCCTTGTCTTCTCCCTGATCTTAGAGAAAAAGCTTTCAGTATTTCATTATTAAGTATGATGTTAGCTGTGTGCTTGTCATATATTGTCTTTATTATGTTGAGATTGTTCACTCTGTATCAAGCTTGTTGAGAGTTTTTATCATAAAAGGATGTTGAATTTCACCAAGTGCTTTTCCTGCATGTCTTGAGATGGTCATGTGATTTTTAGCCTTCCTTTTTTTAATGTGGCATACACTTCTATTGCTTTGCAGTTGTTGAATCATTCCTGCGTCTCTGGAATAAATTCCACTAGGTTATGTTGTATGATCCTATGTGTTATTTAATAAAGTTTGCTAATATTTTCTTGAGGATGTTGCTTCTATGTTTATCAGGGATATTGGACTTTAATTTTCTTTTCTTGTAGTGTCCTTGTCTGCCTTGGTATTAGGGTAATGCTGACCTCATAAAATTTTAGGGGGACTATTTTCTTCTCTTAAATTTTTTGCAAGAGTTTGAAAAGTATTGGTATTAATTCTTCCTTAAATGTTTGATAGCATTTGCCAATGAAGCCATTTGGTCCTGGATTTTTTTTTAAATGATGGTTTTGATTATGGATTCAATCCTCATATTAGTAATTGGTCTGTTCATATATTTTATTGCTTCATAATTTAGTCTGGGTGGGTTTGATGTTTCTAGGAATAGATTCATTTCTTCCAGGTTGTCCCGCTGCATAGAGAGGTTAGCTCACTTGCCTCTGGCCTGCCAGCTGTTAAATGGCAGAGCTGGGAGTTGACCCCAGCAGCCTGCTTCTAGAGCCTGCTTGGTTAAACATGACTGTATTCAGTCTCTTTTCTTTGTCAGCTGAGCACTAACCAAGGAGCGCAAACCTCAAACACTGTACAAGTACCAGTGGCAGACACACAATCCTCTCTGAAAGTTGGGATGGTATAGCAAATACATTTTTGGGAGCAATTTTGTTCAGCATTAGGTTTTAGACTATCTACTTACACTCTTCAGATTAAAGATAGACATACTGCATGAAAACCACAGACAAGATAAAAATACATGTAAGTGGGTAAATGATTAACTGATTAAAAGTGAGGTGAACTAAGGGTTACGTTAGCCCCATGATGCATGACGCAGGGCCCTGCAGGGCCAGGGCTAGAGGGAGGCAGGTTGGGCATCCCCAGTGCTTCCTTGGTTCTTGTGCTCCAGCCCCCCACGCCACCCCCCACATCCTATTCCTGGGCCGGAGGCGAATCCTGGAAGACATGGATTTGGGACTTGTCTGGGCTGGGTTTTATAGCCGTAAATACCAGAAGGGAAACAGGATCGATTCCACAACTCACGATGTGCATAAGATAAGACAAAAACTAGTAACTGACAAGAAACACAACTGTTGTTGGAATCTAAAATGAGAGAAAGATTTCTCTAGTGATTCCTCACAGAGAACCCTTTGTGCAGTATCATGAAAAATGTTCTCAGCAATGTCGGAGTGGCGAAGTCCAGGAGTGTCCTAGGAAGAGGCCCATGGCTTGACATCAGCTGTAATTCAGTGGAAGTGGTGACCTCATATGAAGTCTCAAGGCAAGATATTCCCATGGCCCATGCTTATCCTGTATTATTTCACTTATTCCTGAATTCCATCCAGACAGATAAGAGACTTAAATTTTATTGACCCAGCTCACTTATTTTATTGAATGTAGTGCATAATTATAATCTTTGTGTGTGCTGACATGTGTGTGAGTGTGTGTGTTTGGTGGGAGGGAGCAAGCCAAGGCTCAATTATGAGTTCAAGTTTATCTGCAATTTGCACAATGTGAGGCCCTTCTGAGTGACCTGAAATGTCTTTAATTGCAGTTCAGGATGCATGGCTGATACGCAGTATGAGATCTAACAAGATAAGGGGACAAGTAGTTGTCAGGAATGTAGTAGCAAGGAGAACAATAGGAAGTTAGAGTGGCAAACTAACATTGGCTTGGCTGGGCTGGGCTTGGCTCTTGCAATGTGGGAAGCCCAGAAAGGTTTAATTGGATGAGTTCCTCCATCATTTCTTTATCTAATGATCAGTCTTATTTGGTATCATGACAGATGGCAGAGTTCTGTTGAAATCCAGACGGCTTTGAATAAAGCAATGTGTGAAAACTCATTAGCTCCTCCTACAATAACTTAATTAATATTCAGTAATTAGGTTTAACTTGTAGTAGGATGTGTTGGAGGTTAGGGCTTGGGGCTTGTTAGGGGAACACTTCTCTAAACTGCACCAGATTAAGCTGCATGCAGTAAAAAAATCTAAATGCTCACACTGTAGGGTATGGAGTAGAATAATATTCTCCTTAAAAATCTGCTTTCCCCGCATTACAATTATATTTTCAATTAGAGTTTGTGCATTTGGAGGCAATCTAATTCTTTCTATTATTTCATAATTCAAATTTTAGAGTTAAAGATATATATTTCTTAATAGAATTATCAGCCTGTATTTCTTCGGGGCAAAATTACTAGCTTTCGCTTCTCTAGATCCCTGTGCTACGTTTTAACCCCGGCTCTTAAGGGGCAATGTCATGGTTTTGGAACGAGAAGACACCATGTTTCAGATGAGCACAGGGAGTGGATATTTTGAATGAGAATGAGTTAAACTGGGTCCCAGGGGGTCTGTGGCTCTGTAAGATACAGCATGGCTGACCTTGGCGCAGTGTTTTTCTTTTTAAGGGGAGAGATCAAGAGGAACTCATGAATAGTTTAGCAACAATTTGATTACCCTCCCCCCGCCACCCTGCCGTTCCTTAGGAAAGATAAAACGTCAAAGAGTCTACACTATGCATTAAATTTAACATCTTCCAATTATAAGGGTTTTCTTCATGCTAGAGTTTATGTCACATTTGGTTCCTAGGGTGGGGAAGGGGAAGTATGGGTTGCATAATAGATTTATTCTACCACCCAAATCTTATTCTTTGCAGTACGAGCCTTGTGGGGGGTGCAGTCCTTTACCTCAGTAATCAGCAGCAGCATCAAATTCTGGGTTGTGGATCACATTTTGATATTTGGACACATCTGACTCACTTACTGTGGTTGATTTTCAATTTCTTCTCAGATTCAGCTGAAGTTCTAACCCCTTCACATATTCGCTCTTCTTTCCCCTGGAGCAAGTGCTTTAACCTTCCGTTCTTACAAGTGTTTCTCACTTTTCACCCTGGATTATAATTCACAGTGCCGAGATCTCACTGTTCTTACTGCGTTGAGTTCCTCTCAAAGACAAGATAAATATCGGATTCTACACTGGATACTTTAAAGAGCTAGCTAATTTTCTTTAAAGAGTTAGAATGCAAAGTATATTTGTTGAATACGTTTGTACAAGGTGCTGTTTGGCCAGTGCAAAGACAATGGTACTTAGTTATTAATGAGCTTTTACATATCTTTTGGAATATAAGCTTAGTACCATACAAAGGATGTGGCTGAAACTATTGAAATAAACTATAGGTGACCCAGATGTCAGACTTCCCCTTGAAACTGTTTGCCCATGTCCTCCCCACTCTGATAAGATGTTGTCCCTTTTCATCTTCTTTCCACAAAGCGCCCAGCTCTGCTTGAATATAAAATCTCCTGTAATTAAATGTTTCTGGAGGTCTCCAAATCCTTTGCTCCTCTATTACATGAGGAATTTGCCTCTCCTGACTTATTTACAATACACAGCAAAATGCCTTTGGTCCCTATTGGCCAGCCTTCCTAAAAGGTATGAGGGGATTATTTGCATTCAATGATTTAAAAGAACCTTTATTAAAATGATTAAACTTTGTTAATAACTAATGCATTAACAAAATTAACATTATTTAATAATACACCTGTCTTAGATGTGGCAGATGGGAAAGTTCTGTAAGCAGACAGAATTATAGCCATTTATGTGTTTGAAGAAGATTAAATGCAAGTTGTGACCCAACTCAGGAAGTTTTCAATTTTGATGGCCTAACTGGGAATGGGCAGGGAGTTGCTGATGGTGTCAAAACCGTTTTAGGTTGTTCAGATACACCTGCGTGTGTTTACTGGTGACCAATGAGAGTAAGTTTCCTGAATATAGCTCCAGAAGCATAAAGAATATTGTGCTCCATGAAGCTATTTTAAGTAGACTGCATTGAGCAAAGTTTGGGAGAAGTTTTATACCCTAAGCTCTCCTTTCTTTATACTTCCATCCTAAAATGCTCCACCTCCTCTTCTTTTTGCTGAAATGTAGTTGATGACTCTGAAAGACAATGTAATAATATTAATTTCTATAGTTCTTTGCAATTTAGATTATCATTCAAAACTAATGATTGAATAGATATCATCATTATAATTATTACTTTTAATGACCAGAGGTAACTTCACCATTTCTCAGATGCCCTGTCTTGCTGAAGATGTTCTCCTCTGGTTTTCAAGAGACCACTCATCTTCCCAGAAAAACCCATAGATGTACCTCTCCTGAGTCAGTCATACCTTTGGCTTCCAACTCTGCCTGCCTTAATCCTCTTTTTCTACTGAGATTATTGGAGACCATGAAGAATGAACTTCGTTCAGGAATAAAATAACTTAAAATAATTTATTTCATGTTCAGAAATAGCCCACTAAGTTGGGAGCCCTGGAATGGTTAAAAGAAAGCAGGCTAACTCGAGCAGATGACTGGCGGGGAGGCAGGCTTTCAGCAGTGACCTTCTAGCTGCAAAGAGGTGCCTCTGCTTTGGACCCACATGGCGCTGAGTGCATCCAACTGGACTGTCACCTAGAGTGCGGAGTAAAATGGCGGAGTCACCGAAGACCAAGCCCAACCAAAACCCAGCAAACACAGAAGCCGCAGCCCAGTCATTACTTTTCTGAATTCCCTGTTTTTTCTATGGAGATTCCCTACTAAGTACTTTTAGTCAATACTGTTCTACTGTACAAATTTATTTTGGAGCCAAATTTTCATTAAGGGACCTAGAATTCAACACTTTTTCTTTTTAGCAGAGCATAACTGTTAAAAACACATTGAAACAAAACTATAACAAGTGTTATAAAGTCATTTCACCACACTGTCCTATGGATAAACACAATTAGTGTCACGTCCGAATAGGAAGGACAGACCCTTGTTTATTTTAAGAAAGAAATATTTGAAAGTAATTTACACTCCAATTATCTCAACATGGATGTCAGCTGCATTAAGTCTGCATTGCCGAAAAGGTGAATAAAGCCAGTTGCTAACTCCCTGTTGTCATTTTTAGAAAAATTATTTCTTATATCAGGTTAATTAAAACAAGCTGAAAAATTGAAGCGTGTTTCCTCCCTCCCTTATAGGGCGGGGCATTACAAGGCAGGAGGGCGTGATGTGTTGGAAGCCAGTGAGTAGGTCCACGGTGGTAGTCGTTGAGGCGTCTTCAGTGTTGGCAGGCTAGGCGGTGAAGCAGACTTTTCGGATGTGTTTGTAGTACGCAAACAACCACATAACCCACTGTCCGTGAAACGGGTTCTCACTGGCCGTATCCCAGAGAGGCCCATGCTTGAGCCGTGTCTGAGGTCGGAGCCACCAGCTCCCTTTTCATGGAGGTCACACTGCAGCAGGCACAGGAGGCGAGATGGTTCAGATAACCCAGGTGGAGCCTGAGGTCCTCACACTGCTTTTGTCCTTCAAGTCACACTCTTCCCAAGACATTCATTAATTTTAGTGGCCAAGCTGGACCTCAGGACTTGGATCAACTCCATCAGTTATGTGCCTTGTTGCTAGCATAATGTTACTATGTCAAAATCATCACTCGATGACTATTGTTGTCCCCTCCACCCCTTTTTCCCCGTTCCACCCCCTTCCCATGATTGGCACCTGATGCATGTCCTTAGAATCCACCTGCAACCAGGCACCTGTCGGGGTGTCCAACCTGCAGCCATGGGCAGGATGCCCCCAGGATGGCTGTGAATGCGGCCCAACACACAACCATAAATTTACTTAAAGCATTATGAGATCATCTTTTTTGTGACTACATGTCACAGTGCATTTAACATGTGGCCCAAGACAACTCTTCTTCCAGTGTGGCCCAGAGACGCCCAAAGATTGGGTACCCCTGATTCTGCCTGTTCACCGACCTATACATATTATTTAATATATCGTTTTAAAGTTTACACAAATAATTATTTGGTATGGACTGTACACACTGAAACTTGATTATTTTTCATTCAGCATGATGTTTTCGGCATCTCTGTTGATAAATGTAGCCTGATTCTTTTAACTGTGACCTAGTATTCTATGGTGTAATTACACTACAGTTTTACCTATTCATTCCCCCACTGCAAGCATTCAGATCGTTTCCAAATTTTTGTTACTATCAGGTTTATAGTATAAACAATACTCTAATGAACAACCATGTCCATGTTTCTGGGTGAGCTTATGCCAGATTTTCTTTCAGATAAATAGCAAGAATTAAAATTTCTGAGGCTTGAGGAATATATGCATTTTTTTTATTTGTTTTTCAAAGTGGCTGTACCAACATTTTTTTTTTTTTTTTGCCATCTAAAGCCCAGGAAAACTCTCAAATAAATGTATGTACAAACAACAGTCATTTAAAAGAAAACAGCCAGGGACGCGGCTACAGCATCATCCAAGGCTGTGTAAGTTAAAGTTCTTGACGAGGCCTTGCCATAGCGCTGAGCTGCGGCCCCCGGGGAAGAATTTCAACACAACCATGTCCAGAAACAACCATAGAATCAGCCTCCGAATAACCCTCCATTTGTCACTTGGTTGGTGTGTTTTAATAAGCTGATGGAATTTGTCTGATCACAGCCTGCACGACTTCACAACAACCTTCAGGTGTTCTGACTCACCTGTGTATCTTGTGGGTCACATCCATATGACTAGCCCCCCATTTAACCTGCTGGAGGCAGGGCATGATACATTAGGGTGGGCAACTTGCTGAAGCATCAGCCCCCCTCTGCTAGCACACTTGCATTAAGCATCTACCCAGAAAAGAGCTGTGAAAGATTCATCAATCACAGGCTGTCTATTATTGGAATTAAAACACCTTCGTACTGTGGCATAGATTTGCATTGATTGCTATAGGCTGTGAGTAACATGCCGCCTCCCCTCCGGCCCGGTGCAGCCTCTGTGTCTGGGCTGGCAGCTCAGCTGTATGGGCTGATTTGCTTTCTTCCTTGGAGCCTCGCTCTGCATGGCAGAGACAATGGGGTGTTAAATGGAATACAGATAAGTTAGGTGACTTGACTTGGTGAGCCATCGTTAAACTTAATGTTATGTCGAACAATTAGTAATTGGAGTATATGATCTGATAAAGATGGTGTATGCAGATTTGGTGTCAGAGGCAAGCTGGGAGTCGCTGTCTGACACTAAAGTATGGCATATAGAAACAAGCAAAGAGAACGCCTGAAATCGCGGGCGATGGCCGTGTTTACGTGTCTTCCCTTTTGTCTCTCATATTGCTCTTTCTGTGACGATGATGGCGCCCAACCTGTGTCTCCACACAGCCAAACAAGCCAAGGGGGTTTATGTGAAGGACAGTCTTTTATTTATTTATTTATTTTAAGGAAGGTCTTAGAAGGGGTTGGTTTGGTCTATGCAGTATGTTTTGAAAGTGTTCTTTGGGCATCTTAAGATACTTTAAATTTCACAAGTAATAATTATTCCTGATAATAGTCGGCATTTACTGAACATGTACCAGACACAGTGCTAAATGATGTAGATCACTTGATCTTTGTAATAATTCAAAACTAGGTTTGATTGCTTACGTTTCCAAAATATAAAAGTTACATTTAGATCAAACAACTTAAGTTAACTTCTTTGTGCTAAGGTGATCAGTAACAAAATACCGTTGGGAAGCAGGAGGTATTTCTAATAATTTGTGAGGTGCACCGAAAGGAAGCAAATATGCTGGGGCAGGGAGCTGAGAATCACCTGCCCTTTTCAAAATAACCTTCTCACCAGCGTTTTGTACAAGTGATCGTCAGCTTCTATACAAGTTCCTTTTGTGTAATCTCTGCATTTTGACGTGTTACACGGATGCCTCTCCTCACTTTCCATAGGTCAAGTGCAGGCATACACTTCTCAGTGGTCAGTGAACAATTTTAGCTATAATATAGTGGTGCCACATTTATATCTGTGGCTCAATTTCAGAAACATCTTCATTTTTGTGCTTATAGCAGTGTTTATTTGTGTGAGAAAATGTTTTTTACATTTTAATTTATTTTATAAAAATAGTAATTGGAAAAATATCAGTTCCATTGCTAATATAATAATAATAGTAATCATATTGGAGAATTTACTATCATGGTAATTGAGACAAGATGGATGTTATTAACCTCAACTGGGTGCTCAATGCACTTTACTAATATTGCACATACATGAATTTTTGCATTTTAAAATATAACATGTAAATTATTGTTTTATTTGGAAACGCTTTGCAGAAAATAGGCTTTGTGTAATGGGGCTTTCATTCCTAGGAAATGAAGGATTTTGCATTAGTAGGATCTCCTTGTCCCCCAGTGGTTTGGTCTGTGTGGGAAGGTTGGTTTCAGCTCACTGGTGGCGGTGCTGGAGTTGTGAGCTGAATGGATTCATGATAGGACAGGGAGAGAGCCAGGGGAGAGCCCGGAGACCAACCCAGTGCAGGAAAACTCAAACACGAGGTGGTACACGGGAAGAAAGGCAACGGCCCGCAGGTCGTCAATGGGCTTCGAAGTTATAGATTCAGGAAACTGGGCAAGTCCCAGAACCTTCTTCGGTATAAGTTAGGCTATAAACACAGAACACAAAGTGTAACAGATTTCTTGAATTAACCTTGATTCCCCTCTTTTGTTAGCCCTCCTCTAGTCTGACACAAAACATGTTGTCTTTGATGATGCCAAAGTCTATTCGGAATATCACTGCTTCTCATCGCCTCCACTGTTAAACCCACCCCAGCCACCGTCTCTCACCTGAGTGGATGGCTGCAGCAGCCTGCGGCTCACGGTCACATGGGCTGGAGAGAGTCTTTAAAAGGAAGAAGGCAGATTATGTTCTTCTGCTCCAAGCCTGCCAGTGGTCACTCATCTTAGAGTAAAAAGCGAAGACTTTACAATGGCCCATATGCCTGTGTATCTTACAGGTCGTGTGCATAGATGAGCCCCCATCCCCACCCCTGGTCCTCTCTAACCTCCTCTCTCACTACCCCTCCGACTCTCCCCCACCTCTGACCAGCCCTGGTCTCTGCTCTTCCTCGGGCACGCAAGGCCGCTCCATTTATATGGTTAGTTATCGAGATATCCACATGAGCGGCTCCCTTACTCTTTAAGTCTTTGCTTAATATGAACACGTAACTGAGGTTTACCCCAACCGCTCTTTTTCAGCAAAATGACCATTTTATTTTGGAATAGCTTTAGATTTACAGAAAAGTTGCAAGGAGAGTGTTCCCACACACCCGATACCCAATTTCCTCTGCTGTTCACACCTTATATTAGTATGACACGTTTATCACAACTAACTAACCGATATTGATGCATAATTATTCACCAAAGTCCATGCTTCATTCAGACTTCAGAATCTTAAGGCTCTTTTTCTGTCCCAGAATCCCCTCCAGGACACCACATGACAGTCGTCATGTCTCCTTAGGCTCCTCTTGGCTAGGAGAGTTTTACTTTCCTTATCTTTCCAAGGTCTTGACAGTTTTGAGTTGTACAGATGGGGCGGGGAGTTGTAGAACCCATCTCAGTTGGTATCTGCCTGCTGTTTTTCTCACGGTCAGGCTGGAGGAATGTGCTCTGGGGATGAAAACCTCAGAGGTGAAGTTCCATTTTCATCGCGTCATACCAAGGATACATGTTATCAACATGATTTATAACGTCTCATGTTGACCTTGGTCACGTGGTTGAGGTCGTGCTTGTCAGGTTTCTTTAATGTAAAATCACTCTTTTTTTCCCCTCCCTGCTTTTCAAACTGTTATTCTTCAGAAGTCACTATGCTCTGCTCACACTAAAGGAGCGGGGAGTTAGGCTCCGCATCCTTATGGACAGAATATTGGCATAAATTATTTTGAATTCTGCATGGGCGTCTCTCTCTATGTCACTATCAATCAACCTACCCATTGTTTATGAATTTATTCAATCATATGTTTACAACAGTGTGGACTCCTCAATATATGTTTTATGCTCTGGCTTATAACCCGATACTATGTTACCGATTTTTGTTCAAATTGTTCCAGCTCTGGCGTCAGGAGCTCCTTCATTTGGCTACTATGTCCTTTCATCATTGTGCCTGTGTGGGTGTGTTGGAATATTTAACCCTTCCTTAGTTTCTGGCACAACAGAAAGACGCTCCAGACTTAATCTTGTGTATTCCCTACCCGAACCCTAAAATCAGCCATTTCTCTAAGGAGCCTATGTTTTTATTTAAGACTGAGATAAGAAACCAAGATCTGGGCTCTTGATGTGCTTCCTGCTGCTGGGGCATTTTGCATTTGGGTCCTCTCAGCTTCCGAAGGAGGGACTAGATCAACCAGTCTTTTTAAAATACTCCTTTCCATGTTCCTGAGTCCCCGCAGCCTTTACTGTTGTTTATCCCCGCTATTATGCATCACCTTATTACATCCTGTCCACTCTATTTATTTACTTCCTTATGCTTATACTTAAGAAAATGGGAGTGACTACAAGTAGAATAATGGCACCTGTGGTGCTTTTCCTTCCCTGGGGATGTTTGCTGGGGTGGCCAGCAGTATTACTCTCAAATGGAAAGTACAGCCTTGTCACTAGCTGTTGGGCAACAAATAAAAACAGTGAGAAATCATGGCATCCCTTAGCTTTCCACTGGTGTCAGCTCTCTCTGTTCCCCTGCCCCTCTGGGTCTCTGAGCCTGGGCACCTGTGACGGTGGCCTGCCAGGCTCCCACCGCTGGGCGTGCCAGCAGGCCACCGTCTAGAGGTGACTGCCACCTTGGCTCCTTGGAGGCTTCATTGGAAAACAAACTGAGCACACAACGGGCAATCTTTAAGTTTCACTCCAAATAATGATATTTACACAGTTGAGATAAAGCACTCAATGGGGCGGGGCTGAAGGGCCCCGAATTAGCCACATCGATCTGGACAAGTGATGGATAGGCTCACCACTGCAGGGGAAAGCCTCGCAGAGTGAAGAGCTTTATCTTCTATTTAAAAGCTCTATGGATAAATCCATCAGGCTATTTGACAGGTAAATTAAGCAGGGTTCCAGCTCCCAAGAAGCCCAACTCATATTCCCACTGGCAGCAACCATCATGGCCCTTTCCATCCACCAGGCTTCCCCTTCAGGAGCTTACCTGGCTCTAAGACCAGCCTCAGAATTGCTGCCTCCGTCTTCCTGACTGTCCAAGCACAGACCCTGAGAGCCACCCAGTGCTGCTGCCGCTTCTCCTGGATGTGGCTATTTCTGGAACAGGCAGGCTCGTCTTCTTGCACAACCCACGCAAGGGGCAATTCATTCATTCGCTGTGCTGGGGGAAAGCTGTGACCCTTACGAGGCACATTTTGGTCACCAGCGAACCATGACATTGAAGTAAGTGAATTCCATGTGGGGACAGAGACACCCAGTGCTTTCCACTTCAAACATAGCCCAGCCAAAAAAAAAAAAAAAAAAAAAAAGCTTGTCAAGGTCACTTTCCTGAGGACTGGAGAGAGACAGTCTGAGGTTGCAGGAAGGAACTAAATAAACAAATTACATGTCAGGTATTTATTAAGCATGTCGTGCTGTGCCTGAGACACACTGGCAAGTGGTGAATGATACACCTAGGGCCGTGTCCACAGGACTGAAATCCTCATAGCCCATGTATATGCTTGAAAGTGCTAATATCTAATTAGATTGCTAACCAAGGGAAACACGCCAGCCACTGCAGAGAAATACATGTGAATGACATAGACGATTGACAAGGGCCTCTGCCCCTTCTTCATAGTGGCTACTGTCTCTTTACTGCTTTCCATGAGCCTGGCCTTAAACCACACACCTTAGTCTAATTTGGCCTTGTGCAGCCCTATCAGTTATTCATTATTAGTCTGATTTCATAGGTGAGGGGCTTGCTGCTAAGAATGTTTCATCCGGTCCTTCTTTCCTTCAACTGATGCTGAGTATCAGCTATGTAGCAGACAATGTTCTGGGGTCTTTTCCTAGAGGTCTGGGGGGCTCCAGAGTCTCTCAGCCATTAGGCTGTGCCTCTGTTCATGCCACATGCTCCTGGTAGGTGTGCCACTTCATGCTAGAGGTGCAAGTCTAGACTGCTCCTTAATTTGGGGCTCTTGGAAGAACTTAGTGGATCAGGACTCACGATCAAACTGAACACAGTATCTATTGTGTCAAATTCTGCTGTGATTTTGCATTCTCACTTGAGGAATAGAATTTTAATTTGATTCCTTTGGGCCCTCACTTTGTGTCCAAGCCTGTGCCTAGCTCTGAGGAACCTGATATGGTATCTTGATAAGCCACCTGTTATTCTGATGGTGCTAAAATTGAGGTGCTATCTGGCTGCTCTTGTCAATCATGACAGGGACTTGATTGCTGTATTCACCCCTGCCACCAGTTCCATATTAGGAGTACCTCCACCTCCCGTCCCCCTCAGATGGCCTGCTCACAGCTCAAAGTCATGCATGTGTGGTCTACTGAGATTCTGAGTCACATAACAGATGTACAGAAACCTAGGAGTCATCCTTGTCTTCTTCCTCTCTCTGTCACCTCCACATACAATCCACCCAAAATTCCCATCTCATCCACCATCAGAATAGGCCTGAATCAACCCATGTCTCTTTATCTCCTGGCCCAAGGTAGCATCATCTCTTCCTGACTCAAAGAGAAAGACATCGAGATGCAACTGCATCTTGGACTCCACTCCAGTCACTCCCCACCGGCAGCCAGGGTGACCCAGCCAGATCTGATGACTCTCCTCCTCCTTGCCATGCCACCATTCACAAGCCTCTTCAATAGCTCTCCATTCTTCCTAGGGGAAAGACAACACTTCTTCTTTTTCATTTATAGAGAAGTTGCAAAGATAATACAGGTAATTCCTATGTACCCTTCACCCAGTTTTACTTGATGCTAACATCTTCCTTTACTGTGGTGCATTTGTCAAAATTAATTTATTAGCATTGATGCCTTACTTTTAGCTAAACTCTAGACTTTATTATGATTTCATCAGTTTTTCCACTAATGTTCTTTTTATGTCCCAACGTCCAGTGCAGATATCACATTGCAGTTAGCCTAATTTGGTTTTTGACCAAGAGGACTGTAGAATGTAATATCCACTCTGGGATATTTTTGAGAAAGAGGACACTATTAATAGTGACCTATGGGAAGCAGGTATAGAATGAGCTTGTCCTAGGTCACCCTTTCTAAAATGACCAGGTGAGAGAGCCTCCTCTTACCTTCAATCTACTCTCATACGCTCAAGCCCCCGCCCCCACACTCAATGCCAGAGAAATGCCAGCCTTCCTTCACTCCTGCTACTCCTTTTCTCTTCCCACCCGCTCTTCCCAGTCATCTTCACCTAGTCATCAGCTACAAACCTTCCCTGGTCCCTTATAGGAGATCAAATCCCCATTCTTACCTTTTCATAGCATAACACGTTTTTTTCTTTCTAGCTTGTCAGTCGCATTGTACTTATACTTGAGAGATTGCTTGATTGATGTCTCTCTTCCTTATTAGATAGAAAGGTCCATGAGTGATGTCTCCTATTGTCTTCCATTATCTCCTCTTGCCAAGAGTACAGAGGGGTATTGAGAACTACTTGCGGAATAATTGAATGAATAAGCCTCTTTGACACCACGTGCCATTCAGCACATGTCAGAGCCTCTGAGTAGCATGCTCCGTCTGCCTGGCAGGCATCCTGCCCTCTGGATCCTTCCCAAAGCACTTGCCTCATTGGTGGACAGGTCTTCTTTTCAGGCTTTAGGCATTGGCTGCATAGTTGTTCAGTGGATGGATGTCTGTATTCATACACGTGTGTTTGCACTTCATATCAGTCAGGAGTCTTTCAGTTGTAAGTGACAAATGCCTATATGTTTATCAAAAACAATACGGAAGGGGAAAGTGGTGACTCACATATATGCGAAGTGTAAGGGCTGGCTACTTCTGTCTGGACTGTCTTCACTTGGATGAAGCTACCAGGATGCTATCAGCTATCTCCTTCTCTTCCTACTCTGCTTGCCTTTTCATTGACTCCGTTCTTATTATAGGTTTTTGTCACATGGTGGAAATGACCCATTTTATTTTATTACGTTTTCTTATCTTTTTTTCAAATTTTCATTGTTAAAATGCACATAACGTACAATGTGCTATCCTAACCATTTTTAAAGGTACAGTTCAGTGGTATTAAATACAGGATCTGGCAGAAGTAAGGCCACTGAGTGTGGTTGGCAGGGTGTGTGAATGTCTCACATGAGATGGACAGCAATTTGATCAGGTCACCTAAAATGTCATATGGTGTGCGTGAGTGTGATATTGTTGTGTTACAGAATTACCTGCTTATGACTTTGTAATAAAAGACTTTTATGTAATAAAAATGGGTGTTGTCTGTGCCAGACCCTGTATATTCATCATGTCGTACGGCCATCACCACCATCCATCACCAGAACTACTTCCATTTTGTGAAACCGAAACTCTACCCAGTCACTGTTTTAGACGTACAAGATCCCAAAGAATCAAAACTCAGAAGGTGAAAAACTTCCCTCCTCCCAAAATCAATATCCATTCCCCACGCAAGACTTTCTGATTTGACTTTGCTTAGGTAGCAGGCCACCCAGGAGTCCATCTCGATGGCTGGAGGAGTGAGTTGTTCCCTGGCCGCTGAGAGCGACACGTGCACTCCGCTGGTGGGCGAGGCCAGACCGGAGATGCAAGGTTCTGCTGGGTGGGAGTGGGACAGAGGACGGCGTAGAGCTTTGCCGTAAGCCTGGGATTCCCGAAGTCTCACAATTAGAAGTAGATTTCTAACCCTTCTATGTTGCTTCCTTTCTCTAATTTTAAAGTTTTAATAACAGTGCTTTTTGAAAGAAAACATGAATAAAAGATAGTGTTAATTTGCATGTAGCAATCAACCATGTTGTTTTGCCCTACATAGTACTCTTAAGTATCTTTAGAGAATAAGATAATTGAGCCATTTTGTATTTGTGGTTTGTCTGAAAAATATCATCCAGGTCAGTTCTCCCTGCGTGACTTTGAAGCTTTCAGCTTGATAATTTAGGAGGTTCTGGTGTTTGGGCTCAGTGTCCTATATTTTATCTGGTATGTTTTCTGGCAGTAGAAACAACATGAAAAGTGCTCCTCTTTCTTGGATCCCTTTGGAATGAATTTATTTTCAGACCATCATTTAACAGGACATTTTTAAAGGAATAATCTACTAGGTAACATATGCTTCTGTTTTCTAGAGTAGTCGTGGATTGTCAGGTTATGATTAATTTAATATTCTGGTTAACTTAGAGTTATCCCAAAATCATTCATAGATCTTCATTCAGTCTCTTTATAGAAATAAGACCTTCAATGACTGCAACTTTCATATGTGATTTGGGAGGGACTTTAGACACATACTTGTTTTTTGAATCTGTGCATCACAGTTCTTGCAGCTGTGAAAAAATGTTGAACTTTCTGATTGCTTAGATCAGGGGCTGGCAAACACTTTCTATAAAGGGCTAGATAGTAAATATTTTAAGCTTTGCAGCTCATATGGCCTCTGTCTTAAGGACTAGTCTAAAGGACAGCAAAAGCTATTATAGACAATAAGTAAATGAATGGGCATGGGTGGGTTCCCATAAAACTCTTTACAAAACATCAGGTGGGCTGGCCGGTGGGCCCTAGTTTGTAGCCACTGGTTTGGATTCTGCATGAACACTATTTATGGTTGTTATTTTGTGGTCATGGTCAAGTGCTGTTTACTTGTTTACAGTTTTTCCTGAGAGCATGGTTCAGGAAAGAGTACCCTACAGGGCAAATCATCAGCTCAACAGGTCCTGGGTATATATATGTTGACTTGAGACCAATTACTTGGTCCCTTCAAGACTCAGTTTTCTAAAACGTAAACTGGAATTAGGGATAACTGTTCTACTGATGTTAAGGAGCTATTCTGAGACTCAAATAAGGGAATGTCAAGGAAAAGGAACTGACAACATAAAACTTTCTTGCCACTGTAAGGTAGTGTTTTTTTTTTTAACTTTTCCATTGAGATTCTCAACTATTAGAAGAAAAGAGAAGCACATAGCTGAGACTGTTAGTAATATGTACATCAGTTAGGAACCTGACAATTTCCACACAATGGCCCAGGGTGAGCCTCTGCTCTTGTCTGTCTGTTACACCTTTAAGTCAATGTCAGATTTCTGCACTGGGGGCAAGGAAGGAGTTGTCACTTTGAAGGTGTCCCTGAATCTGGAGATGTTAAGCCCATACAGGCTGGAAATGATGATGCTGGACATTATGGGGTCCTGATTAAACAGAACACAATTCATCTTGATTGACTATATATAATCAGAGAAGAAAAGAGGGCCATTATATTTCCACCAAAAAAAAAAAAACAACAAAAGTGGCTTCCTGGTCAACTCTCAATTTTCAGAATATTAGAATAACCAGATTCTAGTAATCCATAGAGAACACTTTGATGGAAGTCAGCTCCTTACACACATGCCTTCTACTGAGAGTGAGCCCCAATGCTATCACTTCAGAAAGGGCTTCCCTGTCCATTCTAACAAAAGGAGGGTTTTCACAGGCATAGGTAATATAGAATAGGTTGATCCTTATTGGTCTTATTTTAAATAGTAATTATTATTAGTTATTTTTTTACTATTTTTATCTGACTGTAAATGTGTGGTTTGTTCCCCTTTGGACCTATTACACTTAGCACAATGCACAGCAGTGGGAGCTCGACAGATAATGTGTTTGAATGAATGCACGTTTCATCCACAGGTAAGGGGACAGTCAGCATGGCAGGCTAGGGAACACAGGCAGGTGCAGAGCGATCAGTAGACTTGCTTGAATGTGTGTTCTGGTGTAGTGTGGAAGGAAACTGGGCTTTCTATACAGCTGACGTGCCTTCTTCATTATCATAGACAGTGGGGGCTGCTGTGAAAGGAATGCATATGTCAAGTTCTAAAATATGCAGCGCCACACATCGCCAGGATTGACACACAGACAGATTCTATGCAAATGAATTACCGATCAAAGATAAACTTGTTAGAAAAGCAGACTTTCCATGACACCAATCTATACATTTTTGAGATTTTCACTACATTATTCATTGATAGAAAGTGTTATGGGTCTTGGCATTTACTTTTAAAAGTGTGTAATACATGCCTTTCAAAATGTTTTTTCAAACATACTTTTTTCTAAGGGCAGGATTTAGATCATTTTGGGATAAAATAATCTGATATACATTATTTAAGCAAATTCATTCTGGAATCTAACTGCTGGGTTTCAAATTCAGAAGCTGTGTATTATCTAACCTCGCTAAGCCTCAGTTTTCCCAGGAGTGAAATTGGGGAGATGATATAATAGTATTTATCCGATTTGTGTGTGTGTGTGTGAGAGAGAGAGAAAGAAAAAGAGAAAGAGAGATGAATCGTACATAAGTACTTGCACAGTGTTTGGCATGTAACTTATTCTCAGTTAAAGCCCTTTTATTTAGGTTTAATTATGTAAAATGGTTTTCTGAAGTTTGCTAAAACAAACCTATTTGTATGGGCATATTTTCCTTTCATTTAAATCTTACCTTTCTCCTCTCTTTCTCTAATTTACTCCGAAGTGCAGCCATTACCTTCCCTGTTTGGGGGGAAGTCTGGCCACTGTGCCAGGAAAGCTGGAGGCAAAGCCTGTAGCTTTGTGGGGCCTGTGTGTGCGCTAGAGGTGGGGTGTATATGAGTGATCCACTTAAGAGATGATTTCATCCAAAGAAATCACTGTCATCTTTCAGATTGGTTTTCATCTTGGGAAGCATGGAATCCTGTGCCCAGGAGGGATTGTGTATTTAATTGATTAATGGCAATCAATGGCCGTGATTCTTCAGTCATCCCCACAACTATTCTTTTGTCATGTGACTTGTAGTGTCTCTCATAAAACAGGTGGAGTCTGTTTTCCTGTCCTGTTTATTCTGATTGGCCTCCTGTCTAGCTTTGGACTCAAGAACATTGACAGATAGGGCTCTTGCAGAGACTTGAAAAAGCTCTTACATATTTATGCTCCTTCTCTTGTTGGTCTACCTCCCCATAAGAACATGGCTGGACACAGCTGAGACAAGTTAAACAGCCACGTTGCCCTAGTTGCCCCAGCCAAAGGTGTCCTACGTCAGCTAATTCATGGCCAGCTGATCCCCAGGTATGTCAGCTAGTCCAACTGAGACCAGAAGAATGTGCAGCCTGGCCCACCCTAGATCGCCCACTTGAAGGCTCATACACTGACAAAACAGTCATTGTTTCAAGCCACAGAGAGTTGGGGATAATTTGTCATTCAGCATTATTGTGGAAATACATCACTGATACTGAATAAAAGCTGAATAGTTTCGTGGAACCCTGTGTGGAATCTTTCTAATGATTATATTATGTCAAACCTAAGTGGCTGTACAGTAGTTAGGCCCTGCTTGTCTTATTAACTTTATCCACTTTGCACTTGTACCCCAACTGTGTCTCTCAAACTTATATTTCTGAGTATAGCATGTCATCTGTCTTGGGCCTTAGGTTGTGCTGCCTAAAAGGCACCCTCCTGCTACCAGAGAATTGTATTTCCACTTGTCTCTTGGCTCTCATTTTAGGAATCATTTCCTTTGGAAAGATGTACGCAGGCCTGCTAAGAGAAGGTTAGGTGACTCTCCTCTGGGTTCCCTGGCACTCTGTGGTTTCACTTTCCTGGCACATAGCATGTGTTGGTGTCACTCTCTGTTTCTTGTCTTTGCTCACTGGAATTCACATTCTCACAGGGCCACGAGCATGTGTTTTGGGAACCACCGTATCTCCAGGATGAAGCTCGGTGCCTGACATGCAGTATGGCTTCACTAATAGATGTTAAAGGAATGAATAAATGAGCACTGAATTCATGAGCAAATGGGGGCAGGATGATATTGGGAGGGTCTCACACCTCAGGACAAAGATACTTGGACTTGACAAGAAGGGGAATGTGAGGTCCATCCACAACTTGGTAATGTTAAAAACACATAGGATAGTCTTCCACCCTGTGGACTGCTTGTATCGGTTTCAAGCAAAGATCAAACCCTGTGCAGATGGCTAAAATAAAATTAGGAACCTTGGTCTGTAAGGAAACCATCTGAAAGGGACAGTCTGAATGACATCTGCAAACTAGGCTGCAGGGACTGGACGCCGGCTTGTTCTCTAAGTAAGTTGAAGAAAATAAAAAAAGAAGACTCTGGAATTTCTTTTACAAAGAGCCACTTCCAAATTTAGAATATTATTTTAGGCACTGAATGTACGGATAAAAAAATGTGGGACACAAGCTTTTTTGCAGTAAAGATCTGTCCCTGTGTCACCAGGGGAACTGGTGGGTCAGAAATGTGTACATAATCATCTGGCCATAGGATTTTGGATAAGGAGGAAAACTTGAGGATGATTTGACTGGTGTGTTTTGCAAACTAGTGACCATGTATTCGACGCCTTACATCTACTCTGACTCACCTCTGCTATAACAATTGGAATTTAGCTCCTTCGGGTCTTTCGTTTAGACACCCACACTTCTGTTTTCTTGAGGATTTGTACCTTTACCTTTGAATTTTAACCCACTGGTTGAGTTGACCCTTTCTCACTTTACAAATAAAGAAAATAACCCCCAGAAGTTGTGACTGCCTGAGTTCATCCAAATGGTAACGAGAAGGTAAAATCCAGTTCTCCAAACCCGCAGCTCACTCAGTTCTTTTTCACCACGATGCACTGTCTTTGACCCCTTTCCTCACACATTCCGCTGGGTTGTGCAGAATCTGCATGGCTGGAATGAATACAAGTTGAAGGGGAAGTTAAATCCATCTTAACTTTAAAATCTAGGGGAGATTTAACATCCTTATGTCGTTTGGAACGCTACGGTGCATTCATGGTTCATGTAGTCAGCAAACTAAAGGTCGGGCTTTAGTGCTGGCATTCAGCATAACGTGTGTCGTAACACCGACAGGCTATATTTATACAACGGTGCTGAAAGATTCAAATAAATATATACCAGTGTTGATCCTACCAAACGTATGCACTGCAGCTGATAGAGTTAACATCAGTTTCTGAGTTTGTAATTGTTTACCCATATGTTGCAAATAGCAGTTTTTCCAAAATATAATAATTTGGCACTTCATCCCGTAGACTTTTTTTTGGAGGAAGAGAAAATGATGTTTAATATTGGTAGGCCTTGATTTATAGACTATATTAATGAGGGAAAAAATTAGGGGCCTGGCTTTCGATCAGCTCTTCAGTCAGTTTTATGGGAATTCCATCTCTACAAGTCTTTTTAGGCAGCGATTCTTGCTTCTCCAAGTGCTAACGGAATAAATACATTGTGCTCTCTGATTTTTCACAAGAAAAGATGTCAGGGATCTTCGGCTCTGTAGGATGGTGTATGAATTATACTCCAGATCTGTGCCCACGTTTCTCATGTCCCTTGAGCCCCGGCAACCCCAGTCCCCTGCCAACAGGGTCCAATCCCTGTTCCACTTTCTGCTCACATCTCTAAAGCCAGTGACATGGTTCCTATACTTGTACTGAGAAGGACTGCTTCCATTAGCAAGAACGATTTCTATCCAACGGTGGTTCTTTAGTTCAACTGGTACGACCCTCTCAGCACGGAAAAGGTTGCCTCATTACGTGCAGGTTAGAGAGCTTTCAGATAAAGTTGTTGACAAAGCACATCTGGTAGCTGTTCAGTACCGCTCCACGGGCTCCCGCTCCCGGTCCACACTCTGTGTCTCACAGCTGTGCACGTCCTTCCTACCCTCTGCGTGTTCCTGCCTCTCTGGGGGACACTTCTGAGGAGCTGTCAGCCTTCAGCTTCTCTCCTTTGCATTGAGAATGAAGCTTAATGATCAGGGAACATTCCTCTTTCCAAGCAGCTGAGTGTATTTGATGCATATTCTACATTTGGTGTCCTTCATGGACATCTAAGAGCTCCTGAGATCCTTCTCTTGTCTTCTCTGCTGGTGACTGTTTTCCAAGACAAAGGTCTCCAAGTCCCGGGCCACAGACCCCCACCGATCTGTGGCCTGTTAGGAACTGGGCTGAACAGCAGGAAGTGAGTGGCGGGTCAGCAAGCAAAGCTCACCTGAGCTCAGCCTCCTGTTCCCTCTGGCTCTGGTCTGTGGAAAAATTGTCTTCCAGGAAACTGGTCCCTGGTGCCAAAAAGGTAGGGGACCTCTGTACCAAGGTGAAGCGCCTATACTGGCATTCTAATAAGGTGCTGGAGATAATATTATATTAGATATGTACAAGTGTATGGGAGGGTTTTTTAGGCCAGCATAAGGACACTCTACTACTTAATAGGTCCACTATCTTTAGAGTTATCAAGAGATTTAAATTTATTCATATTGTTTTTAAAAATCTTTTTTCTGACTCTCTGTAATATCCTATGCATTTTCCTCTCTCCTAATTCTTTTTTTTTGGGGGGGTAATACTCTATCTATATTTTACTACTCTCTCTATTCAATTGGAGCAGGCATTTTGCTTGCCTTTACTTAAGAGTGCTCCCACGCTGAAAGGCCTTTCCTAGATTTTTACTTATTAAAATTTATTTGCATGACAAAGCCCAGGGCAGATGTCTGAGGAAATATGAACATTCCTTTACGTCTCAGTCAGAAGTGATGGTTCCCTCCTCCATGCTCCCACTGTGCACTGCTCACGTTGCTAAGAGTTCATTTATTCCATTGTGTACTGCTTGCTGTTCATGCTGGATGCGTGTTTATAATACACATGAGTGTGTTTATCTTTAACATTTTGTATATATGTAAATATTACCACGGACTCACATATGCCCTTAAAAATAGGGAACTCCCAATAACTATTTATTAAACAAAGGGATGTTTTTGAGGTGAGTAGTTGTATATATGATTTTTTTTCAAACCAGTTAGGTCAGATTATTTTATTGAAGAAACATTAAAATGAGCAGATGTGACAATTTTGTTAATGGCCAATTGCCATGGACCATGATTCTCATGAAAGTGACCTCTGTCTTCTAGAAGTTTAGATCCATTTTGAATTACCTAAACACAAGTTTGACAGAGCACCCAGTTCTGGGCCCATGTAGTTTGCAGAAAAATGTAAAATAGCATAGACGCCTGGTGATCAAGCTTCAAGGTGAATCTATGAGTGCCCATGGGAAGTTTTCTCCCCTCTCCAAAGGTACTGTCCCCGCTTGACCAAATATTTGCGCCAGCATTCGGGTCATGCAGCTCCATGGTAGAAAAAGCCAACAAGTGGATCACTGTGCAGAGATGAAAATTTTGAAGTTCACCTAGAACCATTGCTTTTCTCTTTAATAATATAAAAATAGCAAATAAATAAATAAATAAATAAATAAATAAAGACTTTTCAAAAAGAGGCCAGAAAGAGCTACCTACAGATAGGTACAATTTTTGTGCAGCCAAGTTAGGCAGAAAGAAAATTACTGAGAACCCCCTGACTTTGCATGTGTGAACGCAAGCCACAAACGTTAAGAAGCTCAGGAAGGCACTTTCATCATCAAAGATTTCAGGCTCCTGTAGCTACTTGGCACCTTCTGGACACTTTTGTGACCTCTGTCAGTTGCTCCAGGGGACCCAGGACAAGATAAAAAAAGAACTTTAAGTAGGCAAAGTTATGGAGTATCACCCATGACCATCATCTATTAAATTATTTTCACCATAATCTGAACTATAAAAATATAAGACAGTAATCTATTATGGAATCCAGGTAAATCTAGATGCATTGGTGTTGGTCTGTGAAAAGTATTTGTCTCTAAGCAATGTCAGAGTAAAGAAGAATATTTATTTAGAGTTTAGAATCTGTCAGCTATTTAACTTATTAGAGTATCAGTTATCCTAACCTATAAGATGGGAGAATAATACTTACACTGTAAAGTTGCTGTGACAGTTAAATAATACATAGTGTTGTGCTTGGGGCATTAAGCAATCTCAGCACGCTAGTCCTCGTAATGACAATAATTTTCCACTTTACTATTGCAGATGCTCTTCTAAGGACTTTAAATGGCTTCACTCCTCTCAACAAACCCTATCAGGTCCTCACACTGCTAAACACCACACAGGAAGTGTAATTTAAGCTTGGCCAGCTGATTGCTTAAATGGTGTATAGAAAATGCCCTTTCATATTTAGTAGTCAAAGATTAGTTCATAGGGTCAAAGGAATTTGTTCTACTAATGTGGCTAGAACATATCATATTTATTATTAGGAATATTATAGCATAACAATTTCTTATGATTGCTTTACAGTTGTAAAAACCATCGTATACACAACTCATTCAATTTTCAGAATACTTCTATTAAATAGGAAAAGTAGTTACTGTGATCACTGTTTAGGTTTAAAAGAACTGAAACACCGAAAGGGTGAGCAATGTACGTCGTCACATAGTAGAAATGCAGAGACAGTCTCTGACTTGTAGTCTAACATTTCAAGTCGTATTTGCAGTCCAAATCATAGCACCTCACATCATTTATTTGATAACTAGTATGCTACACAGAACTTATCAATCATTTATCATGCCCCAGACCCTAGGATAAGTGTAGTTAGGGCACTCTGGGCTAGCTTACCACGGGAATTCATAATTGGATGGGACACCAACTCTAGTCAGAAAAATCCAGAGACTACTTCTGTAGCCAATTGTGCCATCACAACTTACTTTAATAGCCATTATTTTTTCATTCATTTAAAATGCTTTTCAAAGTAAACCAAATTTTATATAGTTAACTCCATTAATATTTTATTTTATAGTTTCCATTTAAAAATTATTTCATTTACTAATTTTATGGATGTATATTTTACCTTGCTATCTACCAAGAATTATTTGTGATAAAAAGCAGGAGAAAAATTAATTTCTTGCAATATTATCCAGTTATTTCAGCAGTGTTGACCCGCTGTCTCCCACTGGTTCCCAATGTTACTGTTGTATACAATGGAGTATGTATCTGTTCTTTCCGTTTTATTTGTCTACTTCTGTGCCATTTTTACACCTTTAAAATCAGTACAGATTCATAATAGATTTTGATATCTGATTAGGTTAACATTAAATAGCTGCTAAAGTCCTTCTCATTATACTTCTTTTTCTAAATGTTCTTGGCTATTTTCATATTTATTTTTAGATAAACTTTGGAATCCCTTGACAACCTAAGTGCATACAAGTATATACACAAGAGTAATATGTGTTATTGTATGTAGGGACTTCAATGTCTTATAGAACTTTCTGAGGTATTATTGGAAAGTTCTTATAAAAATAGAAACTTTTAGAGGTAAACTTCCTTGCTTTAGATCAATAATCTATCTGAAGAAGAGCAAAGAACACATCGCTTTTTAGTTTTGGTATGTTCGGAGACTCTTTTAGAAGGTGCTATTTTCGAATTTTATATATTTCCTGAAGTTTTACTATGGTCATCACAAAATTGTTCATACACATTTGTGGAGCTGATGACTGGGTATCTCTCTGTGGAGTTGTTAATGAATGGATGAGTTTCCAAAGAGGGACTTGAAACCAGTCCCTCTTTAAGTCGATGGCAGTTAAGATCCTAGGAGAACTGCACATTAAATTCAGCATAACAACCTGATTTGGTTTCAAAGACTCTGTGCCTACGTGTCACAGAGTAACAGAATATTATTAACTTCAGTTTACATGATGACAACAAACCTTCTGCTTTCTCTTCCTGTACAGAGCACCAATTAAAGTTGTTCTTGTAGTTTTCTTTGAGATCATCAGCTCTTTATGATGACAACCAGCTTAATTAGAAAAGAAAAAATTAATGAGGAGTTTCACTTAATCAAAATAAAATCCAGGATGCCACATGGCCCAGGATCAACAGTGCATTGCACTAAAGGAATCACTGTCTAACAACTGTTATTATTAAGTATTAATTCCAGCGTTTACTTATTTTTCGAAGACGAATTAAAAGAATAATCCAAAACACACCTTCTTAAAATCCTTTTCCTCTGTTCTATTCTCTGAAGCCTAGAGGCGTCTCCGGAGTCTCACTCATCATAGTCTTCATTCTCCATCAGTGATGTTTTTTCATTGTGATCTTTCACACATGGCATCTATCTGCTCTTTTCTTACTCCTTCATTTCATTTAAAGTTCCAGTTTTTTTCATACTTCCAAGTATGCATCACATGATTTTATAAACTAACCAGATAGAAGTCTTCTTTAAAGAGGAAAGATTGGGGATGGGAGGAAGTCAGGGGACGTGCAAATACGATTCTCTTTGACACATGAGGTGGGTAGGGCAGAGATAGTTCAAGACTTAGAATATTTGCATATTAAATGATTCTGTCCCTGCCACATTTGTACAGACTAATGGAGTTCTGTCGAGAGCATATCCAGTTGTGGAAGTGGGACTGACATCTGTCAGGGGAGGAAGGCATTAATAACTATTTCCATCTTTTACTTACAGAAATAATTGCAGTTTTCTAAAGCACAGCTTGGGAAGAAATATGACAAAAGATAGGAAGAGATATTAATAGGTATCGTGTGTTAAGTGATTACACCCTTCTATACAGTGGGCTAAGCACTTCACACCCTAAAACAATGAAACTCTGTCGGTGTTTGTTCACCCAGTTTGTCAGGGAGGAAACAAATAATCAGCTTGAATCAGCTTGTCCCAAAGCACATAACTATTGAGTGGTGAATCTGTCTTCCATAATATGGCCTCTGACTCCATAGTTATAATGTAATGTACAACAAGAGAGGCAGGATATAGTAAATTTGGGAACTGTAAGAGGAAAAGCAACTATCATAAAATATTCACGGAAAGTTCAGTGGAGAATAAGTATGTACTCTTTCTATTGCAGAGCCAGTGTTTGATCGTTTTCAGTGAAATGGAGCAAAGCATGAAATGGCAAGTTTCCTTAATCATTACTGCTGTCAGTCTATCATATTTTATATTTTTATTTTATTTCATGTTCTAGCTGATTTTGAGTTTAGTTTTATCTTGCTATATTTTATGAATCATTGAAAGCTATCTTAAATTATCTTTGTAATGATGAAGGGGTCATGAAAATTATACGCAGTCTTGACAGATCATGTGAGTCTATTTGCAGGGCATAATTCAGAAATGTTTATGGTTGTATACTTTCTAAATTTTGTATTTCCTTGGAACCCTTGTTAAAGATGTATTGTGAATCAAGTGACTCAAGAGAAATCTATGTAAGACACTTCTTCAGAATTTCTGAGAAAAAGCCACAGGATGTTATTCCCTGTTGGAATAGAAGCTCATGTTATTCATAATCACATATTTGGATATAATCAGGTCAATTTGTAAGTGACTTTGAATGTGATCCATTGTGTCCATAGTTTCCTTCAAAGGTTCAGCAAAGCCTGTTTTCTCTGGAGACAATCTAGTCAATATCTGTGACTTGCACAAGCCGGAAATGTGACATTTAGGCAGCCAAGTGCCACAGAAGGCTGACCTCCCGTCTCATTTACACACTGCACAAAGATTAGCGGTCGCAGGAAGGATGACATGAACATGAAAAATCCGTCCTCTCCTTTGTAAGCTGGACTTGCTCTTCCATCAGCTCAATACAAATTATTTCTGAGCAATTCCCCCTGCAATTACCTGATTAGCAATCCCAATTGCTTCTCCCTGTTTCGGAGACCTTGATTAAATGATATCCCCTCCTGATTACTTTATCAAGTCCAGCTACTATGAATTATTGACAGCTCTGTGTTAACTGACTGTCTTGTTCCTTTGGCAAGCTGCCAGGCAAACGGGAAAGCAGCTGTTTCTTGAGATGGGGACAAGAGAAATGCCAAACGATGCTGCTGCAAGCTGGCAGACCATTAGTTGACCTTGAAATTGTTTTGGTGGTTGTTAGTGTGTCTGATATCCCTTTGGGTTACCAAAGTCTGACAACTGGATAGTGGAGGTAGTTGATCCTCTGAAACAAAACCCTGTCCACCGTACAGCTTGTAGGCAGGTGTATTGTGGGTTGTGGCAGAGGTTTGCAGATTGGGGGAAAGGAAGTGCTGTGGCCTACTAACTGAATTCAGAGCCCTGAGGCTTAAACTTGACTTTTGCCTTATTTTCTTGTTGAGCTGAAATCCTGTGTAAAGGCTGCTGAACGTGCTGATTTTCATTAAACAGCTCTACACAGCAGGGATGGTTTCTTTTTGTAGGCCTGCCTTGTAAAGTCAAAGGTGCTTTGACACGTGCCCAAAGATGACTTAAACAGATTCATAATCACTCTCGCACCATGATCTTTAAATATACATTATTTTATTTTTAGTTGTTTTCCTTCCTTTTCCAAATGTAAACTCCCCTATACGTTCCCTTTTTCTGTTCTAAAATGGTCCTCCCTTCTAAAGTTGTATAGGCAAAATGTTGGGAAAGAAGGCCTAAGATAAGAATGAATATTATTCAAAAACCTCATTGATGTTTGCCTTTTCCTCCACTTATTCCAACTATATTTTTCCTTTTGTTATGAGCTCTGTTTCAGAACAGTTTTGGATCTACAGAATTCTTGTGAAGGTAGAACAAAGAGTTGTTATATACCCCCACCCTGTTTCTCCTATTGTTAATATCCTGCATTACTATGAGATATATATCATGATTAATTAACCAAAATTGATAAATTATTACTAAGTACATAGTTTGTTCAGATTTACTTAGTTTTTACCTACTGCCCTCTTTCTGTAGATTTCATCTAAAAAACTACTTAACATTTAGTCATCGTGTCTCCTTAGGTTCCTCTTGGCTGTGAGAATTTCTCATACTTTTTCTGTTTTTGATGATCTTGACAGCTTGAGGCATACTATTTATGTGTCTAGTACAATGTCCTTGTGTATAAAGAAAAACTGTGCAGTGGAGAAGCCTGATGCGCAGCACCTCGAGCCAGATGACTGAGGTCAACACCAATAGTTATAAATCATGTCGGTAGTATGAACTCTTGATATGATGTAATGAGAATAGTACTTTAAATATGTGATTTTTTCCCTAATAAGCCAATCTAATTATGGAAAAGAAAAACAGACAAGTCCCTGTTATGAGACCTTCTATAAAATGTGTGACCATTGCTTCTTGGCCTTTTGGCTAAGATCAAGCATATTATCTGTCCTTATCAGTTTAATAACTGATATGACCTCTATCCAAGGAAAATATATTAAATGGAGTTTTGGAGCAGAGAGACAGAATAGAAGTTTGCTCTGTTCATTCCATGCATTGACCCAGCATTGCGATACTTCTGGGAATAGGGCAAAAAAAAAAAAAAAAAAAAACTAAAACAAAACACCTGACCAGTGTACTTCACAATCGTGAAGTTTGCCAAAAACTGACTCACTAAGAATAAACAAATCTGTGCAGAAAAATTCCCAATAATTTATGTAGTTATTCCATCCTCACTATGGTCTCATAAATGTATACTGGTGGGTTAGAGTCCAGTAATACTTTATTTATTTTGTTACTGAAATTGTTTCAATTTGAGCTCTTCTAGTTGACTCTTGTCTCTCTGACATAGCCCCATCACTGTGGGTGTTGTTTTCCTTTGGGAGGCGGAATACTTTAACTTCAAAGACTTTTTTTCCCCCTGGGGATTGGTTGCACAACAATGTGAATATATTTCATGCTACAAAACTGTTCCTTTAATACATAGTCAAGATAGTATATATATTTTATTGCAATTTTAAAAACGTATGTTCATGGCATTGTGCGACCAGCCCCCAGAAACTTTCTCACTTTGTAAAACTAAAACCCCATACCCATTAAACAAGTCCATCCCTTCCCTCTCCTCAGCCCCTGGAAGCCACCATTCAAATTTCTCTTTGTGACTGGTTTCTTTCACTTAGCACAGTATCCTCAAGTTTCATCTATGTTGTAATGTGGGGCACAATTTTTGTCCTTTTAAGGCTGAGTAATGTTCCATTGTGTGTGCATAACGCATTTTGTTTATTTATCATCTGCTGATGCACAATTGGGTTGCTTCTATCTTTTGGCCGTTGTGAATAATGTTGCTAAAAATGTGAGTGTACTATTTTTTCTTCAAGACCCTGGTTTCAGTTATTTTGGAGATATGCCTACAAGTGGAATTGCTATATCATATGGTAATTCTATTTTTAAATTTTCAAGGAATTGCTGTGTTGTTTTTCGTAGTGGCTACACCATTTTACATTCCCATCAATAATATGCACAGGGGTCTCAGTTTCTCCATATCCTTGCCAAACTTATTATTTTTTTGTTTTTTTTGATTGTTTCATTTCTTTGATAGTAGTCATATTAATGAGAATGAGATTTGCATTTTGGTAATGATTAGTGATGTTGAACATCTTTACGTATGCTTGTTAAACATTTGTATATCTTTTGTGGAGAAATTTCTGTTTAAGTCCTTTTCCTATTTCAAAATCATGTTATTTGGTTTTTTGTTGTTGTTGACCTGTAGAAGTTCTTTATAAATTCTGGATATTAATCACTTATCACATACATAACTTACAGATATTTTCTCCCATTCCATAGATTACCATTGCAATGTGTTGGCTGCGTCCTTTCATGCGCACACAGTAGTTTTCAATTTTGAGGTAGTTCAGTTTACCTATTTTTGTTTTTGTTGCCTGCGTTTTTGGTATCGCATTCAAGAAATCGTCCAATTCAGTATTGTGAAGCTTTTACTATACCTTTTCTTCTAAGAGTTTTTAGTTTTAGCTAGTGTTTACATTTAGCTCTTTGAGTTGATTATTATATATAGTTTATGGTAATAGTCCAACTCTGTTCTTTTGCATGTGAACATTCAGTTTGACAACATCACACCATATGTTAAAAACTTTCATTTCCCCATTGAATGGTCTTGACATCCTTTTCAAAAAATATTTGACTTGACTGTATATGTGAGGGTTTATTTCTGGGTTCTCTTTTTTATTCCCTTTGTGTATATGTCTGTCTTTATGCCAGTAACACACTGACTTGATTAACTGCAGCTTTATAATAAGTTTTGAAATTAGGAAGTATGAGACCTTCAACTGTGCTCTTTCTCAAGATTGTTTTGGCTATGTTGGGTTCCCTCGATATTTCATATGTGTTTTTTTGGGATGGATTTTTCTATTTCTGCACAAAAAAGCACTAGGATTTTGATAGGTATTGCATTAAATCTATAAATTACATATGTAGAATTGATATCTTAACAAGATTAAGCCTTCTGATCCATGAACATGGGATGTCTTTTCACTTATTTGTGTCTTCTTTAATTCCTTTCAGCAAATTTTTATAGTTTTCAGTGTAGATGGTTTTTCTCCTTGGTTAAACTTATTCCTGAGTATTTTACTCTTTTTGATACTATTGTAAATTGAACTGTTTTCTTAATTTCCTTTTGGATTGTTAATTGTTACTGTATAGAAACATGCTTTATGTGTCCAATAACTTTTAAATATAATTTAACTCACAGCTTCAGAAAACAAGTATTGAATTTTAGGTTGCATTTTGGGACCTAAAGAAAAATCTTTGGGGTCTGAAGAAAAATCTATAATTGCAGCATTTCGACTTCTGGTGCTTTCTCTCTTGTATGTGACTCATCATCTAATTTAAGTTATTCTTGACTTAAGGATTTTCTCTTCTTACCATCCTGCTCTTACTCCCAGGAGAGTGAACATACTTGTCTTTCTTGTAATGGAAAAGAGAGAGACAAAATTAGTTTCATCTTGTGGGGTGGATGCCCTTAGTGCTAGTGTCATTGCTACTGATAGGGAACCTTGTTTCCCGAGAGCCAATTAGACTTAGATGCTCCTAGTCTTAGACTTAGACTTAAACTATGGATGTTCCTAACATTCATAGATGTTAGGAACGTGGTCTTGGGGTTAGAAAAATCTAGTTTATGCAGCTCCAAAATTTAATGGCTATAAAAACTTTCTGATCTCTTTCCTACCATTAAATCTCAGTTTTTGTATTTTTTAAAATGTGAACACGCTAATGACAGCCTCCTAATGTTATGCTCATGAATCGAAGAACACATGTAAAGTGCTTAGCCTAAGAACAAGCATGTAGACTACAATGCATTGTATAAATTGCTATCATGTTGGTCTCCGGATGCATTGTCAGAGACCACAATGAATTTAGTGCTTAACACTAGAGTTTTTCAATTTCACTATTACTGAAATCAATGTAAATAAATTCTCATTTCAACTGGCAATTACAGCAGCAGAATGATTTTCCTGGGCAGGGGAATGTGGAGGAAATGATTTACCCCAAAAGGTGTGACCACATAGCCGTAATTTCTAGTCTTAACTTCCTATTTGGAAGTTGGTTGAGAAAGATTAGTCTGTGGCAAGGGGGCTCAGCAAAGATAGCAGATGTGTATCAGGGGCCCGTGGGCTTGTGGTGGTGCAGAATTCATAATCAACAATGATTAGAAATTCAGATACCAAATTTCACAAACTGGCTCCATTCCAGTTCTCCTGCCTGTGTGCCTGAATCCAAATAGTATCATTAAAGAGAAAAGAACAGCAAAACTGTGAAGTGTGCAGTATAATGAACTTCCCAAATATAGGGCCTCAAAAAAATCAGCTCTAAGTCAAACAGATAAACGTGTGCAAAATGAAATTCTATCTTCTAGCACTCTGACAGCCACTTGTCCAGAAGTCCTCCTACATCAAATATGCTTGGAATTTTCTTAGCAAATGTGTATCATTTCAGATGAAAATAGTTGAAATGGAAACAAGTGGGTAAAACAGAATTAGAGAAGTGAACAGATGGTATGTAAGTATAATGATGATCCAATTGCACCATATTATAAATGAGCTATCACGGAATCTCAGGGGAGCTTCTGGCCAAACACTTGAACATAATGGAGAGAAGTCCTACTTGTACCTCTCCTCCTTTTTTTTTCACAAGTGAACAAAATTGCAAACAAATGAAGCAACTTGCCAGAACGTGTAACACAGAGTACCTACTCCCACAACACATATCCTTCCTAAGGTCTCCACTGGAAATTTAAAAAGGACAGTTTGCACATGGTCAGGCACTAGTTCTGTGGAACTTACATCACCAAGGGTGGGTCATTGAAAGAGCCTGTAGAACTGCAAGAGACCCCTGCACTTCCCCTCTCCTGGTCCCACAGGAAAACCATGCACTGTATCTCCCTCTGTTGCAGTATGGTTTTCTGGCATCTTGTCTAATTTTCTCAAATCATTGGTGGAAATTGCTTCAAACCACTGTATTATCTCTCTCAGATATTCTCACTGAAACTGAAATAGATGTGTCGTCTGCAGTCATTTAACAGTTTTTAAAAGCACTTGTGTTAGAACTGTACAACATAATTTTCCATTCAGTTCAGCCCCTTTCAACAAGGTTGAAACACTAGTGGAGATATTTGCAAGGGTCCAAGGATTATTTTATTGGTCTGAACATCAAATTAGTTTCAATTCTGTTCAGCAAATATCTCCAGGACATCTACACTCAGGTTGGAACTGAATTTTGCAGAGGGTTTCCGCATTCGTGGGGAGCCCTGACATTACCACGCATAGAGAAATCTGTGGAACCTGAACAGTTTACACTAACAAATGTTAAAAGGATACATTAGTGGCTGTTTACAGCTGAATCCTTTGTTATAGGAATTGGCACAATTCAAATGCTTAGAATATTCAATGGTGAATTTTGAGGATTACTGTAAGAGAAGGTTTCTCAACCCCCGGAGCCCTGCTGATCTGATGGTTCAGAGATTTGTTGGTGGTTGTGAAGGGAGCTGTCTGGTATGTTACAGGGTATGGATCAGCCTTCTTGGTGTCTACCCACTAGATGTCAGTGGCAATTCCGAACTCTGAGATTTTACAGCCAAAACTTTCTCCGGCCTTTTCTGAGGGGCAATATCACCCCTGGTTGATTTGCTGCTGGAAAAGATCTATCCTTCGTCCCCAGCAGTTTTCTATCCAGTGGGAAAAGAAATAGTACACATAGTAAGGGCTTAAGTCGATAACAGTGCTAAGAGGATGATGTTCCAGTGATAAGTGAGACAGAAAACACGTGCTATGAAAGTGAGAAGAGATCCTTGAGTCCACTGATCTGGTGACTTAGTTGGAGGATTTCCAATAGCACCGGCAGGACTGTCGTGTGGCCAATCCACTAATGATGACCTCTCTGATGGCAATGAGTGTTGAGAAAAGTGATGGTATGAATGCTGCTTCTCATCGAATGTTCCATTTGTTGTATGCTGTATGTTGTCTTCATTATTCTTGATTCTCTGCCTTTATTCTTTTTTTCCCAGAAATTCCAAATTAAAAATCCAAGTAAAATAAATCAGAAATAGTGCATCTGATGCCACCTCGTCCTTGAAGGGAAATTAGAGTCAAATGCCTGATACTAAAAGAGACATCTCGTGGGGTCTAAAGTTTGTTTTAAGAAAATAGGAGTAATCCTTGGCGTCGCTGACTTCCCGGCACCATGGTTAGGTACCATTCACGCCCTGAACACGCACTGAGGGTTTTTGTGGAAGACCTTGCTCTCCCCATCCTCCTTGCACATTGAGGCCAGTCTCTCACTTTTGATACAGGTGAAAACTGCAGGACACTCAATTTCTTGTCTTCCTTAAAAGTAGGTCATATGATAAAATTCTGAGTCCCTGAAAAGAAGACTGCAAGAGTTGGTGGATTTACATTTCCTGGTAAATGTTTGACTCCATGGTGAGAAAGATACTGTTAGAAGTCACTCTCCTTAATCTCTTTGAACACGGTAGTACGAGGATACCATGCCTGGAGCTGCGGTGGCCATCTTGGGTTGATGAGGACACAGCCAGAGAATGGCAGTGACTCTTTGTGAATGGCAGAGGTGAGAAATATACAGCATGTGGTCATTGGTGGCTGAACTGTGTTGCTGAATTACAAAGTCTTATATCTGCCTGTGTTAATATTTCTTGTTAGGGAAGATTAGACCTGTCCTTACGGGAAAAAGCTCTTGTGGCAGGATTTTTCTGTGCATTGCAGCCTAAAATTTTCCCATTTATATATGTTGTACTGTGTTTAAGATATTATACTAGAAAGTGTGTCAAATTAAAGACCATTTGAACAAACAAAAACAATGACAATCCTGTCCTTAAGAAATGAATTTGACATTATTGTGGAAATTCTGTTTCTGGGATTCATATTATGTCTTCAGAATAACCCTAACCCCGGAGTGGACACAGATAACATAGCATTTTGTCAACTCTATCTTCCTGTTGTCTGTTATGGGGTTGAATTGTGTCCCCTTCCCATATCATATGTTGAAGTCCTAACCCCCAGTCCCTGAAAATGTGACTTGACTTGGAGATAGGGTCTACATAGGAAATCAAGTTACAGTGAAGTCACCAGGATGAGCTCTAGAGCAATGTGACAGGTGTCCTTATAAAAGGGGGAATTTGAACACAAATATATGCGAGGAGGGTAGACAATGTGAGGACACATACAGAAAACATAGCCATCTGCAAGCCAGAGACACACGTGCAACAGACACTCACCTCGCATCGCTGAGAAGAAACCAACCCTCCTGCACTTTGATTTTGGACGTTGAGCCTCCAAATTCCAAACAACACAACAAAGTTATGTTGTTTAAGCCACACTGTTTGTGGTTCTTTGTTGTAGCAACCCTGGCAAACTAATGCAGTGTCCCAAACTGAACTCCTATGCTCACCATACCTGCTGCTTTAGCATCTTCCTCGTCCTAGTTAATTCTTCCCACCCCATCCTTCCAAAGCTCTGGCAGAAAACACTGGCATCATCCTTGAGGGCCCTACTGATCTACATACAGTCACGTGGCACCTTCTTTCGGCTCTGCTTTCAAAGCTGCGAGAACCTCTGTTTTTCCCTGGCTCCACAGCTGCCCCCCTGGTCCACGTCACTGTTGTCTTCCTGTTGGATTGGAGCCCAAACTGTAGAGTTGACCTCCTTTGACCCAGTAGCAGTCTCTTCCTGTCAGGGTTAGTGGATCGATCCTGTTAAAATAGAGGATGGGTCACGTCGTGACCCTGTTCAAAACCTCCAACGGCCCTCATCTGACTCCAGTGAAAGTCAAAGTTATGGAAAGGGCCCTACATGATCTTGTCCTGTTATTTCTCTTACTTTTCTCTTATTATGTTTGCACTTGTCTAAAACCATCATGGCACATGAGTTGTTCTTTGAGATTGCCCGGCATTTTCCTTTGAACTTACAGTTCTTCTGCTTGAATAATTATTTCCTTCAGATATTTACCGAGTTTACTTTTTCACCTCTTTCATGTATTTTATTTGAGATCTAATTTTCCTAATGGGATCTTCCCATATTTAAATATGTAGTTTTTCCACTCTCCAAAACCCAGACATAACCTATTTTTTCCTACAATATTCTATTTGTTCCAATAGGATTTGTTGTCATTTATTATATTAATATATATTTGTTTGCCACTTATTATATTACGTGTATTTTTAAATTCATTTTGATTGGTGATTTTTTCCCTTAGGATGAGGCAATCTTTATGAAGGCAGGGAATTTTGCCTACTTTGCTTACTGCTGCATTTCCAATGCCTACTGAAGTGCCTAAGAAATACAGATACAAACTATTCACGCAATAAACACATGAATAAATAAGATCTCACTTTACCACCATGTATTATAAAGTGAGGAGTTCCAGAATTAGAATCAGCCAAAAGTTTTTATGCTTTGTAGCATGCTACTGTTAGTTTTGCAAATTAAAATTCTTTATAGTATATGAATAATGTTTTAATAAGCTAAGTGAATAAATACATGCTTACTATGTGTAAATCTCTGCAATATAATCTCACAGCATGAAATTTCATATTATGCAACTCTTAGGGGGTTAGTAAAAATTTAAGAGAGGGAAACCAAAAACACCGTGCTTTATTTCTTTAAATAGGACACTACGTGACTGAGTAAATTAGATAAGTGAATGTTACTGTTCATGTTTTTCCTCTTTACTCAGGGCTTGTTCCTAGAACCATAGGGTTGAAAATTATCTGAAGAGGGGCTGCATTACTAAATAGTTTCTGATCTTTCCTGATGCATATAGCAGTTCTAACTTCTATTGCTACATAGTTACAGCTTGTGTCACTAGCAGGGTGAGGGAGGTACAATGAAATAAAATTGTTTATATATTTAGATTACTATGAGCATGAATAAAATATCTATCTTCTTTCTCTTCTATTAATTTCTAGCAAATATGTTACATAGAAATATTTAATATATCAACTGAATCATTTTGTATGAAAGCAGCATAAGAACCCTTTTCATCTGTCTTTACCCATGATATACATTTGAGCTCTGCAATGTTAAGCCCTGTCAATTACCTGAAATCAGCCATCAGAGGGGATTTCCTCGGGAATTCTGACCACGGTCATGAACTCAGGTTAATTTACACCTAAGCCATCAAACACAGGTGGTTTTTCAGTCTTTTTTAAAAAAAAGGATTTCCAGGGTCAGAAAATCTACAAGGGCCTACCTTCACTCCTGAGTTTAAATCATGCTTTTAAAACAAACAAAAGTCTGTATCTAGCTAAAGTCATTTTTACTGAAGGTAAATTTATTTTCTTTTGTTTAATCCTTAGTAGATATCAGTGGGCCATGTTACAAGGAAAAAGAAAAAAAGAGGACTTCAAGGTTATACAAAGACACAAAAGCAAAGTTTTAAACTACAGACTTCTGGCAAAATATAGCCATGAAGATTCTTATAAGAGATTTTGTAATGAAAAATATTACAACACTTTTTCGAGTTAATCTCTGTAGTCATAAAGGAGGGATCCTGAGAGTCTCTCTTCTCTCTTTCTTTCTCTCATATATAATATAAAATATAATATACAGGGTCCAGAAGAAGCAACACCTGTTTGAGTGTGGTTGGTTGGGTAATAATATGGGTGTAATAATTTATAGTTTTTATTTGAACATTTCACCTAAAATGTCATGTGGTGTGCTTGAGTGTGATGTTATTATGTTACCAAATTACCTGTTTATGATTTTGTGATTAAAATATTCTGCAACAAAAGGGGCATTATTTATGCCAGAACCAGTATATATTATATAATATATAATATCTTTTGTGTGAAAATTAGTAATGGAGGGGCACCCATTTCTCTTAATTCTTTCTACAGACTATTTGTTGCCAGACTAATCATATTAAAACACAGTGGCTCTAAAATTTTCAGTAGCTCCCCATTGCTTATATAACACAATCCAAGCTTCTTAGCTTGGCACTCCTGACTGTGTTAGGTAAGATCCCCTAGAAGTGAATATGACATGTGGCTTCTCGTGCAAGTAATGGATAAATGAACCTGGAGAAATTCTCAGCAGATACCTGTAAGGAAGAGAGGGAAGCAGGAGAGGATGAAGGAAGAATCTAAGCAAAGACATGGTTTCTGTTGACATTAGCTTTAACTAATCCCATGGGGAGCTCTGCCATATGACTGGAACCAATGAAGTTTTTCCATCGGAGGCAAGGAGACCACATTTGAACCCTTGCTTCAGTGGCGGATCTCAGGTGTCTCCAGCTATGTGGCTCTCTTCAGCCATGGGTGCTTTTGCAGAGAATGGTATGGCTGTGAGCCTTTATCACGGACACTCATGGCAGATGGTGGATGAGCGCACCAGACTAGTACAGGAAATCGGGATGGGGCATTAATAGAATCTGGCTTTGGTCTTATATACATCCCTCTCCCTTTATGTTTCCTTCTGCTGCTTCCTGTAAACATTTATTTCCTCCTTTTAAAATGATGGGATTTAAGGCTCACTTCTTTAACTTTCCCTTTAGGGACCTAAAAGATGGTTAACACTAAGATTTTCTAGACAACTGGTAAACCAGTACAACATTTATTAAACTATATACACATCCACATAAGATCCTCTTGGCTGTTTACAAATAACCATTGCTCCATCTCTCTTCTTCCTTGTGGAAAATACTCCTGCACCATTATAGAGGCCAGAAATGCTGGATATCCCATTTTCCAGCCTCTCCTGTTGCCATAGCCTGGGTGTGTGGCATAATCTTGGCCAGGGGAGTTAGGAAGTCTTCTGAAAGCTTATGGGAGGAGAGGCTCTCACCTCTGCGTGGCTTCTTTTGGACAACTTTACATGAGGAAAAGATGCTTGAAAATGGTTCTGACACTTTACAATCCCCCCCAAAAAACCTCCGAAGAATCTCAGCTAACTCTATTTGCAACTCTGTTGTCATTGACTTTCTGAATTAACCGTGCAGACTGCCGGAGATGGTTTTTGCACGTGAGTAAAATAAATCCCCATTGTTTAAATTGTATTTTGTTGGGTATTTTGTTCTTTGCATCTGAAAGTACCCTACAGTCTTCTGTTTATTGTAGAACTTTCTGGTAAAAGCTGTATTTGAGATTGTGGCTAAAACCTTAGAATAATGAGGATCTTCCTTCCCCCGCCTCTCTGAACTGACAGCAAGTGGACTCAACCAGCTGCATGGATGTGGACAGTGGGCCTGTTTTCGTATAGAAAGCAAAATGTACCCATGGTCCAGCTCCTATGTTAAGAAGAAATAGGAAGCTGAAGAGTACTACCTATGAGGGGTTCGAGGGGCTGGGATGGCCTTCCATGCCTGGCCCAGGCAAGGCAGAAGGGACCTGGCAGTGGAAAGTCCTCCTTTAAGGCATGGTGACTCTGCCCGCTAGGACAACATGCTCTGATGAAGTCCATGCACCACCCCACCAGGCGGGTTACTCTTACTCCCTGGGAGAAGTAAGGGGTGGGGAGAAGCAGGCTACAAGGGATGCCTGTAATACCCTCTAACAGGGAAGGATGCTTTTAGTTTTTTTGGCCAGAAAATGAAAGAAAGGGGTTCTCCTCTTACAATTAATAGTGGTAATAATAGTTGTAAGTCCATACGGCACAGGGGGAGGGTGCATTTTGCTAAGAGCTTTACCTGCAATATCTCCACTGAAATTTGAAGTAAATCTGGAAAATCTTCTACTTCTTTTCCTCTTTGACTTTCTTTTGTGCACTCTTCAAATTTCCTTTCCTGTAAAAATTCCATCAATGTTCAGCTTACATGCCTTTTTCATAGACGCACAAGGAACAAAGTTCTGTGTCCTCCTCTTCTTGATTGTGTGTGCGTAGAAGGGAGAGGTGGGGAGTTAGAATAAGAGCGATCAGTGAACTATCTACTGGTGGAAAAGTAGCCCATCTTTTTCTCTTCCAAGTCCTTGAAGTTGGAAACGTTTTAATTTATTTTATATATTTATGCTGGTTACTTAAAACATATTACACAGACCACACTGGAACATGGCATGTGTAATGGAAAATGTTTACTATTTTTTAGTAGATCCTGCAGTGGGAAATATAACTGAGTTTAGAAAGAAATTTACACAAGATTACTGTTGTGGAACATTTCCCATATAAAACTAGTTCTGTGTTAGTAGACTTTTACCATGTTAATCTTCATTGCAACTTTACAAGAACAGGAAATTAGCCCGAAGAGTTTCTCAAAGTTATCCAAGGATGAAGTCTGTGTGATGGGAAGCACCTTTTAACATTTCTGGAATGAATGTTCTGTGATACTTTGGGAAATGCTTCTGTAGCAGATGTGAATAATTTTCCTTATGGAAATTATTTTCTTATATAAACAATCTGATTACTAATGTCACAATGTACATTTGTATCATAAAGGTTCTGCTATAATCACACTGACATAGTTCTCAGGTATGGAAATATTACTTAATTTTCATATTTTCTGTCAATAGTACCACTTACACTGAGCTTTATTTTTTCCTAAGTTACTCCTTGTTTTCATGCCTCAAACTTAACCAATCAGAAGCATTCAAATATGTCAAAAAGATACTTCAGTGGAGATGAAAAGCTATCTTTTTCATGTAAAATAAGCTCTAATACAATAACGACAAGAACCCAACAGTTAGATATATTTTATATTACTCTATCTTGAATGGGAAAGAGTTAGTTTTTCTCTCATCCTCTTTAGACGTTCTGGTTCCTTATCAGTTATTTAGGACTAAACAGTCCCAATGCTAATACTAGATTAGATATATGTTAGGGTTGAGTGATTGCATAATAATGAACATAATTAATTAATTCATAATCACTCACATGACCCAAAGATAAGGACAGCTTGAGTATTTATAGTTTTAATTTATTAAGCAGATAGGCACAGGCTTAGAATACAGAAAAGCTTATTACAGTGTTGGTATGGATTTACTTCCAAGAAAGTGAGGAACCAGGACTAAGAATTAAAAGGTAGATAACAAACTGCAAAATACATATGTCAGGGGTATAAAAGTTGCTTTTTTGGGGGGGAGGATGACTTTGATAAATATCCTCGGTACATTTTATACTGATGTGTACACTTCATAGTAAAAACTGAGAGAGCTAGACTTTGAAAGTTACATGAAAATATCCACAAAAGCTGTGACAACCAAAAAACACTGGGGAGGCTGAGTTGGGAATTGGGGACAGCATTGGCCGTAGAGTCAAAGGACAGGGGCCCTAGGTGGGCCTCGCTTTGTGGGACAGAGACGGTGTGCCCTTGGAGGCAGGTTATGCGGTGCTAGATTATCCTATGTCCATCTGTATCTCTAAAGGTATGGCATTACCTTAAAGGTATTTGAAAGTAATTTACAAGATGCCGAATGTTTTTGGTAGAGGTAACTTGACCACGTGTGTGTTTGTGGGGCCTCCCTGCGGAACGGCATAATTACATACTGAATGTAATTCAGTGCACATCTCATGATATATGAAAGAAAACCCACTGGAGGGAGGTGAAGTTAAAAGGTGAGATAGGGGCATGGTTACATGGCCCATGGGTTTTTGGCGCCACCTCAGAAAAAGGTGCTCCAGTTCAATATGCCTTGAAATTTTCCTTACAGAGCCCTGCTTCCTGCAGAACTTGGTGAGGGGTGGGCCTTGAGGGGAAGTGTGGACGGGTGCGCCCGTGTTCCATCTGCTTTGGCCGACACAGCCCCCTTCTGTACTGGCTCCGGAGATGTATTTGTGTACCGTGGGGGGGGTATGTGACATCAACTGAGTGCTTTTCTTTCCCTAAATCCCTTCAGAAGGAATAGCTGGAAGATGGGCCAGGTTTTTTTTCCCTCTCAAATATGAAATTATTCATGTTTTATTTATAGTCACTGTGAAAATCTCATTTTTGGAGACTTACTGCCTGCCTTGCAGCTGTATGAATGACAAATGACCACAAACAGCCGCTTGGCATCCGTTTGCGATCTCCCAGTTTCTGTGAGTCACTAGTTCAGGCACAGGTGGCTCTGCTGGTTCCTGGCCGAGGGCCTCTGAACATGGTTGTTTCCCTTTCCAGCATCTGAAGGGGGAAACTCATTTCTGGGCTCATTCAGGTGGTGTCTTGTGGTTTTAGGCCCACACTCCCTGTTTCCTCTCTGGCTGTCAGCTGAAGGTTGGTCTCTGTTTCCGAAGGCCACCTGCCTTTGCAAAGCTTGTGGCCTCCTTCGGGCCAGCAACGATGGGTCAAGAAGTCTTTTTCACACTCCTAATGTCTCTGGCTTCTCTGGCCTCATCTATCCTGCCTTTCTCTTCTGCAGCATCTCCCATCTGACTCCAATAGTCCCCAGATTGCACTCTGGGAAACTCCGTAAGCCATAGTTTGAAAATAGATGCTTTGGAAAAATTTGGCCTAATATTTTATTTTTTGCTTTGGGGGGATAAAAATATAATGCATACACAAATATTTGTTTTACAAACCAAAATATGGTTAACAGTTCAATGGAATAAGATTCATAGAAGGGAGAGAGTTCTTTAGTTTGGGGAGCAAAAGGAATCAGGAAGGAGGTGACACTTGAGTTGAGGCTTGTGATGGATGGGGTACGGAATACATTATAGGGCGAGGCTGTGCACAGGTGAGAATAAATGCCATTAGTCCAAATTGGACAGAAAGTATGAAAGTCATGGGAGGTATATCTTGAAAGGTCTCTTGCTTATGAGTCAGAGACCCTATGCACAACTTTAGACCTTTGAAGAGAGTAGATGCATTATGAGGCTGTCAGCAGGTTTTGGAGACGTATAATTAGGAATAAACTGGGATATGGAGTAAGCTAGGTGATGTTGGAAGTCTACATTCTTTCCTTCTCCTAACAAGACTTATATGGACAGGTCTTCATTATAATTTTTATACTCTTTCAGCTGTCATTTTAACTTGTCATAAGTTCTCCTTTCAAAAACGGGAAAACTCAGAATTTCATAGCTAAAGCCAAGATTTAATCCTTGTCATGTCTTCTATAATTCTCCTTCCTTCTTAGTTGCTACAACTTTAACCTCACTCTAAACTACCCCAAATTCTGGGCTTTTTCTGTTTCTATAAACTTAATGTAGGGTTTTTTTCTTTCCATTTTTCTATAGTACCTGTAGCCTTCTAACACAAAATCTGTTTTACTTATTTATTACCTCTCTTTTTCTCTCCTCCATTAAAGTGTAAGTTTCACAAGGTGTATATAGTATGAGCTCAACACAGTTTTGCTGAATGTACACTTGGATAAATGCAGGAATAGATGAGCTGCAAAGCTGGAAGTAGATCGAGACAGTATTTCCAGAACACCCTTCTCTGACATTCTCTTTTAAAATATTAAATACAGCGATAAGCAGTTAACTTAGGGGGTAGAGTATTTTATTGATAGTTGCAAACTACAAAAACATATTGCATGGAAAGTAATTTTATCAGAATTTGAAGCATTCACCTCAATTAGACTCTTCAGTAATATAAGAACAAAGTTTCATTAAATTGTGCGATCTACAGATACTTCAGTGCTAATCAGTCACCGGTTCCATACTGACAAGGGGAATTCTGGGAGGGTCACTAGAAACAGATGACCTTCCAGACTTCAGGCCCCAACTAGGAGAGTGTGCTCCACGCATGTGTGGCTGTGTGACTGTGCCTCGGTGAGCAAACAGGCAGTGTGGAACTGGATTTTGGCTTACTCAAAGGTAACGAGGGAAGCCAGCTGTTTGGTGTTATTTTGAGGCTATCAGGAAAAAGTTTGTGGCACTCCCAAATGCCTTTCCTACCTACTTGTTGCTGGTTTTACTCAGAAACCAGGAAAAAAAAAAAGAACTTTCCTTCTACAAATACAGATATGGCTTAAAATACAAATCCTTTGGGGAAAAGTTGAACTTTGATTTAAAGGTCCATTAAGATATGAATAACAGCAACCTTTTTTTTTCCCTGAGAGGATATTTTACTGTGGACATAACAGCGCAGAGGCCCTCTGAGCCTGATGACGTGGGGCGGGGTGAGAGTGTCAGGGCAGGGGTTTAAATGCAAGGAGGGAACCGAGCACATTCCATGAAGCATCTGTCTCCGGTGACACGTTGGTGAGTCCAGGCCTCCCGTGTGTGCAGGATTCACCGCACAGCGCTCCTTTCTTGGGTCAATCTCAAAATTGGTGGGGGGACCCTTCATCTCACATTGTTTAGAGAATAAAACATTTTGATTTTCCGTGTAGGTAGATAAATCCCATATAAACTAAGCGCATTCCCAAGGTCCACTGGACTTAGAATGAGACTGAATTTTATCCGCTCCAGATGAATGACAGAATAAGGGTAAGAGATCATCACCTCCCATTATTAATTGGTTAACTAATTATGTAGTCTTAAGGACATAGCTTCCTGTGTTTGAAATTATCAATGTCTCCATCTATCAATCCGTGGGATAAGCTGGTCTCTAATGGGCCTTCCATCTCTGAGATGGTAACAGCTCTTTATTTTTGTCAGCACGTGAGTAAAACAGATACAACCAGAGACTAGAGCATACGGCCTCTGAGGCGGCTGAGATGGCACAGTTTTGTTTAAACACATCCGGTTTGAAGTGGTGCCGTATCGTGTAACCATTATCCTTCGTTGGCCTCAGGTTCCCCTTCTTTGAATTAAAGGTACTGGGTTATAGATTGTTTCTTTCCAATGAAAGACTCCATTTTTCCATAGTACTGATATTCACATCAGGTTTTAGAATTGAGCCAAGTTATGCAGTGATTTGGTACAACGCAGTAATAGGGCTGACATTAATTAATATAGTCTTTTCATTGGTAAAGAGACAGCTATTTAAGTTCCCTTCTTCTATTACTTATAACCCATTCAAGTTGGTAGGAAAATGTCTACAAAAATTGCAAATTTAAAATCAACAGGGAACCCACACACAAGAGAAGCAGGCCGAAGAGTTGCTTTTATAAGTTAAAGTCATGCTGTACAGCTTGACCTTCGTATATAAGAATATTTTTTTCATCTAGAAATGTGGGAAGATTTGAATTGCATAGATTTTGGAAATCATTTTATGGTAGTAAATTCAAGGTAGACATATATGTATATCTTAGCCTATTCATTTCCTTGAGCATTCTCACAAATATTTTTCTAATCCACTTTATTCTAGAAAGATTGAAAAGACACTTTTATTCTTTCCTTCTCTGTTTCACTTTCACTAGAATTTACAATTCTTAAATTATTGAGGTTACTATCAAACAAAGACAGCTCTGCCATTGTGTTTGCCAACATTTCAAGTCTGAATTATTGTGGATTCTACTTGTAAAGGTTACATTTCAACTCTGTCATGTTCAGCCTCAATTTATTCACTAGCAAATTCTTTTCTGCTGGCCACGCTCCTGGTCACCAGTTCCTTCATCCTTTATTCCAGTATTTCCATCATTTGGTTTTGTTCGTCTGCCTACTGTAGAAGAAATACCCTCCAGTCAGCAGATTCGCCCAGAATCTGTGAAAAGCGGGTTGATGGCCTAAGTGTTTGCTGGCCATGATGAGGGCATGGGGGCCAGCGACGGGGGTGGGGTCTTCAAAATAGGAAGTCATCTTGTCACCCAAAGACAGGATGCTGAAATGTATGAAATAGCAATATCTGGCTTCCAGTGCAGGTAGAAAAATGAAAGAAAGATATTAGAGTCCCAGAAAAACGTGGGTAACTGCAGATGTGCCTATAATTGCCATGCTGTGCAGCACAGCGCATGGTAAACTTTATTGCTCTGTGCTCTGTGTCCCTCCGACTCCCACTCGCATCCGCTTGCTGGATGCAGGCACTGGCAGTAATCAAATGCGAATAGATCTTGGCTCACTCACACTTTGCTGAAGGTCCTTTGTGGCAACATGCCCTGTTGTTTATCTAGGTGTGCTTTTCTGCTTTCCTAAAGGAGACATTTTGAGAGAAAAGGAGCAAAAGGGCAACGTGTCATTTAAAAGTGTGCTTAGAGTAAGCAAGTTCTTTGCCAAATGCCTGGAAGTCACAGGTGCGTTCCACCTGAAACGGTGGAATTATGTGCTTGGTAGTAAAGGAGGTGTCTGGGGTAAAGTATATTTTTCACAAAGACTCGTATGCATTGGCTTCACTATGATGGTATTTTAAAAATATCAATCAGGTTAGTAAGTACCACCTTAATTGTATAAAACATTGGAAAGACGAAACGAGTTGATCCAGTTGGAATTGGGGTGGCCTCTCTAATCTTCGTGAACTCCAATAATATGTACAAGGCACTGCCTACCTAAGAGAGAGACGTTTCTGGCTCTTATTTGTTCTCATTGTATTTTCTCTTCCAGCTTTTCTCTGGAAGTTGGCTGATCTCTCCTTGTTTGACTGCCTTATAAGAACAGAGGGGCCTGGCCATTTGTTAAATGCGTACTAATATCACACTAATTGGGTATTCATGCTTGAATTGTTTTTATTGCTTTATAATATGAAGTCCAGCTTCACATGTTCTCTCGTGTAAACGACACAGTACTCTTACGAACTTCAGCTATTGAACGCATTTGATAAAGTCATTAAGTTTTGTTATTTTATTGTATATATTTCCTATAAATCACCTCCAAAATTTGAGAGGAGGACATGGAAATATAAAAAAAAAACACAGTGTCTAGATAGTGGTACTAAAATAATTATGATTAGAACCCAGATTCTTTGATGCTTAATTCAGCTGTCATGCCCACTGGGAAGATAATCAGGATTAGTCCCTCTCCTTGGTTTTTATTCCATGACTTGTTATTTTTCACAACAATTGTCAGGATAAATGCCGACATTTCTTTCAGAATTAAATGTAATAGTGACTGCTGGGGACATTAGGTGGGGAAGCTGACTGGCCCATTTCTTGGACGCAAGAGGAGAACAGGCAGCTTTTCAAGGTGTGTGCACCTTCTCTGTCCTGGGCTCCTCCCCTAATTCAGCAGGGACCAAATGTGGCCTCTTTTCAAGGTAGTTAGTGTTACCGTGCTTGGGACCCAGAGAGAAAAAGGATCATTGTTTCTGCTCTCTATTGACGAATAATACTAACATTAATTGTCATAAACTGCTATATTTACACATGGTAGGTAGTGCATTGATGGTAGCGAAAGCTTCATGGTAGAGGAGGTCATTTAGAGAAATGATGTAACATGAGAAGGATACAGGGTGGAATGTCAAATTTTGGTGAATAGCAACATTTAAATATTAAAGGAAGGAATATGAGAAAAAAGCCTCGGAAGAAGTAGGAAGTATCAGAAAATAGTATAATAGTGTCAGGAGCATCAAAGTAGAGGAGAGTGGCAGTTTTAGGGCTGCCATGACATAATACGTACCATCACCTGCGTGGCTGAGAACAAGAGAAATGGACGCTCTGACAGTCTGGAGGCTAGAAGTGCAAACTCACGGTGTCTGAAGACCCATGCTTTCTTCGAAACCCCCAGGGGAGGGTCCTTGCATGGTCTCCCAGGCATTCTTAGGCTTGTGGCTGCAGAACTCCCATCTCTGCCTCCATCTTCCTGTGGCCATCTGCCCCCTGCATCTGTATTTTCACATGATGTTCTCCGCTCTGTGCATGTACCTGTGCATTCCAAATTTCTCTCTGGTCATAGGGACACCGGTCATATTGGGTGAGGATGTACCCTAAAAGCTTTATCTCAACTTAATCATATCTGCAAAGAACCCCCACTCCTTCTTTCAAATCAGATCATGTGCACAAGTACTCGGAAAAAGGACTCCATTCTATCTTTTGTGTGGGGAAGGGGCACAATTCAATTTTTAACAGTGAGTGTTTCAGAAAGAAAGGAGAGTCATACATCATGAAGCAGAGAATAAATATAAAGACTAAATGTGTCTACAGGATTTCATAATTAGAAGTTCATTAATATCCTTGTTTACAGCAGACTCATTAAGATGTTGAGAACAGTGGTAGATAACACAGGAATGAGAACTGGATACTACAAAGAGGAAAAAGAGAAGACAATGTCCAGAATGAGATGTGGAAGTGATGAGAGATCCTGTGTGTGAGTGGGAGTGTATGTGGGGTATGCACACAAGCACACAAACACTTGCATGTATAGGCACATTAGGACAGATTATCTCGCTTCCTTTAGTCTCCTTATTCCTTACTGTCAGTCTTCAATCCTGGACAGTAAAGTCTTTTGACATGCTCTTTTGACATGCCCTAACTGATGCTCTGAGAGATCAATATTTGTGGGCAAAAGCTCCGTAAGACTGTAAGACTTAAATGAAGACATTAAATGAAGCCAAGACCATCCTTGCCGAATGACTTGACATGGATGATGAGAAAAGCAATAAAACGCTCTTCCCTACTTGCTTTTGTGGATTGTGGTGCATTGTGGCTGAGTAGAGCTGCCAGGATAAATACAGGATGTTGAGTGAAATTTGAATTTTAGATAAAAAATAAATAGTTTTTGTATAAATACATCATGCAATGTTTGGGACATAACTTACATTAAATGTTTTTATTGTTTATCTGAAATTTAATTAGGTGTCCTGTATTTTCATTTACTAAAGTTGGCAATGTAATAGCTAAGTGAGTATGTATAAATAGGAAAAGAAACATAGCAATAGAGGAAATAGAGGGAGGGAAGGGGAAGGGAGGGAGGGAAAGAGAGAGAGAGAGAATAAGAGGAATTCTAGAAAAAGCAGTAAAAAAGAATAATATTTAGATCTCATACAGAGGAATTAACTTGCAATAGAAGGTACATTTTTTTTTCCCTGAGGTAGGAAGAAAAGAGTTGGATTATATAAAAACATCCAGCTTGGGGAATAGGAATTTTTGAAAACTTATTTCTAACCATCCCTAGTTTTATCTGATGTAGGATGATGATCCATCTTCTGGGATTGAATAAGTAGGTATCAAAATAAGGAGGGGAGCTTGGGGAGAACAGTGACTATCCGTAAGCACCAATGGGGAGACCATACCATAGGAAAATGGAAGGGGTGAGTCACTAATTGAACCTCCCTCTTGTGCAATATGAGTAGTGTGAAGAGTGATCCTACTTCTCCAGAGGACTGCAGAGGAAATGCTTTAAGATGTAGAGTAAATAGAATTGCAAAGCCCTCAGGTCTGCAAGTCTGAAAAAGGAATTGGTGAGCCTGGGCAGGGGAAAGAAGATTGAAAAGAAAGAATCTCTCTCCAGTGTTTTCCTATATGTTAGTGTACTTGTTATGCAGACTCTTAGGTCACTGTGGCAAGATGCCAACAGGAGCTTCAGGCTTAGTTCTATCCCCAAACAGAAGGCGAATTTCTTATTCCTATTTTTAGCAGTTCCAGAACTGATGTTCCTTGGCTCTGATTGGCTCTAGTTGACAACTCCTAAATCAGACATGTAGATTAGGTTGGTAGAAAACTTTGATTGGCTAATCCTAGAGCTGAACTGTATGGACTGGAATGAGGGATGAGGAATAAGAAAAGCTGGAGTGTCATATGGTTTCAAGAAAAGATGAAATCTGTTGCATATATGTCCAGAGTTTAAGGAAGCCTAGACTAGGAAAGCAGGTAGTGACATGAGAAGGGGAAAAAAAGCCAAATACAAATTTCATGCTTTGGCTTAAAATTTACCTTTCTTGTATAACTCTCTACATCCACTTTGCATTAAGCTTGCTCTTATGTAGGACTCAAAGTTTACAAAGGTGAATTCCAATGGACACCAGTGGTACTTCCCTATTTACAGGTGAAACCAAGCTTAAGCACTTTTAAGTTCTATTTTATTCTTCTATATCCAGGATTGCATACTAGTTAATAGTGATCCCCCAAATCCAGAATACTATGTGATTATCTGAGTAATAATGGCATAATTTAATTCAACAATTCAGTTTTACAAGAATTGACTGCATGGTTACTATGCAAAAGCCACTGTCTTAGAAATTAGGGAATATGGTATGCTGTGTTCACAAGTGCTCTCAGAAAACATTATTGGATAAATATGAGAGATGGTTAATAAATTATATGAATTTACTGTAGGTAAAGTTCAATATTAATAGGAATTTATGTGAGTATTATTGGGTGAACAGTTTTCATGGATAATTTACCTTTGAAGTCTCTTCCTGTGTCAATCAGGTTTGTCAAGTTACAAGTGTAACTGCACTAAGGAAAATAAACTCCAGGTTTCATGGGCAGAAAACAACACGTTTGTTTTTTGTTTGTGCTACATGTCTGTCTTTCACTGGCAGGGGACTCTATTTCATTTGGTCCTCGCTGAGGGCATCGGACTGATGTACACTGTGATCATCCCAAATACCAGTCAACGGGCCAGGAGAAAGGCAGGATAAAGGATTATGTTGTGGTTCTTGTGTGATTCCACCTAGGAATGACGCATGTCACTCCTCATATACCAGTGACCAGAGAATGTCCCGTGTTAAACCTCCCTTCAAGGGGATGGAGCAATGACCTCTCCCTGTGCTGGGAGGTTGAGGGGAGCCAAATGGTTGTCAGTTGCAGTCCATCTCAGTTTCTCAACGATGGATTAAAAATTGAATCATTAGCTGCTATCGTGATGAGGATATAAGTGACTTAAATAATGACAACCAACATTTAGGAGCATCTATTACATTTCAGGTATTATACTTGCAACACTCGATGGCTTATGTTGCCTTTCCCTTTTTCTATCTGAGGAAAGTGAGTTGTAGAAGTAATGTAGGTTCTCCAGTGTCACGAGAGCTAATGCAGAGCAATGTGATTCACGTGGTTCAATTCTAAGACAGTTCACAAATACCCCAGATCTTGTGCCTCATAAACCTATGTTGATTATCATAGTAATTAGTAGACACCAACCACTGACCTAAACACTTTCTGTGTATTTTTCCAGTTATGGAATAAACATCTGCCCAATGGCCCCCATTCTGTAGATTGCCCTTGCTTTGGTGAATAAGTAAGGAATTATTTTGTTGCTGTAATCTAATATTTAGAAGTATTTAGGTAGGTCAAAAAGCACACTCAAGATAGAGAATAGCACATGGAAAGAGCCTTGGACTTGACTGACATGAGGACTTCCCTCTTCATTTTATCTGAACAAATCACTCAGCCTTCTTTGACTCTAGTTTCCTTTTCTAAAAGTTGAATAGATTAGATCAGTAGCCTCTCTATACCTCACCCACACTATCTGTGATCGTTTTTCTATTAGTCCCTCTGTATCCATTTAGATTACTACAACAAGGCAGAATTTGAAGCCCTTATCCGCTTTATGAAAGGGGCCTCTAGAGCAAAAAGTAAGACAGACTAAAATGCTAAGAATTAGGCAAGGATTCCTGCAGTTTTCAGCAGAAGTCACAGCTTTAGCAGGGCACTCTTGGCCTGTGTCAGGTTTTGAGGGGCGAAGTACCAGAGGAATCACCGTGACTAATTAAAGCAAATAGCACTGAAATTTTCTTTGGGTGTAAGAGGGTAGGTGTACAGGCCTGCCTGTTTGCAAGCTTGTTGCAGATTTTCCTGCAGCCTAAAACTTTTTTGTTGAGTCTCAGAATTAATACTGTGCAATGAACCTGAATCAAATGAGACAGGAAGCCAAAAGACTTCAAATAAAAGGTAAAAAAATATCCAGCCATTCCCCTTCATTTTCAGCTCTTTTGTTCCTTAAACACTTTTTAGATGTCCTTTGAGCTCATGATTCTTAAATAGTGACAGAAAATGCCTCCTTCTCATGCTCCTGCAACAATAAAACACCACATTTCTAAAATAAAGTGCTCTACCAATGGTACAAAAAGTAGGCTATTTTTTAGCATCAAATAACAATTTTCTCCCCAGACAATAAGTTTACCACACCAGTTTTTCTGAATTGATAATAAACATACCAGGGAATGACTTCCTTTTCCAAATTTTAAACTTAAGTGCATTTGCTAAAGAATAGGTTATATGATATGAAAACTGCATGCTGCACATAAAGTAAAATTATAATTATTTCAGTCCATCATGACATTATGTAGAAATGATGGGTGCTATTATGTAATTCAGCTACAATGACCAACTAAGTCTCCAAACTGAGAGATTGGAGAAACACAGGACTACTTGGGGGCATAAGTAAATTCTTTCTGGTGTATACCCACTTAATACCAGGTTACATTCAAGGAGTACAAGCATCTTAATATAGTTTGGAGACTCCAATCTGGTACTTATCACTTCAGATAATCAGCCAGCTTTTTGTTAAACAGAAATGAGCAATGTTTCCATAACAATTTACAAGGTATGCATTTCTTACATAAATTATTTGGTACTTGTAAAAAACACTGAAAAGAGGGTCTTATTTTAATTCTCACTTTACAATGGAGGAAGCTAAAGCTCAGGCTGTAACAGTGAGGTTGTGATACAAAACCAGGTCCCCAGCCTTCAGAACCTACCCTGTACCTCACTGTCATACACGGGCCCTACACTGATCATTAGATTGATTGTATGTGGCTCCCCGCTTCCCAAATAGAGACAACTGAACAAGGATACTTCTGCTATGACCCAGCTATAGTGGCTGAAAAAAATCAATTCAAGTAACATCTATTGAGTGCCTACTATGTGCCAGGTTCATAAACATGGTAATGGACAAGGTGAGAATGCCTGCCTTGTTGATTTTAATGGAAATGAACAGGGTAAGGACAGCAAGGCAATTGGGTAAAATAAGTAAACTACGTGCTCTGTTCAATAATGATCAGTGTGGGAGGAAACAAAGCAGAGTGGGAAGCAGTGGTGGGTGCTGCCGTTTTCAACGGGTCCATCAGGGAAGATCTGCCTGAGAAGGTGACCCTTTAGCAATATTTGGACACGGGGCAAGGGGATGAAAATGCAGGTGAACTGGGACTTAAAGGATTCTCAGGAACCAGATGCAGAATACAACTCTATCACAGCTTCCTAGAACTTCTACGTCATCTACATCTGAGATGACCTTAGGAGGTCGGAAGATGAACCATGCCGTGAACTTTGTGGTGGTTTAACAGGTTCTGGGGAGGAAGCAGGCTTTGGGCTGGTTCCCCATGGGGTCAGCGGTGACTGAAACACTACCCATAAAAACTAGGGAGCACCAGGCTGACACAATACCCAGTATCCTTGAAGGAAATGATGCCGCCCCACTCCCATGTGGGGAGAGAGCTCCACTACTAGGTTCCAACTTTATTTCTCTTTCTTCTTTCTCCAAACAGCTTGTCCTCTTTCCTTCTTTTGTCCCTATCATTTTTCCTTCTAATTGCCATATAATAGAGAAAGGAAAAGGGGAAAGAAATGGGAAATGGTTGATAAGGAGAGTCGAATGAGAGTTGGAAGTTAAAATCAATTCCTCTTTCCCCTCTTTCCTGCCTCCTAACCCTAATAATTTTACTAACCGCTCACCTTAGAAATTGCATTTCTCTTGACAATATCTAATCAATGTTGCCTAATCCTTTTTGAAAATTACAAAAAGGTAGATTTTCATCGATGGGTATAATCTTTGAATGATTAACTCAAAACAGTTTTAACCCTTTGTTTGCTTTTATTTCATGAACCGGACCATTTGAGTAAACTGTTGTAGCTAGAATGATCATTGTGGGCATGTCCAGTGTAGACACATTCTACAAAGGGACATAGAACACACGCAACCGCCTATTTTCAGTTGATCTCGGTTATATAAATAGAAACTCTACCAAAGACTTTCACTGTGATATTTCTAGATACTATTGGAATATAAAAACTCCCCCACTTCCTCCTTCCCTCTCCACATCCAACAGTGTGTTCAGTGTTAGAAAGGACTGCCTTCTGTGATGCTGTCCCAGTGAATCATTCATCTCAGTTGCCTTTACACTTTTAAAATCATAATGCATACCCGGTTAAAAGGTTTACAGATGCAGTCCTCTTTTAGTTGGCCTTACTTTAAAAGAAAATTTATGTTTTATCTTGGGGGAAAAACAACTCTTCATCTAATAGATTTCCTAAGTCTTTTCAACATTTGAAATCCTTGCTGCTCTAGAAGTAAGTGGAATGCCTTCGCCTGATTTATAAATGCCAGCCGGGTTTAATTCTGGGCTTAAATTATGTATAGAATTGGAAATGACATTTTGAAAATTTTAAGTTTGTATAAGTTTAGAATGCAGAGACTTGGAGAAATTCTAATCGCGAAGGTTATTAGGAGTCATCAATCTGTACTCTTACATGATGTAGAAATTCACTAGATAACAGCTTAATAGACAGTTGTCCAGTTCGTGCTTGGACATTCATAGCATGCCTTTCAAAATATACATGAGACTCATGCTGTGTTTGGTTAGAAAAAAAAGAGAAGAATTAATTAGCAATATGGTACCCTCTACTGTCTCCACAGAGGTGAATACCTTTGTCCTTACATTTAAACTATACAGTCTTCAATGAAGAACAAACTGACAGTGACCAGAGGGGAGAGGGGCAGGGGGTAATGGGGGAAAGAAAGGGAAGGGTCAAGTCAAGGAGCGTGTATTAAGTACAGATGGACAAAGACAATGGGGGTGGGGAGGATTGAATATGGGAGGTCAAGGGTGAGTAGGACAGGGGAGTGTAAGGGGGGGAAAATGGGGACAGCTGTAATTGAACAACAATAAAAAAAGTTTTAAAAAAAGGAAAAATGTCAAGTATCAAAAAAAAAAAAACTATACAGTTTTCAGCACAAACCTAAATTTCTTCATGTGTTTTCAAACATTTAAAAAACAATCTTGGTTTGTAATAGTATAGTGACTGTTTTTCAAATAATAAGAAAGAAATCTAATTTGTGCAAAATTATAATATGGTCTATTTTTCTAATGCAAATACTTCTCTGAAAAGGATGCTAAGGGTGACATCCATCTTGAATATCTTTCCCCTAATTATAATGAGAACATGAAATGTATTTTTAATGAAATTATATTGTCAAAACTGTTACAACCAATGCCTGATCTATTTCATTCCCTTTGTTGTAAGCACATGAAATTCTTTATATGCATTTTATGTATGGCTTTACAAATATATGGGTCGTATTTATGTAAAAGTGGATTTCTCAGTATCAGAACCTGTCTTCAGAATGTCCAGTTCCATCTTATTCTGCATATGGCATCTCTGTACCTTAATTCATTAAAAATTTGAGATGAGAATTAGGTCAGGGAAATAGCACACACTTTGTATTCTTAAGCTTAATTTTGATGTTATCTATAGTTTTCAAATGAATCCAAAGGTTTAATGCATATTAACACTGTGGATAAAAGCTCAAACCCAGAAGTCAGACATCCTGTGTATGAATGTTGGACCGTCCACTTGCTCATGAGGTGACCTTGTGCTAGTTACTAAATCTCATCCTTATCATGTGGTAATAATAGTAACTCTCATCCACTGTTGCTCCCTCAGCTTCCTGCCTCTTTTTCATTTTTCTATAAGCATTCGAAATTATCTGTACAGACACAAATTTTTATGTCATCCTTCATCTGAGGTCCACCAATGGTTTGTCTTTGTTCCTAGAAAAGCCTCTAAAACCTCTGCCATGGACTACCAGGTCTTGAAAGGATATCACTGTCATCCTCTCAGCCTCATGTCTTACTATTCCCCAAAATACCTTTATGACACAGTCACCTTGACCTCCTTCCAATTTTTCAGTCACACTCTGCACCTTCACTCCGGAGTCTTCATGAACATGTGGGCAGCTTTGCCCTGCCCCTCTACCTAGCTACCTCAGCCTTCAGTTCTCAGCGTATGAGTCTTTTCCTGTCAATCTGATTAGTTTGCATTGTGTTTCTCTTTCTTAATACATATAACAAGTATAACGTGTATACTTATTTGCATAATTATCTGTTTATGGACTTTATTGCCAGCAAGATCATAAGTTCCATGAGGCCGGACATTATTTGCCTTACTTACAGCTGTATCATTAGTCATTTATTGAATGAACAAAGATATTCCAATTGAATTTTCCTTGGGATAACTTCTTGATTAATTGTATTATAAACAAATCACTCAGAAAGCTAATACAATGAAAACTACTGCTTTTAAAGTCTTCCCAGGAGGTGGACTAAGGTATTTCTAGAACTCTTCTCAACTGTTTGTAAAGTCCATTTTTTATATATTTATGTATTTGTTTGTCTGCTTACTTACAATATTGTAAATATCGCCACCAGTACTAAAAGCTTATGTGATCTTCAAAGTATTATAAATAAACAATATAATCAAAGAGGTTAGCTCAAAAGAATCTAAATTACAGAGGGATGAACAGGGGTAAGGAAACCGGTAAAAGCTGGTGAGATATCCAGGGTGAAGCAACAGAGTGAAGCCATGATGATTCCCTAGGATTGACAGGGAAAGGGGAGGGGGCAGTGTTACTGGCACCTGGTGTGAGCTGCACACACATGAGAAGGGCCTCTTACCTGAAGCTGACTTTGTGCTGAGACGCAGCGAGACTGGAGGGGATCAGCTGCAGTGTGTGTAGAGGGCTCATTGCTTCACCTTTTTGCACTTTACTGTCCTTCAGTCTCTTACTGATGTCTATCATTTTGGCCTAACCCCACCTGAAACCAGGGGACAAGGGGGAGAACAGCGCAGTGAAGAGTAGATAATACTGTGCTGGGTAGAGTCTGGGGAGAGGAGGGAGCTTCAGAGAATACCCAGAACACCTCCTTTTGTTTCACCGTGTTGTGTGGAGATGGTTCTTCACTTACAACTCTCCCCCTTTAAAAAGAAATCTGTGATTTTTTGTGTCTTCCAGATAGCCTAACAGTAATAATTTAGTTATCTCTTTTCTAGGATGTCCCTTAATAATCTTTCTGTAGGTGCTTTCCATCTCACACCGAGAAATGGTGTGGTTACTAAGTAAAGACATTTCATTAAAAGTATGACCCATAAAAGTGTAATTTCCCCTATGGAAAACTTTTTCAGACCACCATGTGAAAAAGACACAGAAAGAAGTTTGAATGAAGACATGATCAGCATGAAATTGGCATCATTATGACTAAAGCAAAGTTAATGTGTTATACATGATATCACATGGATGCCTGTAAATGTCTTCAGCCAGAAGTCAAATTGATTTGGGTAGGTCAGTACAGGCAAGAAACCAACGGAGAGATAATAGCTAATAAAGGAATTTGTAACTAGAGGATAAGATTTCATTGTACCTTGGAACCCACATAAATATTTTAGGTTAAGCCTCCTATTATTTTCCAGTTTGGGTAGCTGAGCTTGTCCTATGTCATCTAGGTTACTTGAACAATTAATTACAAGTGGCATTATCTGATAATAGACATTCTATTACATTGAACCATATGAACTGCTGATAATTGCTCATTTTGACCTAATATATAAATGCATGTTAACTTTGTGAGTTTAAAAATAAATCAGACAAATATATGCATCCTTGCTTTCTGATATTTATTAGTTTCCTCAAAATACTTTACCCCTTTAAAATGGTATTAATTTATTTGGTTGAATACTAGCAATTGTGAAGGACATATGTAATGCTTCTATTATAACCAATGTCAGCAAGTACGTCTGTGCCCGAATTAATCTCTTTTGGAAAGTAATTTGTTTATCTCTTCCACAGTACATGCTTGTACAAAATTCTTTTGTTAATACAACACATAGACTTATCTTTCTCATTAAGCACTTTGAATGTAGCCAGATGCTGTGGTGATGGGGAATAACAAATCTCTCTAATATATTTTTTTTTAACTCAAAAATAGCAAAGCTATTATTTCTTCTTTGGCACTTTTGCTATTTATAAGAATGCTCTATGGATATAGATTCTTATTCAATTTTCACATTTTCACTCCTGTAGAATTTAGCAGGAGCTGAGAGTGTAAATAAGGGCATCCTTTGGTACAATAGTAATTTTCTATCCTTCATTTTCTAAGATATCTAGCTACTTTTTTGTCATTGGTAACAAACATTAATTTTGATGTGTTAAAGGCCTAATAAAAACATGTATAATACCTATTTTTAATACAAATTTTCTCCCATTGGTATTATACATTGTATTTTTGTACAAGGGAGGCATGTAAATACCATCTAGAGAGATTTTTATATTTAGGCTTGTGGTAGTTTATGATGTAAATAATTAGCTTTTAAATCAATGTTTAAAATTTTATGATACAATTCAATCTAAAATAATTTCCAATATAAACCAGTTGTGTGTGGGTTTGTTTTATTTTTCATGTTTCTGGGTCTTCAATAAATAGAAGATGGAAAATGAATATAATAGCCTTAATTTCATGAACTGTTAATTAGCACATCTAAAAATTCTGTTCCACTAAAACTGAACTTCACTGTAAAAAATAAGGAATAAAGGAAAAGTAAAAGAGGAAGAGAGAAAGAAGGAAGAAAAGAAGGAAGGAAGAAAGTGGAAATAAAAATAAGCCTAAAGCAAACTCAAAATCAGTAAAAAAAAAAAAATGCACTGGCAGGAGTTATATCCCAGTGTGTCGGAGAGTTTACAGGCTTCCTAAGTTGGCTGTCCCCTGCAGTTGACTGGGGATGGCAGTTGACTGGGGATGGCAAGTGACGCGGACCTGGGTCATGTGCGGTGAGGGATGATAAAGGACAGGAGCAGCGCTCTCCCTCGTCATCTTGGCAGATGTCTAACCCTGCGTCACCATGGCTCCAACTTGTGTTTTTAGAAGAGGGTTTGAGGTGAAAGCAGAGAGTCTGAGGCTACAGCTGAGCATGAATCGGGGGGTTTGCTGCAGCAGTGACTACCTCTGCCCAGGTTTAGTTCTCAGATGTCATCTCGACATTTGTTCGGGGCAGGTGGTCTCAAAGGTGTGGCTTACAGTATATTTTTTCATGGAATTGGAGAAGCTGCCAAAAATAAGACCAGAGTAAGCACTGGCCTCCCTAGACAGCTGAACGATGACTCTGTGTGCTAATAAGCAAACCAATCCACATCCCAAGCCTTCCTTTTCTCACGTGTAAATTGGTATCTGCCTTGCTGGTCTCAGGGAAGTGTTCTGGGCTTAGACAAGAGACTATAGCCCAAAGTTCGTTCTTTCTGCTGCGTAGAAGTCCATTGTGTAAATGTATCATAGTTTTTTGATCCATTCATTTATTGATGGGCACTTGGGTTGCTTCCAGCACTTGGCTATTGTAAATTGTGTTGCTATGCACATTGGGGTGCATAGGTCCTTTTGGATTGATGTTTTAGGATTCTTAGGATATAATCCTAGCAGTGGAATTGCTGGGTCAAAAGGCAGTTCCATTTTTAGTTTTCTAAATAACAAAACAAACAAGCAAGCAAAGCATAGCCAAAGACATTGAAATTGGAACAGGCTGACAGTGATCAGAGGGGAGGGGGGAGGGGGGAGGGGATAATGGGGGGAAAGAGTGAAGGGTTTACAGGAACAATTATGAAGGACATATGGACAACAGCAAGGGGGTGGAGATGGGGGAGGGCCATGGAGAGGGGTGGGATGGGGGGAAGGGTGGAGGGAAAAGGCAGAAAACTGTACTTTAAAAAAAAGTTCTTTAGCAGCTACCAACTATTATTCAAGTAGAAGGTGTAGGGTTACAATTGTATTGGAAGGATAATTTTAAGACATTGATTTGGACAACTTCTCTGAAAAAGCCAGAAAGCATAAATTCACAGAAAGTGAACCACCCCATTTGAACTTTTGGACAGGTTCCACTCCCAGGGGGATTCTGTGCGTCAGATTGTAAGTCTAAAGAAACTGGAACTTGAAGTGCTCAGAAAGCTACTTAAAAGTGACTTGCAGGAGAAACACTTTGACCTCAAGAACGGGGTATCAACTGATGCCATCAGAGGCATCAAGACCCTACAGAGGTCTGTAGGGATAAAACAGTTATTTGTTCATTTGTACATTTATTTAGTGCCAGGGATGCCATATCTGCCCTCTGGGGGCTTCTGTTCCAGTGGACAGGAGGACGGGTTGAGGAATAAGAACAGAGTGTAAAGTTGGGAAGGTAGACAGGGTCACGCTGATGCAGTCAGTAGGCTAACAGCATGATTCTGAAAGGTGAGTTAAGCTAAAAGAAGGTCTTCTGTACACCGCATCTCCAGAGAAAGGGGACAAAGGGAAGGCGGGCCAGTTGCTTTACTAAATGGTGGTGCTGTCTGTTCCAACATCACAACTATAGTCCATTAGATCCCATCTTTAGAACGTGTGTCCAAATCCACTTGTCATCGGCACCATTATTTCTTTACTGTTTTTCTCAAATAAACTCACTTAAACTTTATTATAATTTTTATAACTTTTCCTTGCAATCCCCAATCTGAAAAGTTTAATATCCTTTAAAAGTTTATTATTGTAGTACTTGTCAAATGCATAATCAAATTTTTAACAAGTTAAAAAAAAACAATAACGTCTTTCCACATACCACTTAAAATAATCTCCCACTGGTGGAATTTCTCGCACTTCAGCAAACACTGCTTTGTTCTGTGCGCCCCTGTGGAGGTCCCTACAGTTTAATTCCAGCATAAGACACCTCTCTATGGCTCTGAGACTCTGAGTTTTGATGTCCTTCAGCAATTCTCAGGGAGACTTTTTCTGGGGAATTTCAACTACTATTTTTAAATCTCCCCACGCAGTTTCCACTCACCTTTGTGGGTGAGTCCTGAGAAAGTTCCCTTTATTCTTTTCCCAAGGCAGAGTTAGAAGTTGGGTGTCCACCCTTCGCCCACAGTCAGTCCTGGTGCCCCTGACTCAGCATGTGCACTGCAGTTTGGTTGATGCGTCAACCGGGACATTTTCCCTTTTATCGATTAAGAAAATCCCCTAATGTGCTGTTTGTGCTAAACCTCCTGACACATTTATTGCGTATTAGATTTCAGGTCTTCGATTTGCATCTTTCTGGCAAATAAATAGTGTCAAAAGGTTGTGTCTTAGCATATGTCTGGAGTCGAAGTTACGTAAAACACAAGCCAATTCCAGCAGCAATACTCAGAGAAAAAAACAAAGGACGCACCACAATTGCTGCACTTGAATTGTGTCACCCTTTCTGCTGCAAAAAGTCTCAAACTGTAAAGCAGCATCATTTAAAAATACTATAGGTCGTTTCTGAAGTTCCCAGTTGACAGTTTTGTTTACAGCTGGATCGAAAGCAATATCTGACTTTTGTAAAATATGTTTTATTGAAAAATATGCAGTACATACCAAAGAGAAACTTTCTCTTAATTTAGGTCAAATTTCAGATTGTGTCATGATGAATGAAATCAGAAAAATACGAACCAATTTCTTCTAATGGGGCCTTCGTCAAAGCCATTCACAAAAGCAGGTGCTCTCAGCTCTTTTACATTCAGTGAAGAAGTACTCTTTAGACAATAACACTCATAGAATAGAATTTCCATTTCATTTGGAGTTTCTCATTCTGATACCATATCATCAGCTTAGATTACTGGGTTCTGATGAACCTTTGCCATGTAGGAGTCCAACCACGTGAGGAGAAACAACCTCTTGGATGCTCAGTTTCAACTGGAAAATAAGCATAATAATTGAGCCTTATAGACTTGTCAAGGAAATTAAATAAAATTTATGTGAAATTTGGTTGATAAATTCTCTGATACTATAAAAGGTAGAATAATATTATAATGCATATTATATAAATTTGCATATAAACTATGTACATAATATCAGTTGGCACATGCTGCAATTATGTAACGATAATTAAAAATTAAAGAGTGTCCAGAATTAATGAAAATGCTTTCAATTTCAAATATAATCATCTACATATATCTAAAAGGGCACTGACATAAAATCCTACTGTTTTGCTCTTCAAGAATATTTCTAGATCATTTGTGAACAACATGGATTTTAATGCTGAATTGATTACTATAGTCACTTAGAATTTTAACTTCTAATTTTGTATTTTTTTAAATGGCTTTTGCCAGAGTAGCCTTGTTAAATTGGGCTATATGAACACATAATTATTTATCCCAACTCACATTAGGTCCATGGTTTCAGGACTGCCAATTTTCCACCGTTGTAATTACAGCCATAGCCAGTCCTAGGTTATTTGGACTAAATAGTTTACTGTTTTGGAACCGTACTTTTTGAATGTTCCTAGCAAGTTCTGTGTTCACTGGATTTTTAAAGTTGAAATTACTTTTATATATATATCCATCTATGTTGTATATACAGAAATTTAAACTGTGTATGAGATGTATTCACAACCTTGAAAAGCTGGTAATTCTGACCTCCAATATATGTTTCAGCAACAGTAAACAAAACTTTCACTTAAAAAGATGTTCTTCATGCTTTAAAATTAATTTCTGTGGATATAAGTACTATGCCATTAAGTAATCCCTGTTATACATAAAAGAGTGTTAGATGTAAAACATAATTCTGCCACCACAGCTAACAGAAATGATATCATTAAGTGCTTTCTACATCCTTGAGATAAATAGGAAATATCCCCAGATCTGACCTTTTTTTAAAAAAAGAAACATTAATCATATTGACTGTACAGTTCCAGCAGGAAACAGGAACACACAGAGGACATAGTATCAAGTACAGCTGGGGGCACGCCTTCTGGTGGCCAGCTTGGCCACCACGAATGGCATTAATTAAGATTTGCTATCATAAAGCATCTCTTGTAGGTCTCACAAGTCTTAATTCTCTAAGTTCAAATAGTAACTCTTTGCCCTGTTATAATTTCAAGATTGACCTCTGGTTTGATAGCTAATTTTATTTCTTTAAAGGATAATTTCCACTAAGTCATCGCTGAACGCTGCACAACTAGTCCACTGTGGTCTGACTGGGTACTATGCTTGATCTCTGGCCTACTTCTGGGTCAATACAGTTCACATAATTGTGTTTAGGTAAACTCAGTCTCCCGCTGAATTTTGAGTTATGTTTTTACCAATAACTTTTCTTACAGTAATGTAGGATGTTGGCATAACTAGACTTTTCAGGGCAGATCAAAAAAGTCTGAGTCTCAGAAAGGAGGGTTGACAGGATGCACTGTGACATTTCTGAGCCACATGTGTGCATCAGATCCATTTTCCACAAGCCCAACCCATGTGTCAGAATGTGTCTGACTTGATCAAACTGCCATTTTTTCCTTCTCTAGGCCTTGGCTTCACTTATGTGTCTCAAATTTTTCTTAGGACAAATGAGCTAAGGAATTCCTAAAAGTTGTGAAACTCCTCATCGCCCACTAAACAAATTTAATTTACCCATTTGTCTGAAAACCATTGATCAGAAGAGGAAGAAATACACCAGAAAACATACTTGTGGGTCTATGTGCTTTTCCAACATCTCTTAAATTAAATTTTTCTGTTGTGTATGCTGAATCATTTGGAGGTACACGTAAGAAATTTTGACATACATGAAAGTGATTTGTAGGCAGAGACGATATTTGTGCTCAAATTTGAGATAGTTTTTAATAGTTTTTTTGCTTTGCATTCATAAAAGATTACATTTAATTCATTTAATTCAGATGATTTCATACTTTGTCCCTGTAAGTAGTATTAATTGTATCTGAATTGCAAATGACCACATAATCTTATTTTTAATTTTCAGCCTGGGGACTCAAAGATTCCATTAAAATCTTAACAGATGTTCAACATGAAGAATATTTACATACTTACTGAACCAAACATTTTTAGTTACTAAAAGAAACCTATTTTTGAGTGTGGTCTCACGTACACAGCCCGTGTGCGTGTGCAGCGTATTGCTGAAGCTCCTTAGCTTCTACATTATAGAGCTTGGGATCTTAAACAATTATTTTTGCTTAGGAGCAAATTCATGAAACAATGGATGGTTTTCAGATATTGGACAATAGGCAGTGAAGTTCAGGGATATCAGAGAAGTGGAAAACAAGAAAGCTTAGTTTTAACAATTGCCCCAGCAGAGTACCTTGAGAGTTTCCAAGCCATGGTCTGGCTGAAAATGCAGGCAAAACTAAGTAGTTACCCTGCAAGGAGGAAAAAGAATTGGAAAGTCCAGGAGTACAAGAAATTGGAGCTTCTAGGACAGAATAATGGTGAGGAGAAAGTTGTGCAAAGTAAGAGTGAGCTGGAGACCTGCTAAGGATTTTCTCCTTTGAGTCTTCAGCTGAGTGCTGATCAGTGCATGCATGGAGCAAACTGCCGAGCCCGGGAAAGACCACCTGTAAAAATCAGATGGAAAAATCCTCGGTCTGTATCTGATCATTAAGAGTTGATGTTCCCAATAGTCAGAATGGAGAAACCTTATAAAACATGGATTATCGAGCATTGTTATAAAATGCCATTGCCTGGGCAG
>CM052541.1:7737277-7882283 GCA_028533065.1 Trachops cirrhosus
ATACGGTATTTGTCTTTCACTGCCTGGCTTATTTTTCTTAGAATAATGCTTTCCAGCTCCATCCATGCTGTTGCAAAGGGTATGAGCTCCTTCTTTCTTTCTGCTGCATAGAATTCCATTGTGTAAATGTACCATAGTTTTCTGATCCATTCATTTACTGATGGGCACCTAGGTTGCTTCCAGCACCTGGCTATTGTAAATTGTGCTGCTATGAACATTGGGGTGTATAGGTTCTGTTGGATTGGTGTTTCAGGGTTCTTAGGATATAGTCCCAGCAGTGGAATTGCTGGGTCAAAAGGCAGATCCATTGTTAGTTTTCTGAGGAAGTTCCATACTGTTTTCCATAGTGGTTGTACCAGTCTGCAATCCCACCAACAGTGCACTAGGGTCCCTTTTTTTCCACAATCTCTCCAACACTTGTTGTTTGTTGTTTTGTTTATGATGCCATTCTGACTGGTGTGAAGTGGTATCTCATTGTGGTTTTAATTTGCATCTCTCTGATAGCTAGCGATATTGAGCATCTTTTCATGTGTCTCTGGATCCTCTGTATGTCCTCCTTGGAGAAGTGTCTATTCAAATCCTTTGCCCATTTTTTAATTGGGTTGCTTGTCTTCTTAGAGTGGAGTTGTGTAAGTTCTTTATATATTTTGGAGATTAAACCCTTGTCTGAGGTATCATTGGCGAATATGTTTTCCCATACAGTTGGTTCTCTTTTTATTTTAATACTGTTTTCTTTAGCCATGCAGAAGCTTTTTATTTTGATGAGATCCCATTTGTTTATTCTTTCCTTTATGTCCCTTGCTCTAGGAGACATGTCAGTAAAAATATTTCTGTGTGCAATATCTGAGATTTTCCTGCCTATGTTCTCCTCTAGGACTTTAATGGTGTCACAGTTTATATTTAAGTCTTTTATCCACCTTGAATTTATATTTGTGTATGGTGTAAGTTGGTGCTCGAGTTTCATTTTTTTGCATGTAGCTGTCCAGTTCTCCCAACACCATTTGTTGAAGAGGCTATTTTTACTCCATTTTATGTTGCTGCCCCCTTTGTCAAATATTAATTGACCATAGAGACTTGGGTTTATTTCTGGACTCTCTGTTCTGTTCCATTGGACCATGTGCCTGTTTTTATGCCAGTACCAGTCTGTTTTAGCAATTTCAAGATCAATTTAGCAAAATCAACAGTATTTTTAAGACTACAAGAATATTTAAGAAATAATCAACAAAATTTTCAGAAATAAAAAAAGAAGAGGCTCAATGAACCAAGGAAAAGAAAATTACAATAACTACATGGCACATCATAATAAAATTGATTAATACCAGTGGTAAAGAGAAAAATCACAAAAGCAGCTGGAGAAAAAAGAAATGAGAAAAAGATTCACATGACACATAATTTCTCTTAGGAAATAATGCAAAACTGAAGATAGTGGAACGGTATCTTTAAAGTACTAAAAAAAATAAATAAAAATTGCCAACCTAGAAGTTTATATTCAGTATGAAACCTTTTAAAAACTAAGGTGAAATAAAATGTTTTTCCAGGATACAAAAGATGAAAAAAATCAATTACTATTAGACCGGCAACATAAGAATGTCAATGGAAGTTCTTCAAGGAGAAGAAAAATTATACCTGATGGGTATCTGGATCTACACGAAAGAATGAAGAGCACCAGAATTAGTAGCACATAGAGACATTAAATTATTTTTTATTTTAAAATTCATTTTAAAAGATAATTACTTAAGCAAAAATAGTAACACTGCATTGTGGGGCTTATAACAGAACACAGAAGCAAAATTTAAAACAGTGATATTAAAAATGCTGGGATAGGTAAAATCAAAACATTTAGTTGCATACAATGTGGTATAATAGTATTTGAAGATGGACCATAGTAAGTTGAAGATCTATACCTGAAACCCTGAAAGCAATTGCTAAACAAAGACACATAGGACATTAGAACTAAGAAATGAACATGGAGATAAAATTAAATCATAAAAGATAATTACAAATAAGGCAGAGAAAGAGAAACAAAAGGAATGAAGAACAGATGGAACAAAGAGAAAAAACAAAATAGGATGGTAGACTTAAACGCAACCATGTAAATATTCACATTGTATACAAATTATCTGAACATCTCTATTAAAAGGCAAAGATTGTCAATTTTTCAGATTGTATTAAAAAAAAAGACTGTACTACTGGCTGTCTGTAAGAAACTGAACTTAAACTAATGCCACAAAAACTTGAATGTAAAGGATAAAAAAGTGATAATACCATTCTAATCCCAATGAAAGGTGGAATGTCTATATATATAGATTATAAAGCAAAAAATTTACAGTGATAAAGAGGTTATTCCATAAGGATAAAGTGGTCAATTAATGATGGAGCCATAACAACTATTAATGCTTAAGTATTTAATAACAAACTTTCAAATACATGAAGTAAAAATTGTCATAATTGAAAAGATAAATAAACCAATTCACAATTCTAGTCCACTGTATCAATACCACTCTCTCAATAATCAATAAAAAATGTACAATGAAAATTGGATCCAGAAGGATACCAAAGAGCTGAATCCTATCTACTTCACATAGTGAACATTTAGAGATTATCATTTCACCCAACAAGAATGGGATATACATTTTTAAAGAGCCTACAGAAAATTTCAAAACAGACCATATTCTGTCATAAATCATCTTAATAAATTTAAAAATATTCAAATAATATAAAATATGACCATAACAGAATTAAATTAATAACCAATAATAGAATATCTTACAATGTCTTCAAAAACTGGAAACTAAATGTTATAGCAAAGCTAAAGAGTAAATCAAAAGAAAGATTAAAAAGTATTCTGAGCTGACTAAAAATAAAAATGATATATCAAAGATCATTTTATATAGCTACACCACTTCTTAGAGGGAAATTTATAGCACTAAAAAAAAGTCAGGAAATTTATGTTATCTTCAAAAGCTAAAACATTAAGAACTAATTGAATGCAAAGTAAGAGAAACAAAAGAAATGATAAACATAAGAACAGAAACCAATGAGATCTAAAGCAGTAAGTAGCAACAGAGAAAACCAATGACATCAAAAACTGGTTCTCTGAGAGAATTAATAAAATTTGTGAGTTTTTTATCAGACTAATGGGAACAAAAAGATAAGACACAAATTGATAAGATCAGGGATGATAGGGGGAAGATCACAGCAGAATTTACAGAGATGGGGAAGAACAATAAAGAAATATTATAAACAAATTTATGTCACTTGATTCTATAGTTTAGGTGAAATGGAAGAATTCTTTGAAAGACACAAGCTACTAGAGCTCCCAGAGAAGACAGAGATATAGGTAGAAATGAGAGGTAAATGTAGATAATTTGAAGAACCTGTGTCTCTCAGAGAATGAATCTGTAGTTACAAACTCACACAAGGGAAACTTGAGACCCAGATGATGTTACTGTTGAATTCTCCCTCACATTTAAGAAGAAATAATGCCAATTTTACAAACTTCCAAAAAGTTATAGAGGAGAAAACACTTCCCAATGTGTTTTATGAAATGAGCATTGGCCTGATATCAAAACCATATAAAACCATTAAAAGAAAACTATAAATCAGTATTTAACCTGAACAAAGATGCCAACATTTTTAAATTTAACAAATCAAGAAGTGATGTGAAAACCATTGAATACCTATATATAAAAGAAACAAAACCCCCTAACAAAAAAAGTCAAAAAGAACTTCAGTCCATACTTTGCAGTATGTTAAAAATTAGCTCCAAATGGATTGTAAACCTAAAGATAGAGCTGCAAATTATAAAACTTCTGCAAGAAACACATGAGAAAAACTTTCTGACCTTAAGTTAGGCCAAAATTTCTTAGATTCAAAGTTGAAAGTATGATCTGAAAAGAAAAACCAATAAATTGAAATTTATTAAGTTTTATAAACCTCTATTCTTTGGAAGACATAGTAAAGAGAATGAAAATACATGCCCCAGACAGGGAGAAAATATTTGCAAGTCAAAAACTTGTGAAGGACTGGCATTTAAGAACATATAAAGAACTTCCAAATTTTAAAAATAATAAAGTAACCAGTCAAATAAAGAAATGAGCATGAGATTTAAACAAACCCTTCACCAAAGAAAATACAGAGATGGCAAATAGTACATGAAAAGACATGCAAAATTATTAATAATTACAAGAGAGCAAATTAAAACCACAATGGGATGCCTTCTATACTTTTAATAAGAGAGTAAAAAACGAAGCTTAACAGAACAATCATGCCAAATTCTAGTGAAGCTACAGAGCAAGGAAAAATGTTCATACACAGCTGGTAGGAATGTCAAATGGGGAAGCTTCTTAGTCAATAGTGTAGCAATTTCTCATCTTCTTACATAGACATTGTATGACCCAGCGATGCTACTCCTACTTGTTTAAGTAGAATGAAAGTTTATGTTCACATCAAAATCTGAATTCAGATGTTTATAGTAGTTTCTTTTTTCCAGTTTTGATTAGTTTTTTTTTTTAATTTTAGGTACTTTTTGATTTAGTCTTTATTGTATTTTTCCCCATTCCTATTTAGTTCCTTCTTACCCCTGCACCCCAGCAGTCACCACACTGTTGTCCACGTCCATGAGTCCTTTTTCCTTTTTGCTCGATCCCTCCACCTTCTACTGCCCCTGCTCCCTCGCCCACTAGCTGTCATCTGCTCTCCACCTATGAGTCTGTCTCTGTTTTGCTTGTTAGTTCAGTTTGTTTATTAGATTCCACAAATGAGTGAAATCATTTGGTATTTGTCTTTCTCTGCCTGGCTTATTTAACTTAGCATAATGTTCTCCAGGTCCATCCATACTATCACAAAGGGTAAAATTTTCTTTTTTATAGCCAAGTAGAATTCCAATGTGTAAATGTCCCATGGTAAATGTCCCATTTATCTGATAGACACTTGGGCTGTTTCTGTATCTTAGCAATTGTAAATAACGCTGCAGTGAACATAAGGGTGTTTGTGTTCTTTCAAATTAAAGTTTTGGGTTCCTCCATATATAATCCCAGAAGTAGGATCACTGGGTAAAAGGCAGATCCATTTTTAGTTTTTTGATGTATCTCCATACTGCTTTCCACAGTGGCTGTGCTAGTCTGCATTCCCACCAACAGTGCACTAGGGTTCCCCTTTCTCTACATCCTCACCTGCACTTGTTGTTTGTTTATTTATTGATGATGGCCATTCTGACAGGTGTGAGATGGATTCTCATTGTGGTTTAATTTGCATTTCTCTGATGATTAGTGATGTTGAGCATCTTTTCATATGTCTATTGGCCACCTGTATGTCCTCTTTGGAGAAGTGTCTATTCGGGTCCTTTTGTTTTTTAATTGGTGTGTGTGTGTGTGTTGAGTTTTATAAGTACTTCATAAGTTTTGGATATTAACCCCCTCAGATGTATTGGCAAATATGTTCTCCCATTCTGTGGGTTGTCTTTTTTATTTTGTTAATGATTTCCTTTGCTGTGCAAAACTTTTTAGTTTGATGTAGCCCCATTTGTTTATATTTTATTTTGTTTCCCTTCCCCATGATATACAATCATGGTGTATGATCTTTTTGATGGATTGTTCTATTTGGTCTGCTAATATTTTGTTGAGGATTTTAGCATCTATATTCATCAGGGATATTGGTCTATAATTGTTTTCTTTATAGTGTCTTTATCTGGTTTTGGAATTAGGATAATGCTGGCCTCATAAAATGAGTTTGGGAGCCTTCCCCCCTCTTGAATTTTATGAAATAGTTTGAGAAGGAGAGGTGTTAGTTCCTCTCAGAATTGTTGGTAAAATTCACCTGTGAAGCCATCTGGTCCAGGGCTTCTGTTTGTTGGGAGTTTTTTGATTACTGCTTCAGTTTCATTAGGTGTAATCTGTCCATTCAGATTCTCTGATTCTTTCTGATTTATTTTTGGAAAATTATATGTCTCTAGGAATTTATCCACTTCATCCAGGTTGTCTAGTTTGTTGTCATATAATTACTTACGATATTTTCTTACAGTCCTTTGTATTTCTTGGTGTCAATTGTTATTTCTCCTCTTTCATTCCTGATTTTATGCACTTGGATCCTTTCTCTTTTTTTCTTGATGAGTGTGGTTAAAGCTTTGTCAATCTTGTGCATCCTTTCAAAGAAATAGCTCTTGTATTCATTGATCATTTGTATAATTTTTTTTAGATTCTTTCATTTATCTCTGCTCTAATCTTTATTATTTCCTTCCTTCTACTCACTTTGGACTTTGTTTTTCTTTTACAAGCTTCTTTTAGTGTGAAGTTAGATTATATATTTGAGCTTTTTCTTGATTTTTTGAGATAGGCCTGTATGGTATACATTTCCCCCTTAGGATTGCTTTCTCAGTGTCCCACAGATTTTGGATTGTTGTGTCCTCATTTTCATTTGTTTCAAGGCATCATTTCATTTCTTCCATGATCTCATTGGTAACCCATTCATTGTTTAGTAACATGTTATTTAGCTTCCATGTCTTGGTGCGTTTTCCAGTGTTCTTCTTGTGGTTGATTTCTAGTTTCACAGCATTGTGGTCAGAGAAGATGCTTGATATGATTTCATTCTTCTTAAAGTTATTGAGACATGTTTTGTGTCCTAACATGTGGTCCGACCTAGAAAATGTACCATGTGCACTTGAAAAGTACATATATTCTGCTGCTTTGGGGTGAGATGCTCTGAAGATATCAATTAAATCCATTTGATCTAGTGTGTTGTTTCAGGCTGCTATCTCCTTGTTGATTTTCTGCCTGGAAGATCTATCCATTGAAGTCAATGAGGTGTTAAAATCCCCAACAGCAACTGTTTTTCTGTCGATCTCTCCCTTTATGTCCATCAAGATTTACTTTACATATTTAGGTGCTCCTATGTTGGATGCATAAAGGTTTACTAGGTTTACATTCTTTTGTTGGATTGTTCCCTTCATCATTATGTAGTGTCCCTCTTTGTCACTTTCTACAACCTTGGTTTCAAAGTCTATTTTGTCAGATATAAGTATTACTACTCCAGCTTTTTTCTTTTTTATTTGCATAAAATATCTTTTTCCAAACCTTTACTTTTAGTCTGTGTGTATCTTTCAATCTGAGATGTGTCTCTTAGAGGCAGCATATATGTGGGTCTTGTTTTCTTATCCATTCAGCTACCCTATGTCTTCTGCTTGTATCATTTAACCTATTTTTACATCTACGGGGATTATTGATAGATATATAATTAGTGCCATTTCATTGTTAGACTATTTTCCTCTGTTTTTTTTCCCCTGTCTTTTTTTTCCTTCTTCTTCTTGTTAACACAAGCCCTTTAACATTTGTTGTGGTACTGGCTGGGTGTTAACAAACTCCTTTAGCATTTTCTTGTCTGGGAAGCTCCTTATTTCTCCTTTGATTTTAAGTCATAGCCTTGCTGGGTAAGTAGCCTTGGGTTTAGGTCTTTGCTTTTCATTACCTTGAATATTTCATGCCACTCCCTTCTGGCCTGAAATGTTTCTGTTGAGAAATAAGATGCCAGTCTAATTGGTGTTCCCTTGTAGGTAACTCCCTGCTTTTTCCTTGCAGCTTTTAGGATTCCCTCCTTGTTTTTAAGTTTTGTAATTTTAATTATGATGTATCTTGGTGTAGGGTCCAACTTCTTTGGGACTCTCTGAGCTTCCTGGACTTGTGTGACATTTTCCTTCCCCAAATTAGGGAAATTTCTGGTTATTACTTTTTCTCAATAACTTGCTTGTTCTATTCTCCTTCTGGTAATCTAATGAATCAGATGTTGTTACACTTCATGTTGTCCAAAATGTTTCTTAATCTCTCCTCATTTTATAAAATTCTTTTTTCCTTTTGCTGCTCTGCCTGTGTGTTTTTTTCTACCTTGTCTTCAAAAACAATGATTTGATCCTCTGCTTCATCTAACCTACTGTTTATTCCTTCCAGTGTATTATTTATTTCAGATATTGCATTCTTCATTTCTGACTGGTCCTTTTTTATGGTTTCTAGATCTTTTCCATGCCATTGAGCATCCTTACGATCATTAAACTCTATCTAATAAATTGCTTCCCTCCATTTCATCTAGCCCTTCTGGAAAATTCACTAGTTCTTTCATTTGGGGTCTGTGTGTTTGTCTTCCCATTTTTGTCTGCTTTGATTTTCTGACTTAGCTTTTAAACTAAAATCAGCTGTTAATCTAATCAAGCTGTGGACAGCAGCCTGGCTTAAGCATCACAGGCTGGGGTAGAGTAATTCTTGTGGGCATGGGTATTGTTTCCCCTCAGGCAGATGCCATTCAGAGAGGAGTGCTCTGCCTCAGGGTAATGACTCCTGCAGTATGGGGAATGACTCAGCACATGGGTCCTCGTACTGTTCCTTCAGTTCTCTCCACAGAACCACCAGCCTCGGACCCTCCTCAAATGTCTCTAGTCCACTCTGCCCTCCCTTTGCTGTAAATTTTACCCTGCAAAATTTCATTACGGGGTAAGTAATGAAATTTTGTGCTTTGACCCTTTAAGAGGCTCTCTGTGTCTCCAGATGTCTCTCCCTGGTAGACAAAATACCTGCTGCTTTTCATACATGCATGCTATCTGGGTTCCTTTCCAGTCTGCTTGGGGCTTAGACCCCACACTTCCCAGGGATAACCCCCCAGCTACTGAATTATCCCTCCTGCACTTCAGCTGATGCTTGTGGGAGACCAGGCAGCCCTCTTGTGTCTCCTCTACACTCCCTACCAGTCTTGTGGTGGTGAAGTGGTTTCCTCTGTCTGTCTGTGGTTATAAGGCTTCTCTCCACCTAGTGTTCAGTTGGTTTTTCTGGATGATTTCTCTACAATTGAGTTGTAAGTCCAGATTGGCCATATGTGGAGTTTAGTGTAGCTTCCATTTACTCCTCCACCATCTTCTATAGCAGTTTTATTTGTAATCATTGAAAACTGCAGGCAACCCAAACATCCTTCAGTTGGAGAATGGATGAAAAATGTACAGTACAGCCATACAATGGAATAAAACTCAGCCATAAAAAGTAACAAACTATGGATATATGCAATAACAAGGAAGACTCTTGTATCAGTTTGCTAGAGCTGTCATAACAAAGTACCAGAAACTGGGTGGTTTAAACAACAAAAATGTATTTTCTCACAGTTTCAGAGGCTGGAAGTCCTAAGATCAAGATGTCAGTAGGGTTGGTTTCCTCTGTGGGTTGTGAGGAAGAATCTATTCAATGACTCTCTCCTGCCTTCTTCTGGGTTGCTGGTACTCTTTGGTATTCCTGATCTGTCTTCATCTTCATATGGCATTCTCCTTATGTTCCTGCCTATTTCTAAATTTCCTCTTTTTATAAGGGTACTAGTCATATTGGACTAAGAGATCCATTCTATTCCAGTATGACCTCATTTGACTTTAATTATATCTATAATGACCCTATTTTCAAATAAGGTCATATTCTGAGGTACTGGGGATTAGACTTCAACAATGGATTTATAAGGAGAGAATTCAGCTCATAACAAACCTCACACGCATTAATTTAAGAGAAAGAATCCAGACTTAAAAAGCTGCCTACTGTGTTATTCCATTTGTATGACTTTCTCGAAAATCAAAGCCACAGGCACAAAAATCCTATCAGTGGCTGCCAGGTGCTGGAGTAGGAAGGGGCTGGTGAGAAGGGGTCCTGGGGGCAGTTTTATGGAGTGACAGAACTGTCTTTATCTGATTGTGGTTGTGATTACATAACTGTATTCACTAATTAAATTTGTTAATCTGTACAAGGAAAGGGTGAATTTTAATCTATGTTAATTGTACTTTAATTGAAGAATGTGGAAAAAATAAATGGTTATGACTTATAGACCTTTTTCACTTAAAACCTTGCATTTCCATAGGCAGAATTTATACACAGGTGAGACTGGCAAAATAAGAACTTCCATTCATTGAACTAAGCAAAAAATTGATGTAAATGCTTTGGAAAGTAATTAAGCAAAAGGAAATGCATATGCACACCTTTTGAACCACAGATAAGAATTATTCCTAAGGAAAAATGTTGTGCTTACAAAGATGCTCGAACATTCTAAATACCTTATCAAGAGAATAAAGGAGGTCAAGTCATGTTTGTATAATGAGGTCATGATAAAGTCTCTAAATTAATGATGTAGATTTATATTTATCTACACAAAAAAATGTCCACTGTACAGTGGACTAACATGTTTACTAAGCCACATGTTCCTTTTCTTGAAAACCATGGCATGCCCTACTCAACTCCTAATATGCAGGGAGTCAAGATTCTCTCTTCCAAAATTTTGGAATTGAATTTAAGAGGTGCTAGTTTTCAGATGGTTCCAAGAACTGAACATTTAAACTTCAGAATGGTGAGGAAGCCAAAGCATCGAGACAAATAAAAAAAGCAGATGTTCAGAAAGAAGCAGACATGAGACTAAAGGGCCCCAGAGGAAAAGATGAAAGGGTGGAGGGGACAGTGAGCTTCTGATAATCTCTTCTTGCTTCCAGCGTGTCTGCATACCCAGCTGTTCTTTTACCCTCGAGTTTTCTGGAATATACTTGATTTCTCATTTCATATTTCCTTTTCTCCTTAAGTTAGTAATTTATTTGCAATTGAGAGATTACATAAAAAATGAAACTAATAACTTACAACCAAAAACAGCATGTGAGTGGGAGGGGAAGAAAGAATGAGTAAGCTAGCTGCAGAAGATATACAAAACTGTTACATGTGATTGTCTGCGGAAGTGATGACCATGGCGATTTTACTTCTTGAGATATACTTTACATTTAACAAACAAAGAAATATGCCACTCCATACCAAGCCTGTTCATGACAGGTGAAAATTGTTCCTGGTTTGATACTCGATCTTTAATTACAATAGAAAAACCCCACTTTTTAAATGGATTTGCTTGCAATAAGGATGTGTTTTTTCATAATAAAAGGAAAATAGTACATTTAAAATAATGCAAAATGAATTTCACTGATATGCATGTAGCCTATTTTCAGATATGATATTCTATCAATTTTTGAAATTTCCTTACAATATGGAAAAATTTCTTGTTTCCTTGCCATTTTCCCTTGATGATATGTTTCCTTTAAATTAGTGCCTCCCGTAGCTCAGTGGTCCTTGCACAAGCAAAAGGAAAAATAATACTTATTGACATCTTTCTATAAGTAAACCCCATTTTAGTGAAGAATTTCTTAAATGTGCTTCAATGTTTTGCTTTTATAGGAATTTATCATATTTAATATTGCTGTATAAAATCATAGGTATTATGAATAATTAAATCCTTTAAAAAGAATAAACTACATCTCTCACTTTTCTAATGACAACACAAAGACCTAGAAGTGTGAAGTTACATATAAATGTTAAGACCACCTTCAAGCTGGCCCTCTGTTTTTCAGAAGAAAATAATTTTGTACACTGTGATTTATCTTAGGATATTATTTATTTCTGCTTTTAATAACATTATTTTGACAGCTGTGGTTTATTCTTTCTTTTTACTCATTTTACTCTCTAATTTGCAAGAGAATGTATCTAAATGCCTTATACCTCATTTATGCACTTCTTCCTTCTCTTCTGTCTTCTCCTGTTCCTCCTCCTCGTCCTCTTTCTTCCCTTCTTCTCTCTCCTCCCATTTTAAATAAGGTTTGACATACAAGAATGTTTTAAAATCTTGTCTTCACTCATTTTTGACCTGGTAACAAGTGAGAGAAATGACAAATGGTCTTGACAGAGAGTTGGCATTTGTTTCTTACTCCTGCTTAGGTTTACAAATTTGAGAAATCAGTAACACACCTTTGCCAACTGTACACTATAAGCCAGGCACTGAACTAAGTGCTTTATATGGATTATTTTATTTCAGCCTCCAATGAACCTAATGAAAAGCTTTTAGAGTCTCCTATAGAAATCGAGGACCAAATAACTTGTTCCAAATCAAACAGATAGGAGGAGGTGAACTTCTGATTCATTGGAGGTTGGTTGCAGAGACCAGATTGTAAACTTGGACATGACAAAGGGTGAAGATCCCTGAAGCTCCAGACTTGAACTTTGCAGGTGGGGAACCGGCATTTCTGGATAACCACAATGACCGTTGGCTGAGTTTCTCCACTGGGAGAGGCTTGTGTAGTTTCCAGCCAAGACAGAGGTTCTCCACTTAGATCAAATTCACACTGCTTGTTTAATCCTCTAGCTGTGGTTTCAGGGTCATCTTTTGGGAAAATTCCTCACCTGTCCTGAAGCTTAAGATGTTCTATGCTGAGAAATGAGTGACTGTATTCAAAACAATACTTCCTTGAGTCTATTTTTTGAGCCCCGTAGGCAATGTTATTGGTGACTTTGCTTGCACTGATTGTTTATAGCAGCCATGGAAATTCACACAAGCTGACAGAGGTTTGCCCTGTCCTTTGATGACCTCAGAGTATGTAAAAATACAATTTCTTAAAATAATTTTTTAATTAAATAGTTGATATTAAACTCTCAGTGGAGGCTGATGCACAGTCAAAGGATGCATTTTTTCTCTGGTCATATTAATGAGGAATAGGTTTTGGGATAATAAACATTTGGTGGCTATTACACTTTCACTCATTACATCACTAGATGTTACTTAATCCTAAGTCCTAAATTAGAATGTTACTTACAATTAAAAAAAAAAAAAAAAAGCAACCAGCACATCTAGCAATATGGTATTGGTTAAGAAAATTTTGTTCATAACATAGAGGACAATACTCATTATAATATATGTAAATAACCATGTTAAAAATGTTATTATGTATTATTAAATTAAAAGTATTAATAACCATTATAAAATAAAATATGGAATATGAGTTCATTTTTGTAAAACAATCAACAAAAATATTTACCTACTATGAGAGATATTAATATTTTCATTTTTGCTTATTTATGTCATCAGCAATAATATATTGTCTGTATAAGGAAAATAATGTCAACAAAATATTACCTTAGGACAATGTTTAAGGAGGAAGTCTATTTATGAAAGAAAGAATTTAGGGGCGTGGATGAAAGACAAATATAAAAGGCATCGAAAAAGGCATCTCATTGAAAATGCTTTCTTAAGATTTTAGTTATGCAGATGTTGGAGACCATATGCTAAACCCTACAGTTTGGCATGCAAATCGCTTATCTTGTAATTGCCTGGGGGATCTTGCCCAGGTTTGGGAGATTACTTAATGTTATTTCAAATAACTAAGTCCATTAGGCTACTGAACCAAGTAGAGTAAAAAAAAAAAAATCTATCCCAAGTAGAAATATGTCAGCTACATTATAAAAATATCTAAGTTTGTAATATTATTAATTCTCCTTAGGGCCAATGATGTCTGTATTTATTTGTATTACCTCAAGAATGAAACTTATATTGGCCTAGAGCAAAAGTCTTATTCCTTCTAAGGTCCATCTGGTCAATTGCAATTTTACTCATTGGAAGGTTTCCAAAAAGATGCTCCAAAATACATTTTCCCTTCAATTTAGGATTGCATATAACTTTAAATATGTAGTCAATGCACAAATGTTTAAACTTCTCAAAAAGTGCCCCATTGCTCTTTGAGTAAAACCTGAAGATTAAAATATGATTTATAAGGTCCTCAATGATCTGGGCCTTGTTTGCCTACTGGTCCCATCTGTGAGGAGTCTCCCTCCCTACAGGATGCTGGCATTTAACTGCAATTATTTTAGTTACTTGATTGGGTCACACTCTCTCATTTCTGTGCCTTTGTCCATGCTGTTCCCTCTGCCTGGAACACACTGCCTTTTTTCTTAGCCAATTACTATTCAAATTTGAAGTCTGGGCTGACATATTGCATTTCTTCTGGGAACCACATCATAGCAATTGTCACAGTGATGTCGCCTGTCTCCCCGTATAGAATGTGTGCCTTGACTATGTAGTGATGGATGTCATGCAGTTTCCTTTTGAACATTACGATGTTTTCAGAAGATGAATGTGATTCTTTCCTCACTATGGTATGTAGGCACAGCCAAGAGATTTGGAGCAAACGGCTCTGGTGCCTAGGTCCCGTGGTCACTCTGAATGTGATCTGTAAAGCGCTACTCAACCTCTCTGCTCTTGGTTCCTGCAGTTGTAAAGAGGGATGATAAAAATACCGTCTTCACCAGTTTAACTTTGGCAACGAATTAGGTCATGTCTATGGGAGCATTTTTTTGAAATGATGAAGTGTCATATTTATCTCAATTATTTTCTACATTTTCGTGGTGGTTGGGTTGTCATTTCTTCCAAAGTTCATCAGCATACACCAGCAGCAAACCCAAATGGATATAGTACAAACTAAGTAAAAGCAGTGTACTTGCTATGCAAATACATTGTCATACACCCTGATCCACCAATTTCAAATATGTTTCTGCTCCTCCAGTAAAGAAATTCCAGAGGCAGCATTATATTAACCTGCAAAATTCTTACATGATAAGCATACGGGAATCAAAATCTATTCCAACCAGATTTCCTTAAAATTAAGTTGGCCAGATTAATCAGGGAGTTTTTTTTTTAAGTTGCCTTATTCTATTATTGGAAAAGAAGTTTTGAATGATGAGTAAAGCATAACTTGGCATAGAATTAGCACCAAGATCAGTAGAAGAAAAACTGCTTTTCATTGGATTTTCAAAAAGGGTCATTTAAAGAAGGGCCTGTGTTTAGGAAACAGTGGCATTTGACTAATTAAAACCTGAGATATCTCCAAGGCACAGCTTCAACACCGTCTTCTCTCTCGACTGTCAAGCACTCTTTTTAAATAAGGTGTGTTGGGTTCATTGATTTGCATGAATTCTTCTGGTTTCTGTCATCTGAAAGTCGTGTCTTACAATTTTGAGTGTTTATGAGCTTTGACAGCTCCCATCTGCTGTGGGGATGTCTAAGTGCCCCGAGCCTAGTCGGCAAAACTCAGTTAAATCTTTGTTTTTACTTGATGGAATTTAAATTATTTATAGTGGTTATGTCTCATTGATTATTAGAGAGGTTTCCTTTTATTACACAAGGATTTCCTGTCACCATTTTCCAGATTATGAATAAATGCAAAGCCAAATGACATATACTTCTTATTAACATAAACTTGCTGATATTGTGATCATAATTAGTTGGACTGTAGTCCCTTCATTAGTTATTTATTTATTCACCTTCATTTTCTACTTCATTTTGGAAAGGATCTGTGGTGTTGTCATTTCATTAGGAAAAGTGCAAGGGCAATCCTATCAGAAATGTCAAGTATTCAGAAATTGGCGACCTTGGAAAAATCACCCCTACCACTCCACAGAACTGGAGTTTAACCATGGCGGGGTGGCTTTCTACAAGAAAAACCGGGGGCAGAGGTCAGCTGGGAATGCCATCTGTGTCAAATGGCTGACACATGTCCCACAGTTGCCGGTTATTTATGCCTGATTTATGCCCATTCATGCTCTCTGCATCACTTAATAAATATTTATGGGGAGCCTACTGTGTGCTAGTCATTGCTCTTAGCACGGGGGGAAATAAAGAAAACGGAAAAGGTAACTGTCCTCATGGAGCTTACATACCAATGAGACAAGTTAGGCAATACATAGGTAAAAAAAAAGTTTTTTTGAAGAGTTAAGTGTAGGAAATACAGAGAATTGTGCCTGTGAACAACGGATATGGGGAAGTCAGACAGAGATACTCTCTGCCCAAATTCCCGGTGGCTCTGTGCCTGTGTTTGTTGTAAAATATCCTTTCCCATTAGGATGTTAGGTTGTGGTATTATATAAACAATGGACATTGTACTTCTAATGTTATGGGTTTAGGCCCAACTTTTCCCCTGCTGTAAAATTCTTCTCAAAGGTAATATTACCTACTTGGCTGTATGCAATATATCAATTCCGATTACTGGTTTTTGTAATAAATTATGCTATATAATTGCATAAAACTTTTATGGTAAGCATGAGTTATGCCATTTAATCTTCCCAGACTGTGGGATGGGTCTATTTTATTGTTGTTATTATTTTTTTAAATTTAAGTTCTCAGCAAATTGCAGTTGTGTAACACAGTGTTATCGACTGTAGTCTCCATATTTTGCATTAGATCCTCAGATCTTACTCATTTCATATCTGAAAGACTGCCCTTTGTCAACCTCGCTCTCTTTCCCCACACCCCCAGCCCCTGGCAATCACTTTTCTACCCAACGTTTCTACAAGTTTGACTGGTTTTTTGTAGTTCCACACATAAGTTATACCATGTGGTATTTGTCTTTCTCCGTCTGGCTCATTTTACTTTGAATAATGACCTCAAGATCCACCCATGTTGTCACAAATGGCAAGATTTCCTTCTTTCTCATGGCTGAATAATATTCATATATATACAATAAGTAAAATAATATTCATATATATTTCTTCATTCATTCGTTCATCGATGAGCACAGGTTGCTTCCATATCTTGGCTATTGTAAGTAATACAGTAATGAACATGAGGGTGCAGATAAGTCTTCGATATCCTCTTTTTTCTTTCCTTTGGATGTATGAGTATACCTAGACACAGAATTGCAGGGTCATGTGATAATTCTATTCTTAATTTTCAAAGGAACATCCACGTGGTTTGCTGTAGTGGCTATAGCAATTCGCCTTTCCATCCACTGTGTACGGTGGTTTCCTTTCCTCCACATTCTTGATAGCACTTGCTATTTCTTGTCCTTTTCATAACAGTCATTCTAACACGTGTGAGGTATCTCACTGTAGTTTGGATTTACATTTTCCTGACCCTTAGTGATGTTGAGCACCTTTTCACGTACCCGTTGGTCATTTATATGTCTTCCTTGGAAAAATATTTAGTTCCTCTGCCCATTTTAAAATTCAACTGTTTTTGTTTTGTTCTGTTACTCAGTTGTCTAAGTTCTTTATATATATTTTTATATATTATTTATCCCATATGTGTGTTACAAATATCTTTCCTATGCCATAGATTGCATTTTCATTTTGTTAATGGTTTTCCTTGCTCTGCAGAAGCTTTTTAGATTCATATAATCCCACTTATTGATTTTTGCTTTTGTTGTCTTTGCTTTTGATGTCAAATCCAAAAAATTATGGCAAAAATTGATGTCAAGAAGCTTATCTCTTATGTTTTCTTCTAAGATTTTATAGTTCCAGGTCTTAAATTTAAGTTTTTAATCCACTCAGAGTTGATTTTGTGCATGGTGTAAAATAGAGGCCCAGTTTAATTTTTTTGTATTATGTAACAATTTTTTGTATTTTGTAATAGAAATGTAACAACATTTCTATTTTTTGAAGAGACTATCTTTCCCCACTGTATATTCTTGGCTCTTCTTTCATAAACTGCTAGACCATATATGTCTTGGCTTGTTGCTGGGCTTTCTATTCTGTACCATTGATCCATATGTCTGTTTTTATGTTAATACCATAGTTTTTGATAACTATAGCTTTGTAATATAGTTTGAAATTAGGAAGTGTAGTGCCTTGAGCTTTGTTGTTCTTGCCTTGGCTATTTGGGGTCTTCTGTGGTTCTATTTTAGGATTGTTTTATAATTGTTTGTTATATTATTTTAAAAGCTTATTTCTAAAGGATCTGAGCTATTTGTATTTTTGCCCATACTGGGTTATAATTTTTTATTGATATTAATGACAGAAAAATAAAAGTATGAAGAGGCACCCAAAGGATATTCTGCTTTCCAGACATACTTCCTTATCCTCACTGTGTGGTAATAATGCAATTTGCCCTCAATGATCAGGATCAATTGTCTCACACAGTACAGTAATTACTGAATCATTGTCATGAGAAGCTATCAATTTACACAATTACTGAATCCCCTGGTGGAAACATTAACCTTTTTGAGAACTCCCGACTTTGTGATATACATTAGCCCAATATTATAGTTACTGTGACATGTTATTTACATTGAATTTAAATAATCTAAACTTTAATAAATTAAAAATTTATTACCATGGTCACGGTAGCCACATTTCAAGTGTTGAATAAACCACACGTGGCCAGCAAATAGCATATTGGACTACACAGATATAAAAGAGTACTAGTTAGTCTAGAGACCATCAGAATCCAAAATTCTGTTGACAGAAGCAAAATTTTTGTTACAGGAATACCAAAGCTAATGGTGAGAAGAATTCTTCCCATTTCTCCCCATTGACTTCTGGACTAATGGATTTTAGCTAGGAGAAAGGGCAATGTATATAGTTTGCTGATTCACAGCATATACTGCATCCTGGAGGGCATTATCTCAGCCCCATGAGGTGTGCTGTTCTTACCCAATTGATGCTGTAATTGTCTTCAAACAGCCATGCCATCATTCTATCAGTATAGCTGCTTCAGAATGATGGGGAAGATGGTGAGACCTGTGAATTGCATAAGAATGAGACTTTATCCCTTTATTAGAAGGAAAGCTGTGTGGAATATCATGATGGTAAACAGGTTTTTAATGAATCCTTGAATCATGGTTTTGGCAGGAGAATCATGGGCAGTAACGTTCAGTCCATATTCAGAGTGTGTACTCCAGGGAGAACCAAGTGCTGCTCCTTCCATTATAGAATGGTCCAATGCCATCGCTCTGTGCCAGGTGGCTGAATGGTCTCTGCAGAGAATCATGCAAATTGGGGGCTGAGCATTGGCTTCTGCCGGCGGCATTCGGCAGTGGCTTTAGCCAGATTGACTCTGGTAGGTGGTAATTTATGTTTCTGAGCCATGCATAAACTCTACCCCTAAAACCATAGCCACCTCATTCATGGAGCCATTGGACGAGGACGGCGGTGTCTGAGGAAAGTCTGACTGACTCACTTCCATAGAACTGGTCATCTTGTTTACCTTCTCATTAGAGTCCTGTTGTCTGAGGTTACTTTTTGCTAAATATTAACAGAACGAATATCTTCATAGTCTGTACCCATTAACAGAGCCAGTTTTCTAATTATGTTGCTTCCAAGTCCTCAACCATTTGCCAAATCAGTAGACACTGTCCAGTAAATAGTGTAGATGCATAGCCCTGGTCATCTGTTTCCCCTTTCAGAAAAAGCAACCAGGTGTGCGGCTCAAAATTTTGTCCACTGCAGGTTTACCCTTCACTACGATTCTGCAGGGTCAACCCCAGAGTTCTCCCATCATTAAGAGACCATTTTTTCCCAGTCAACTAATTATAGAAAGTCTCTATACGGCCATGAGGGAAGGTTGAGAAATGGGTTGATGCTGTCGAAATATGGCCTCTAGACATATGGACCACTTGCTCATGAAACTTAAATTTGCCTTTAGGATACAGTTGAGCTCAGCCTTGTACACGTCACTTCCATTTGACAATGAAGTGCTACTGTGATGTCCAACTTCATGGTTTGATAGTCGGGCAATACCCACTTTATGTTGAGCAGCAAAGTTCTCATGGATTTGGTGATTTGTGATCAAGCATTCATTCTTTGCTTGGCCCCAGGAGGAAGTTTGTAACTATTTCTCAAGATGATGATTATTATTTTCAAAGGATGGCATAGTTTTCATCCCGAATCTTAAAGGTCTGCATTGTGATCTACTTATAAGGTCTTACCAGAGTTTCTTTAAAGCCTGCCTTTCCAACGTAGATGTGCTAAGCATTATCACAGCATGGGGTGGGGAAGTCACATTTTCCAAGTGGTGAGACAGTTGAGTTTTCTCTCTCTGAGATGACTTGAATTTGGTAGATTACCAGGATACTTGATAAATTGTTCAAAGTAGCATGCTCCAAATGGGTTTAAAGTACTGCAAAATCTAAGTATTTTAGTTCTTCTTTAATGATAGAAGGAAACAGAGTATCTCAATCTTAACATGCCTCAGACTGCTGTACCCCTAGAAATTCCATTGGAGTGACAGGTTCCTGAATTTTGTGGGATTTTCTTCCCTTCCTCTCTCATGCATGTGTTCTACCAACAAGTCTAGGGGAGTTGCTGTTTTCTGCTTGTCTGGTATAATCAGCATCATATCATAAATTATTTTTGATGGGCTTTACTGATAGATATGAGGGAGGAGAGAGAAAAAGAGAGAAGGTCAGAGAGAGAGAGAGAGAGAGAGAGAAGGGGAAGAGATAGAGAGACAGAGAGGCATTTGCCAGATGCCAGGGGATGTGTTGATTTGTTCCAGTAATGACACTACATCTGGACCAGCAGCTGCAATTGGATTTCACCACCTGATTAAGTTTACAATAATGCACTGCCACTTTCTAAGTCCCATCTGTTTTCTGCACAGGCCAAATAGGCAAGCTGAATGAGAATGTGGTAGGATGACCACCCTACATTTTTCAAAACCTCGTTGATAGAATTTATCTCTGAAATCCCTTCAGGGATATATTATTTGCTCTGGTTTATTATTTTGGTAGGTAGAGGCAGTTTTACAGGCTTCCTTCTGGACTTTTCTATCATATATCTGGATCTACTCACGTACTCGGGTCATGTCTCTAAGAAGCTGATGGAGATCTGGTGGGAACAGGAGGGTCTGAAGGTCCGATCACTGACCCATGCTAACTAGGTCAGCTGGCAGATAAGTGGCAGTATACATGAGCTGTCCCAGTGCCTGGTACCCTGTGCTGGCTTCAGAGTATAAGAAATACAATGATTACTCTTCATAATTATGAAGATAATTTTGTATTTTATCTTACAGAAGATTTATTGTTTATTTAGGTCTACAGTCTATTTGGAGTAGACTTTCATATGTGGCTAAAGATAGACACTGAGGCGCATAGTTCTCCCACATGGATGAATATGTACTCCAGCATAACTTACTGTGGAGGCACGCCCTTCCAGGCTCTGCACTGCCGTGGCCGCTGTACGTTAAAACGGGCAACCGTACGTGGAATAAGGAGGCTTTATATCCAGGACTGCAAGTTGTCCCAAAATTTTATCTTCACTGTTTTGGCCTTTCGGTTTTCCACATATACAGGGGTGCACAAAAGTAGGTTTATAGTTGTAAGTACACGAAACACAGTTTATTTTCGTATTCTTATTTACTAATTATTGCATTGTTTTCTACACAAACAGCTGTAAACCTACTTTGGCCACACTCTGAATTTTAGACATTGCCTCAAAAATTTCCGTCAAGATTTTAGTCGGGATGTATTGAATGTATAAAACAATCTGTGGAGGACTGACATTTTTATAATATTGAGTCTTATAACCTATAAATATGGTGCATTTCTCTATTTATTTGTCCCATTTAATTTCTTTCAATAGTTTTGTAGTTTTCTGTTTAGGAGTCATTTGCATGCGAGTTAGATTTTTTATTAGGTATTTGACATTTTTGATGCTACACTAAATGGTACCTTTTTAGAACTTTTTAATTGTTTTGCTACTATAAAGAAACTTCTTCAAGTGATCTTTTATCTTATAATTTTCTACACTTAATTATTAATTGAATTTGATGAATTTTCTATGTATCCAAGTATGCCATATGAAAACAATGACCCTTTAATTTCTTCTTTTCTGATCCTTAGAACTTTTTTTTAAAGTTTCCCTTTTGAACTGTCTAGGACTTCCAGTAGAATTTATCTGTAGTGTTAAATTTTTTGGTAGATTTTTTTTTTCAGATTAAGGAAACTTTTGTCTTTCTATTCCTTGTTTGATAATTTTTTTTCTTTAAGTTAATGGGTGTTGATTCATTTTTCTGCCAATATGGAGTGACTATGTAGATTTTATTTATTTTTGTGATGGTGTTGTAAGTCACATTGATTGATTTCAGAATGTTAACTAATCTTGCTTTTTCTAAATAAATCTAATTTTTCTAATGCACTGTTTTGAATTTTCTCTCATTTGGTTTGTTATGCATATATGTATGTTTGTCTTTATGCAAATTTAGTTCTGTATTTTATGTAGGGTTCTAGTATGATTCCCTACACCACAGATTTGGAAACTGAGATATAGAGGGCTTAAATAAATAAACAAAGACAAATAGTAAATGATTCAAAATGAAAAAGTCTGATTCAAGAGTCTGTTTTCACAATATTAAATTATTAAAAAGCAGTTGCTCATTATTCTGTTCTCAGAAATGCTTAAAAATAATGCTATTGTTTCATAAAGTCTTATATATTAAAATTCTAAATTTGTATTTTTCTGGAACTTATACCAATTTGAAAAGTGTGCTGTGTAATTTTCTGTGTCAGCCTTGACCAGACTAAAAGCTATGAAGATAGCTGATGGGACATCATTTCTGGGTTTCCAAGAGAGACCAGCATTTGAATGGTTAGACGGAGAAAGGGGACCACCCTCACAGTGCCCATGGGCCTTCTTTAACATGTTGAGGGCCAGCATCGAAAACCAGGCCAGAGGGAGACGACTGTGCTCTCTCTGAGCTGGCGAAAGCGTGTTCTCCTGCCCTCCACTGCGGGCGCTAGCTCTCAGCTCTGCAGACTCAAACTGAATGAGGCCAGAGGCTCTCCTGCTTGCAGAGAACAGATTGTGGGACTTTCTGGACTCCATGATCATACGAACCCCTTCTAGAATAAATCTCTTCATTATGTAAATAGTTACATATATAACTATATATTAGTTATGTGTCTCAGAGAGCCCTAATACAGTAAGCTTTGTTTTTCCAAACAGTAGTAATACATTTTTTCTCCAACAAGCAAGACCCTAAAAAAAATCTATCTTTTCCCTCTTTTTTTCTTCTACAGGCACACACATTCACTAGTCTTCTGCTCCACTGAACACTTGATGTTTTTTGAACACGCCAAAGCCCAACCACATTCTGCGTCAAGGTCATCACGTGTGTTATTCTATCTAGATGTGTTTCCCTCTAGACATCTACAAGGCTCAGTCCCTGCTTCCTTCACTTCCCTGCAGGAGGGCCATCTTATTCCAGAGGACTTCCCTGACTCACCCTGCTTCCCTAGGGAAATCCTTCACGGAGACGGGGAGAGCTATGCTCCTCGCCCTGCTCGCCCATACACTTGTTCCCTTCACCAGCTCCTTTGACCTGTTTGTGGCCTCCATAGCCTGTACTACCACCTAACATTTTAAACCCATTTCGCTCACTTCTCTAAAAGAATATGAACTCCATCAAAAGGCAGAGCCAATTCCAATTTCTAGGGCCCAGATGAGTATCTGGCATTTTACACTTTTTTTTAAAACAAAATATGTGTTATATGAATGAACTAATAAATGAATGAATGAGTTTCCAAGTGTCAAAAATTACTTCATTTCTCAGAAATTCTTGCTATTTTTTTCCTTGTGAATCTAGCTCTCCTCCCCCCTCTTTCTTGTGAATCAAACCCTGGAGAAGGAGTAGCTTGGTGCCTTTATCATTATTTTCTTTTTATAGCAATCACTGCAGAAAGTGTTGCTAGATATTTAACACAACTTTGAGATGCATCCTGACTATGCCCAAGGTAACTTGGAGGAGGGAGCATTGATCATTTGCCATATGATAACCTTCTGCTGTTTGCTTATGGAGCAGCAAGTTCATAATGCCCACTTTATATGCAATATGCTTGCAAAATGAAAGATTATTGTTGATATGAAAGTAAGATATGCAATATCATATGTAATTTGTTTCCCTCGGTGGATGCCCTTTAGCTATATTCAACCCTGTCCTTCACACCTGGTCCTGAGATAAATGTAAAAGTGGGGATCTGTGTATAAATGGTGCATTTACCTACCAAATTGATTTCTGGGGCCAGAAAATAATTGTAATTTATGAGATACACTTGTGACAGTCATGAATGTTAAGCAGAGTAGATAGTCTGGGTGGCATGACTTTGATTTTTAATTATAGGTCAACCCAGCGTGATTCCATAGTGTGACACTTCACCCTTCCTTCTTTCTCTAAACTGAATGCTGGAAGTGCAGATGAACTAATCCTTGAATGTCAACTGGACGTACAACCCTGAGCAAGTGACGTGACTTCCTTGGCTTTCCTAGCTTGATCTTTATGATGTCTAATATTCTTAAATATGTAAAATGCAATGATTCTGTAGCAATTATTTATTCAGGGAACTGGTTTGTATTAGAACTTAGATGAGAAGAAATGATAAAGAGGAGGGAGCAAGAAGGGGAAGAAAAGAGAGAGACCTAAGTCATAAATCTTTGTGTTTTTGTTTTTTTGTTTTTTTTTTATAAATACAGCCCTAGTTTTAAACATACAAACCCAGTTTGCCAGACTTTGCCTACCTGGGGGGAGAGATGGAGGTCAGAGTCACAGACTAGTTTTATGGGCATTTTTCTGTAACTGCTTACCCAGAATCTCATTGTCTTCTTGAACATCATCTGTCCTTGTGTGAAGACGTTTCTAAGAATCCCTTGGGAGTGTGTTTCAGGGAGAGTTAGAGAGTTGAAACAAGGCTCAAGGAAAAAGGTGTTGCTTATCTCAACACCAACAGTCAAGTTTCTATTACTTCTATTACCTGATAGAGCATGAAGCATCTCAGAAATGATGTGGCTGGAGCCTACAGTTTGGAGGGGTGTGTGTGGTGGGGAAGGGGTGGATACATGAGACCAGAAGTCTAGGAAGGGCCGAAATAGGAAGGAGATTGAAGTAACAAACATCACGCTGAATTTAAGATGGGTCCTTCTTCCACTGCCCAATTCCTGCTGGGTGGTTGCTTTTTTAGCTAAGCATAAGGGGCCTCCTAGGAAGTCCTAGATCTTTCGTAGATTTCTTGGAGATCAGCCTTGATGACTGACTAGTCATGTCAGAATCACATTTTAGGTAGATGATGGAAGTGCCTTGTACTCAAGGCTGCATCATAGAATGTCATAATCAAACTTCAGGAGTCTATAAACTTACATGAATTGTAACAGGAGATTAAAGCTCTTTTAGGTTAGGTTTTTTTATTTCATCTGTCATCAGAAATGGGTTTTTCATCAGCCCCTTTGCTATCTGCTTGCTGAACTACTAATCCCAGCCAATCCTACTGCTCTATCACAGAGCTGAAGCCACTCCCCTCTTAAAAGAGATCCTCTTATTAGTAGAAAAGGCTGCTACAAACTCCTGCAAAATACAGCCAAGCCATCTCAGAAGGGAAGATAGAGAAATAGCTGGCCCAATTGGACATTGTTATTTCAAAAAATGACATAGAATCTTTTGCACGTCTTTAAAGATTGACTGATTTGATACAAACATGTTAAGGACACACTGCTTTCTTATTAGGAAATATGATGAAATATATTCTTATATTTATGTGGCAAGACTAGTTAGCAAGGACTGGCAAAATATTTGTTCAGACACAGAAATGCAAACAAATGCTTGTATTTCGGAAGCTTCCACTAGTGAAACAATCATTGTAATGGAAGTAACACATTGTACTGCTAAAGTTGTGTTCCAGCATAAAATTTTTATTTGTGGAAATGATGCTTTATTTAGTAATACTTACAAAGCTTGATGAAGAAGTAAAAGGGTTAATAAACAGGAGTATACTAATTTCTTTGTAAAATATTTTATATGACTTATTTTGTGGGTTGACTTAAGGGGTTTTGTTTTGCTTTTAAAGAAGAAGAATTTGCTGATTCTTTTATCCTTATTGGATTCCTTCAATGATTTCAGAAAAATTATTTCAGGTTATTTATGGATAAGCTCCTATTGGGTTAATATTGCATTTATTTGTTTGCAAGATTTGATTCTATTAATATTTGAGATGAACTCGTTAACACCTAGATTTTTCATGAAAACAACAAACTTTAATCACAAATTTGTTAGTAAGAAGCATGGAGTTAGTGGTATCTGTTTTTCTAACCCCATTATTTCACAGGGAAACCAATAAGGAGTCTTTGGCTCCTACCATACACTGGCCTGATGGCTTTATTAACAGAAAAACATACATTAAATAATTATGAAGGACCTTGCAGCTCAGATTAACTAGAGATTTAAATGCAGGACTTCTTCCTGGCCAGGATGATAGTCAAAGAATTACATGCTAAAAGTCTCAGTAATTTCTTTGAATTTCTGGAAGAAATAGTTTTAAGAAATTGCTTTTATTAAATCATGTTGATTCATTTGCTCAGAGTCGAATATGTAAGATTATGTATGGCCAGTAAGATTGTGTTGACATTAAAATTTTCTTACATGTGGAGGTACAATTTACTACCTGAAATTCAAAGAAAAAAATAATTTTATTTTCGGTACTCTTGACCCTTACAAAGTTTGTGTGAGTGGCTAAGAGTCAACAATGTCCCGATGTCACGGCTGTGGCAGGCAACGCTTTGCTGACTTCTACCGAGGGCTTCCTGTGAGCCACACGTCATCGACGTTGGCTCATTGCATCCCCGCAGTAACTCTCTGGGGGCAGGTTTCTTATGTTGTCCCCCTTTTAAAGATAATAACAGGAAGCTGCAGAGATTAAGTATGAGTATGTGTCCACAGCTAGACAAAGGGAGCGTGGAAGGGGGTGGATCTGAACCCAGCACTTCCAGCTCCGGAGTGTTCTTCAGCCTGGGTCAGACCTCTCATCCTTTGCGTCCTGTCTTGGTTGCAAGTGGTAGTGTTATGAACCTTGTGAAAAGAGAGCAAAAGGGGCTCAACACTGCATTTTGTTCAAAAGCTAAGCATAAAGAAGGTAACAGAGTCAAGGTTTTTCAAATAATAAATCGAGGGAAAAAAGTGAAAATCTTATACATTTTCCATAGCCTAGAATAATGGCCCTCCGTTAGAAGTGCATACACCATCTAAACTAGTGTTTTTTAACTTCAACACTACCGACATTTTAGAATAGATGATTTTTACAACAGGAGGCTGTCCTTTGTGTTGTAGGAGGTTTACTAACATTGATGCAGACACCAGCCCACAGTGTCCGCATCATTATGGATGAAATGAGACATTCACATAAACTATCAAGTCCTGTGGAGGAAAAGGGACAGCATGGCTTTTCTCTCAAGGGGAGCAAAAGTCATGGCCTCTGCCATGTCAGGCCTTTATTTCTCTCCTCTGCACATTACATGATGGTCCTCATTTACTATGCATCAGTTCACTTTAGGTGGTTACCTTTTATAGAAAACAAAGGGGCCAATGCTGCTAATCACATCACAGAAGAGGGGTATTTGCAAATGAAAAGGCAAAAGTAGTTGAACCGTTTACACTCATCCTTGGAAGGTTTAGCGTGATTTTTAGGAAGCTGCTTTGCAGTAGAAGTCCTCAATTCAGGGTGAGGGAGTTTTAGCAAAAAGCAAGACTCATAGCAGCTTAGGTTCCTCAGGCCTGATTCCCCACAGGAGTATCTCTCCGTGGGTGTGGGTCCTGTGCATCTCCGAGTGGGAGCTGGGCCCATGCCATGCAGAATGGTCTACTACAAACATTCTTATCCTCTCTTCACTAGATGCCAGTAACACCTCCAGTGTGACAACCAAAAGTAACTCCAGACATTGCCCAATGTCCCTGGAGACAGCATCGCCCTGGTTGAGAAACACACACACGCACACACACACACACAAATATATGCATATATACAAATATATAATGCATATGTTATATATGTATATATAGTTGTGCTCTAAGTAGGATGAAGTTTTTTTATAACTTTATTAATAGAATTTCTATTTTTAGAAAAATGGCCATTTTTATTTCTATGTGGATTAGAATTATTATTTATCTTCTCTTTAATTGCCTCTTGACAGAGTGCTTAGTAGCAGGTAAGACAGGAAAGATAGATTTTTTCTGGGGGGGATATGAAATATTGAAGGCTAAACAAGCTGGAATGCTAAGATACTGACTTACTAAGAAATTCCAGAAATAATCTCATAGAGATATTTCCAATCCAAGCACAATGAAAATCTGTCATATAAAAAGGTAGCTAGCACTTGAACTGTCATATCAAGAAATACTGAGAATGGTGACTTTTGTCAGCTTTCCTGAAAGATTAGTATCACGGTAGGTCAGAGCCAATGGCCCCTTAAACGGCCTCTTACCCAATCCTCTAATTTTACAAAGAACCGGGGTGCAGGAAGGTTAAATGTAGGAATAGAAGGTGGATCTCCTGAGTCCCATGTCGACTGAGTACAGTTTCTCTGGGGACCGCAAGGGCTTTAGTTGAGCTGTCAGGAAGAGCCTTTAATTCCCATCCGTAGACTTCAGAGCTCTCTTTCGCTCTTTTCTGTTCATTTAACTGTCTTTTTCCTCTTTAAAATGTCCATTATACTGCTGTTACCCTGTGTTTCTCTTTCACTAGTTAAATTTTGTTGTTGTTGTTTTTTTAGAGACTATATAATCTCAGTGCTTAGAATACTTGAGTGTTTACAAAGCAGTATTCTACGCACCTTAAGAAGCATAAGTTCTGAGCATTTTGGACTGATGCAGAGGCTACTGCCAAGTACTCTGGTGACACCCATGCTTTTCCAAGGCGGGGTACCTATTATTAGACACTGTTGTTTTATTTGATTGATTTTCCTGTCCTCTCCTCTGAATGCTCCGATGAACGCAGGCCTCTTGTCTCTCTTGCTCAGTTTGGGTGCCTCGGGGCCTCACATTGTCATTGGCAAGGAGGAAGCCCTCCCTATATGTGTTTGTTGAATGATGAAATGAAGTAGCGACTTTGTCAGGGCGGACACAGTGGAAATTTTCAAAATGAATTTATGTGCAACACGGTCTCTTGACAACCTTTTGCCAAACAGGGTATGGATTGCAATGTTTGGAAACAGCAGACACAGCAGCCAGACTCAGATGAGAAGTCCAGTTTGGATCGTTGTTGACTGTGACCTCCGTGAACTTGCTTAACTCCCCCACGCCTCATCTGCTGCATCTAAAATGGTCATGACAGTAGCATTTATCTCTTAAGGTCCTTATGAGGATTACATGAAATAATGCAGGGAAATTGATTAAAACAATGTTTGGTACTTAGTATTCATTTAATAATTAGGAGCAGGGTGGGCAGGATACTTCTCACCTACCCCATCTGGCCATTGTGCCCATGGATAAACTTTTTTTAGACAAATGCTAGATTTTTGGAAGAATTACTATGGTGCAAATATCAAGGGTTATGCCAGGCAATCCTCCTGTGGCTTCCAGCATCTAAGCAGTAGGTGCCCTTGCTGCCTTCCCTCTGTCCACATGTGCCAAGGCAGGCCAGGCCGCCATCTTTGTGTAGTGACTAGCTTGGTCAATGAACTAAAAGCCTCACCCACAGGCTAGTCATTCTGGGTTCATAGAAAAGATGACAGAAACAGCCCTTTGAAATTCAGCCCAAGTCCCTTGACAGAGCCAGGCTTTCCAGGTAGGTCCCACATGAGTAGAGGTGTTGAGTGCTCAGCAACTATCAGTCACCTGGACTTCATTTTCTGCTTGGCTCTTTTTCCTTTGTGTGAGGGAGCTCTAGGGAGCTCCAAGGGTGAAGGACCCAGACCCAGCCCTTTCGGTTATGATTAAAGGAACTATAAGCCTTGGGATTCTATCCTTTATCTAAATGAGAAAATAAAATACCAATAATAACTACTAGCAGAGGGATGGAATCTGTATATCAGTGATGCAAATTGAAAAAAATTATACTTAAATGAAAAGATATACTGAGAAGTGCTGACTGTGTTACAGTTCATCCCCACCCCCATATATACTGCCATTCCCCTTATGCTGAATTCCATGAACATCTAGTTATTTCTGAATAATGAATTTGCATACCTCCATGGTTGTGCGAGTTTTGGGTTGCGTATATAGACTTTTTAAGACACTGAAGATGGGATAGAGAGTGAGGACACTGAGAGGGTTGTAAGATGGTCAAGCGGAGGTCTGAGCTGAATAGCATCCCTCGAGGGAGATGAAGAAAAGGGCGGAGGTAACAGCCCAGCTGGAGGAGGATGGGAGGGGGGACGGGACAGACGGGGCAAATGCGGTCACAGAGCGTGGCTCTGCTGGACTGGCAGTGATGAACAGAGGTGATTATTGATAAATAAGAAAGTTAAAAAATTTTATACATTCCTTTGTTTTCTCTCAAACACGGAAATTTCTTTATGGGCCACTCTGAGCCAGAGAAAAGAAGTCAACCCTTTAGCGACTTAAACAGGCCTTGACCATGGAAGAGAGTATTCATTTATTAAGTTGTTTGTTTATTCAAGCTGTTTAGTCATTTATGCACTCATCCACTTATTTATTCCTTTAGTGAATATATAGTGTGTTCCTTCTACGTTTCAGACACGAAAAATATGGAGATACACATCTCAGTTGTATCAAAGCTCTTAATAGAATTCTAGAGATAAAAAATTTAGACAGATTCTAGCAATCCAGGGATGGTAGATTAAAAATAAGAAGTAGCCATTATTATCAATGAAGCATGTGAGGAATATCAATATAATTTTTCATCATTTTATTTAATGAATACTTATAAATGTCTATATAATTTTGTTGGCATCTTTTATAAGCTTTAGATCTCTCACAATGTTTCTTTTAAGATAATGGTTTTACAGAACTGATGCTACAAATTTGGTATAATACTCTATCCTATAAAGGAATAATAAAAATACATGTAAAACTTTCTTTAGATTAAATCATCTATCACCCATTTTAGTTCATATCTTTGATCGTCTATTTATGATAATTGCTTTTTGATTGTTTTTTGCAAAGTGGAACTTGAAATTTCAAGGTGAGATTTATAATACCAGGAAGATTTTTATTAAGTCCTGAACAAAACAAATGTTTATAAAGTGTATTTTAATTATATTCCTTTGCAAGAAGAAACTAGTTCATATTTCACAATTAAATAAAAAACACTTATTATTAAGAAATATCTATTGAAATATTCTGAGTTCCTTGAGAAAGATAAGCTCTATGATAACAGAGAATGGATTTCTCATTTTCTGACTATAATAATCAATCTTACTCTAAAAATCACACATAAACACAATAATTATACTAATAATGATAGCTTACATTTATCGATCTCTTAGGATGTGCCAAGTTTAGTGCCAAGCAGGTCATTTCACTTACTGCTAACCCGTCCATATGAGACAAGAATCATTGTTTTCACTTTACCGGTGAGATGTTGTGGCACGAAGATATTGAGTGATTTTTCCAAAGTCACACAGCTGATTAAAAAGTGGCATTTGGATTCTCCAGTTCTGTCTGGTTCCTAAGCCCGCTGGATTAACCGTGCTGGAGGCCGTGATAAAGAAATGACTTCCTTCAACACTGTCAGCTGACATTTGCATTAAACAAATTAATACTGAAGTCATACTGCAGTCCTGGTTTGACTTCAGAACGGAAGGGAAAGTGGACCCTGTCTCTTGATGAACCATAAATTTTGTCTGAAAGGGACCCACCCTTTAAGTTTCCTTCCATTCTGCAGCACAGCCTCCCACGTGGCACTAAGAATCGACTTTGTTCTAAAAACATCACATTCAAAACATACAGACCATTTGGGAAAATTCCCCGAGTGTGCATTGTGTGGCTAAAATCCCAACTGTAACCCAAATGAGGTGGAAAAAATGTAAAAAAAAATTTTTTGGCTCAATTTTTCCATATTGCCCAGTGCCCTGTTCTCTCACAGCCATTTGGAGATACTTTCTCAACCTTCTCCTGGTTTGAGCACATACTTAACATTTTGAGAAACCACTCTTTGTCCTCGGCTAAAATGTCCTTTGTAAGCATTCTCTGCCTGCTTTCTTAGAAGAACTCCTGTTTCTTCTCATACTCTCTTCTTGCAAGTTCCTTATTGTGGTAGCAATCATAGTCTTCAAAATGTAATAATTAACACTTAGTAATATAGGGATGTACGGATGCTTATTCCTGGTTTCTCTTATCCCCAAATGACTTCGCTTTTTCTTTGGAATCTCGGGAAAACTAGGTAGCGTGGCAGTGTTACTGAATTTCCAAATCTCGTTCTTACAGAATTCCATGAACACACATCCACCAGTTAGCATGGTGCCGAGGGTTGAGATTCTCCCTAAAAGATCTTGAATGAAGACTGCCACCAAAACTGGCACTTCAGTGGGAGGTCCCCAGCTGCACTGATACGTTTGTTTGTGCCTTGCAGTGATAAGGCGGACAAATATCTGGCTGATCAAATAAAGATGACAATAAAAAATAGAATTGGAAAAAATAGATTGGGAATTAAAATGATTGCTATAGGAATATACTGTAGTTTTCAATGAAATATCAAATTTAGTTGTGGTACAAAGCCAAATATTACTTTATGAATAATATACCATTTGGGTAATAATTATATTTGGACATATTTAGATTTCTTAATTTCATTTTTTATACTTTATGATAGTTTCGTTTTGATCTTCACCTTGATTCTTTCTTTTAATCATTCAGCTGGACTGCTAATCACCTTTTCCCAAAAACTGGTTTTAAGGAGCCTTTTTGAACTGTCCTCACAGCCCTATTTAAGTGGTCTAAACCTCTTAAAATACCCCACCCTTATATGGATTTGAGTTTACTATCTCTTCACCAGGTCTCCCTTCCACACTCCACATGTTGTGTGAGTTAATACTGTCTGATGCTCTCTAGTTATAGGAACATTTGCTTCCCCTTTTGTTGGGGAGGAAAAAAGATGGACTATGTTTTCCTTTTGAAGCTGGCATACCTTGATTATATAATTTCAAGACATCACCTTTTCTTATGTCTTTCAATCTCAAGGATAATAAAATTGTCAAGATGGTTGGAAAGTATGATTGTCCTTCATGAAAATACAAAAGGGAAGGGATATGAACTACTTGGTCTTCTTTCCTTGTGAAGTAAAACAATGAAAATGGGTTAGATTTTTACTTCTAGTCCTGCCTCGGCCATTGGTGTCTGGGGCCTTTGGAAGGGCCCACCACTAGCCAAGATGCTTCTATCCTCACATGAAAACAATTCCTGTCACTTTTGATGTTTTACCTTTAGTTATGATTGTGTTTTTGTTCTTGAGAACCTTGTATCTTTATGGTACTTGTAAGGATGAAAAGAAAATAAAACTGTAGATCCAAACTCTTGAATATAGGTTGGTAAAGTCATTGACATGTGATGCGTTTTGAAGATTCTCAAAGGATCTGATTACTAGCCCCTTCCCCAAATTCTCTCCTCCTCTCCCAACTTAGAATCATGCCTGTAAGTGGGGTTAATCCTCTATTTACTCTACTTGAGTTACATCCCTCCATTTTGTGGTTTTTAAGTCCTATGAAAATGCAAGAGCATCTTTTTGTTGTTGCAAGGAAACAATGTATTTACTTTGCAGAGGTAGCACTAAGGTCACTGCAGAGTACAAATGTCGTTAATATCACCTTAAGGTGGAGCCTGGCCCAGATTTGCTTACGTGGGATGTATCCTCATTAAGATGGAATTCCATTCTTGCTTTCTGAATGTCAGGGAGAAGGTTTTGATAAGGCAGTGAGAGGTTGGGGGGTAGCTGCTGGGCAAGTGGCTACACCAATGAAGAGGTAAGAGGGCACAGAGGGAGATCAACACTGAACAGACAAGCACTGGGCTTCACAATTTTGCTTAAAGCAGCTTTGGCAGAAGCCCTCACTTATTTTCACCTAATTTGTTTACAGTTTTCTACCTGCATGCAGTTTAGCCTCACCTCAACCTTCAAATTGCAACTAAGACACATAATTATATAAATAAGAACACCGAGCATCCAACAGCAAACTGTGGAGTCCCAAGAAGCTAGGGTGACAAATGAGAGGCCCAGACTGATACAGTTGCAATGTTTTCTATTTAAAACCCTTCTCTCACTTAAACTACGTTCATTCTGTCTTTTGCAGGCAAGGCTGCCACAGCGGTGTCATGATGTGAAGCGTTAATGCCCCTATTAAACAAGTTTTTCAGGTGAGGCTCAGTTGTTATTTATTCTTCACCCACACCATTAGCATATTAACGGTTGGGCATTTTAAACACAAGTAAATAGAGTATCTTTGTCCCCACTGATTAATATATTGTATTATTATACATACATGTAAAATAGACAGGCACACATGCACAAATGGGAAACAGCCTTCTGTTTCCTTGATTAGCCTTAATAACTGGTAACACTTGGTTTCTGATGCGTCTAAGATCGTTAGTATTGTTTCTTGTTTGACAGAGGAGTTACCTTGGATAACCTATCCCCACACAGAGTTTTCTGGCTTGCTTTTCAAGTTGTACAAATTACTCTGCAGTGAAAGCCACAATGGAAATATTCCTGAATCACATTCCTGGCTCTGGAACACGATGCCTTGGTTGTTTGCCAGTCTCCTTCATCGTTCAGAGCAGTTTATGAAAATGGTTTTATATGCCAATATTGAGTGCCGACACTAGTGTGTTCTCCTTTAAATGCGTTGCTGGCAGCTACCGAGATAATTTGGAAGAAACATATCATTATCAATTGACTAGTACCTCTCCATCCAGGAGATCTCTCATTATCCTGAATAGATCGTTAATTTGTGTCATGGAGACTCCATCTGAAATATATGGTCGGAGAGTTAAGGAACGAACCGAGATTCGTAGGAACCTGCTGGTAGAACTATACACATTTAAGCCTTCTGTGTATTTTCTCGGTGCTATAGTAAGAAAACAATGCAAAAAAAAACCCATGTATTTTATGATCAACATCTATAGCAATTATAATACAGTATTACATTAAAAAGATAAAACATGCCTATGTAAAGTTCATTCAAGAATGTAAAAATGTTTAATATTAGGGTATCTGCTTATCTATGTAACTCATCATACTAATAGGTTAAAGAAGAAAAACATGTAACTCAATAGATATTAAAGGTATTTGGTAAAACTTCATATCATTCTGGTTGAAAAATATTTTTGAAATGGCAATGCGTATGTTTTAATAGGATGGGTGTAATCAAACTCAACCAATGACTTGCCTCACAGTAGAAGGAGTCTCATCAGAGAACAGGAAATGAATGAAACTATCGCCATCACTATTTAACGTTATCCTTTAAGAGCCTACTCATCCATTAGAAAAGAACAACAAAAAAGATACAATGATGAGAAAAATGGAGGTAAAATAGTCAATATTAGTTCTCTTTTTTATTACATATCTACAGACCCCAAGATAACCAGCTGGGTGGAAGTCAGGGTGTTAGAACTACTCAGAGTGCAACAAGGGAACTGTTTAAAAATTGACAAAAGTCTTTTTGTTTGGTTTTGAAAATTGTCAGTTGAGATCTAGTAGAAGCACCAAGAAGACATCGAAGACCAGCAGAAGTAGGTACCTGCAGGTGTGTTGGCCATTCCCCGTGCTGGTCACCTCAGCAGGGCCCTCCTCCTTCCTCTGTCTACTTACACTGCTTTTTGTGAACTGGTGATTTTACATTCACGGGTAAATCTTTAATTAATGTAGATTAATCGTGGTGTAAGATATGAGAAGGGACTATAACTTTATTAGTTCGCTTCCCTTTTATTATGAAATATAATTATTATGTGATATAAATCAATATAATTTGATATGTGTTCTCATATACATTTATATATTAAATGCAATTTGCTATATTAATCTATAATAATGTGATACACATTGCTCTACACACATGAGCTAAACTCTGCACTATCTTTATTTCTTCCCTCTTATTACTGCAGCAGACAGAATGCTGCTGCTGAGGGTGGGTGAGAGAAAGCAGGTTCCAAGGGGATCCAGAGACTCAGCTTAGGGGTTATAGACCTGCTGCATTTCTAAAACCAGCAGCCAGTGTTTTGAAGGGCATATTGGAGCATAAGAAGGCTTTCTAAATAAAGAATATGTAGAGCCAATGAACAATATTTAGTGCAAATGAACAAACAAACTGTAATTTACCTTCATCGGAGGCTTAACTTAGTGACACAATCTAAAAATAAGTGCAAAGAGACATTTCAGAGGAGGACGTTTAGATTCATGCTGAAGTGTCAGGCCCTGGAGGGTGCCACCGTCAGGGACATCTGACACCTGTTATGACCAAAGCACACGATTGATAGATCATGAAGCCACCATTGCAAATTGAACTTGTAGAAACATTGAGAGTAGACCTAGAGAAATTTGGTTCCCAAATATCCTCCCGTTTCTTCAGGCCCCCTTTGTCCCCACCACTTCCATCACCACCATCATCACCACCACTGGCAGCAAGGTCTTTCTATTATTCCGTGGAGAAACTTCAGGTATCAATGATGAACGGGTATACATGAAGCCGTGTTCTTCATTACTATGTTAATATGTGCAAAATCTCATTGAGTTTTCTTTAGTTAAGTCCTACCTACATTAAAGGGCTTTATGTGAACGTAAACACATTTGCACCTCTCTATGTTCAACAGGCAGTGGAAATTAAGAGAGTGGCTTTGAGGAATATTTTGTATAAAAGATTCTTTAAGAAATAAGAGGAAACCTCTCTAGCTTGTATCAGTGAACTGTGGTTAAGCAAGGAATAAAACACAACACTGATGTTGGCTTGGCAAGAATGGAGTCTTGGCAGAAGATGATCAGCTGAGCTACTAATCCCAGCAGCAAGGTTCTTGCTTGGAGCCTGTAGATTTAGAGTCAGCAAAATCCAACACTCCAACACTCCACTTCCAGATACAAATAAGGCACGTGGAAGATCCCCACTATTCTTTATAACATGGAGACTTTGATAAAAGAGGGCTTGTTATGTTAACAATTAACTAATATATGTGGAAGGCGCATATAAACTTAATAAATGAACTTATAAGGAGGACACAACAAGTTTTTAAAAAATATATTTACATTATTTTTTTAAAGAGTAAAATTGGCTGGATACCCTGGTTTTCCGAAGGCTTTCAGCATAACCAGCTATATGATTCTTTCAAACCACATGAACGGTATTTTCTTTGGTTTTTACGTCTCTCACATTGCTCTGGTAGGTCTTGCTTCCTTGGCGTCACCAGGTATTTATTAGTGATATTTTCCAGAGGGAATAAATGCAGAAAGGAATTAGAATGTGAAAACAAATACACTAAGTCACCAGTCTGTATAAAGTTATATGTGGCATGTAAAGAGTGGAGGAAAGATACGTATGTCTGACTAGTGCATCATCTCTGCTCCAAAATGCTAATGAATGGCCACCTAGAGTCTGGGTTGGGCATCTTCAACTCACAGATTTGCTGCTATTTGAATGAGGAGGTATGTATGTGTACCTGTGTGCACAGTAAAGATAAAGTTTTTCCTGTTTTTTTTTTTTTTTTTTTTGCCTGTGGGACACTATTTTAGATGACTTTCAGAGAGGCACTATATAAATTACTATCATGCCCACCTCCTAAAGTCTTGTCTTTAACGTAGTGAGTGAGTAGAACCACTGGCATTTTAGATTCATAAGGATCTGGGGGCAACTTGTTTCCAAAAGGATGAGGACATTTCCAGAGTCCATGCCAACTGACTGATCCTGAAATTTCTCTCGAATAGAGATGCTACTGTTGTTTGATGTGAGTATACCAAGGCTGGGTGAATGCATCCTCTGGCCTGTGTACAGGGCCTTATGTTAACATTCCACCCATGGGTACTCCTCTTCATTTTATTGTCTGCACTCAGGGAGTCCACGAAGTTTTTAATTACTTTGATCAATATGATATTGATCAAACACATATGTGTATACACGTATAAGTATATATCATGACCGAGTCATCAAAAAAGTGAATTAATAGATGTGGGGAGGTATCCAGTTATTTTTATTTTAAAAATCATTCGTGAGTTATACAATGTAATCCGAGATTAACATTAGATGCATTAACTGGCGAAGCCTTTTAAACAATCGACTTATCTGTCTTGCTGTGCTGCTCGGGCTGCTGTTAACATGTTAAAAATTTTTCTGACCGAATGGATGTAGTGTACTCAATTGTGTGGAAACACCGAAGCTGCTTCAATGTCAGGGAAAAGAAATATTGACAAATCAGCTAAGAGGACGCAAAGCTTTCAGGGAGGTTAGCCCAAATGTGAAGTCAGTGAGCATATGGCCATAATATTCGTTCTGAGTATACTCGTTTATTAACCCAGCACTTACCATGTGCTATGTTCTACAATAGGCATTTAGGATTAAAAGTTGAACAAGATTCCGTCTCTGCCTTTGTGGAACATGTCGTACAGTGACGCAGAGAGAGGCAAAAATAGGATAAATACCTTGGAGCTAAAATGTGGGGCAATAGAGAAATGCAGTGTCAGAAAAGGAAATAGGATATTTGGTGACAAATGGGGAAGAGCATTATTCTCCTTGAAATGCTAGCTTTTTTAAATTTTTTAAAAAATTTTAACCCTGGTAATGCACCACAATTCTTTTACTGTAGTATCCCTAGTCCTTGCAATTTTTTTCTTTACTTTTGCTTGCTAAATAATAGAACACTGTGAGCTGGAGCTCCAACTTTATTTGAAGAAAGAGGTTTATTTATGAGAACTTAAAAAACAAATGGGTCCATTTCAGTTAATCACTGAGAGGCCTCAGCAGTAGATTGTTTCTGTCCTAGGGCAGTCATAACCAGCATTTCCCATGACCGTGACCTGGAACTCCTCCAGGGGTGGTTGAGGGGCCTAACGCCAACCAAGGATTCCAAGTCAAATGAATTTGGGACATTCTGGATGAAAACAAGTAAAATGTGCTTCTTTACCTCAGGATTACTTAGAATCTTTAATGTATTAGCATACAATATGACTCACCAAGAAGAGAGGATTTCATTTGGGGTTCAGTAAACAGAGGGGGCCATGGGCCACTTTTCTTCCTCCGATTTGACAGTGATGCAGTCACATCTTCAGTTATATCTTACAAGAATATCTGTTTCAGTGACCCCCTATCAGAGAGACTTTCCCAACCGTCCCATCTAAATCAGTGTCAAGTTCATGTCAATCTCTACCTTCGTACCTCATCCTCACCTTCATTATTCATGGAACGTGTTAGTACCTGCCATCCTTACTGTGCACTTCTTCCCTCCCCTTAGAATTTAAGGTCCTTGGGAACAGAGGCTGCTTATCCTCAGTGCTCGCCACACAGCAAATACTCAAAATATATTTGCTGACTGCATTTGTTCCTGTGTCACCATCTTAATGAGTGGCATTTGTTCCCATGGCCACAAGATCACTGCTCTTTCAGGTGTCACGGCCATATTCTAGAAAGAAAGAGAAGCAAATGATAAAAGTTACGTGCCTCCTGGGACGGTCCTTTCTGCAAACTGGAAAATGACAGTTTTCTAAGTGGCCCCACCCTGTAGACTTCTGTTTGTATCTTATGGCTACAGTTGTACCATGTGACCTCCACAAGTTGCAAGGGGTCTTGCACAGATGAGTGTATTCACTGGGCATTCCATTCTGAATAAAAGGATTTCTGCTGATAAGGAACAAGGCTACACCGGGCATCGTGAGTGCTGCTAACATGCACACCCACCAGCCCTAGGAGGCCGGGATTGTCACACACTTGGCTTCCCTCCTGCCACTTGTTGGACTCCCAGGGGCATTTGAGTCTGCAACCTTGACCTAGTGATTTTTGAAGTCATTCCAAGTCTTTAAAAGTTACGATTTTTGTTACCTATACATCTCCAGAAAACAACCTTCACTTATCTGTAAACAGAAGATTTTCATGTGTTAGGTTTAAACTACAAGCTTAATGATTATTTAAGGGAAAAAACTTTTCTTTTTTGTCCTGATAAAAAAAACAACAACAATACTTCCAGGTGATGGTCAGCTCTGCTCTGAAGTCGTTCTTGGTTGTGTTCACTGAAGTAAAACGAATGCTCTGGAACAAGTGAGCATTCCTCCCCTGGGAAGGCTTGTCATGCAACCGTCGCTAGCCCTAATCACAGTCTCAGGAGCAATGATGACGCTGTCACTAGGAGGTCAGGAGAGGAAGAGAGGCTCTCAAGTCTAAGCCAGAACAAGGCTGAGAGGGGAAACAGGGGAAAAAAAAAAAAAAGCTCAGTCTCTCAACAGAGAAAATAAAGACACACAGAAAACACTTTGTGAAATGTGTTGAAAATTGGAACATTTGGTTCTGTAAAATATCCTGTCACCTTCTAACAATTTTCCATTTTGCTGTTTGATAAGTGACAAGTTTCACATTGCAGGTGGCAATTCCACTAAAAATAGTTTCTTGAGCCTTATCGCTGTCATTGTCAGAGGCATCTGGGACTGTGGTCTCGCACTAGAGACATCCATTCCTGGCCCATCTACACTCCTGACGGGCCAGGGGATTTCGGGGTGGATGGGGATGAGAGGTTGATATGCATATATCGAGCGTCTGCTAAATGGTAGTAGGCATCATAGCGGACATGTTCACATTGATCCTAGTACTTTTTGTAATAACCCTGCTAATCTATTACAAAGGAGGAAATTGAAGCACTTGGACAAATTACTTAAACCTGCTGATCTTTTCATTTTCTCAAATCTTATTGGCATGGGATGGGGTGACCTCCTTCTTCATTCATTGAATGTAATTATCAGCAAATTCCTTAACTTCCTTACAATTTAGTTACATCCTTTATAGAGCAGACATAATAACATCTACCATGTGTACCTCAGTGGGTTTTCATAGAAATTAAATGAAGTAATAATATGTGAAAGTGTTTTGATACTGTCAATTATGTGTAAAATTAAGTTAATTTTAGGACTTCTAATTTATGCTGTCATGCTTTCACAAAAAAAATCTATTTTAATTTTTATTTATATATAAGACACAGGGCCAAGAATTGTTTATTTTTTCCAACAGGGATATTCAATTAATCCATCACCATTTTTCAATCAATACTGATGGCCTTCTTGCCCACAGTTCTGTGGTGCCACCTTTGTAATAAGTCAAGTGACTTATGTCTACAAGCCTGTCTTGGAACTCTGTTCTGTCCCATTAGTTTGTCTAGCCCCTCACCCAGGACACATCACCTTGATTACTATAGCTTTAAAGGAATCTTTGACACCTAGTAGTGGTAGCCTACTGGATTTGTTCTCTTTCCAGATTGGCTTAGCTGTATTTTGCCCTTTGCAATATTGAATTTATCAATTCATGAACATGGGATTTAACTCCATCTATATAGGTCTTCTGTAATTACAATAATGTCTCATAGTTTTTGGTAAGGGGATCTTACATATTTCCCCTTAGATTTATTCCTGTGTATTATTCTGCTTAAATGCTTTAGTAAATATGATTTTTATCTAAATTTTACTTTTTATATATTTTTTTGCTGCTGGTGTATAGAGAGACATACACTGATTTTTTTATTTTTATATTGACCTTGCATCCAGTTCCTTGGTAAATTTACTTATTAATTCTACAGTCTGTTTGGAGATTCTCTTGGAGTTTTAAATGTGCACATTCATGTCATTATGAATAATCAACATTTTATTCATTTGCATCTATTCTATGATTCCTGTTTCTAATCCCTGCTTTTTCATACTGGCTAGGACCTGCAGTACACTTAGAATAGAAGTAGTGACAATGGATGTCCTTATCTCACCCTCAGTATCAAAGGAAATGTTTGCAATGTTTAATTGATAACAGGTGATGTTCACATGTTTTTAATAGATATTGTTTATCATATATTTAAGAAGTTACATTATGTTCCCAGTATGCTGCAACTTTTTGAAAACCATTTAATAAGCTTTTTATAAATTTCTAACTCAAATATTTCTGAGTAAGCAAAGATCATCAGACAGATATGGGGTGAGTTTGCAATGTAAAAGATTGAAACAGGCGAATAGAAACCATAATTGAAGAACATGCATTTCCAGATTGAAAAGATCCACTAATCAGTGACTTGCACAGTGAATAAAGAAAAGCCCACCCTAAGGCACATCATTGTGGAGTTTCAGAATACCAGAGACAGAGAAGAGTCTAAATATTTACAAGAAAAGAAATTTTTAAAAAAGCAGGGGCATATATAAGCTCTGAATCAGACTGTTTTTAATTTCTTAAGAGAAGGGCAGGAAATAAAAAATTAGTAATAAATAAATAATTTCAAAATCCTGCAGGAGAGTTATTTCCTCCTAGAATTCCATACCTAGACACACCGCCAAGAAGGGGTGACAGTAGAATAGAAATATGGTCAGAGATACAAGCTCTCCAAAATTTCACTCAATTCCATGTGACCCTTTCTGCACCATCCCTCTCTTCCCTCAGTACAGCTATGCACCCTGGTCCTTTCCTCCAAAGTTATTACAGCTGTGCTTCACATGCCACATGCCTTTGTGCAATGCAACTGAAGATGGATGACATTAAATTACATTTTAATAAATATAATCTGAACAAACTTAAGAGTAAAAGAATTACAAAATCTGTACATGTTTGTCATTAAATGTGAATGTAGAGATGATTAAAATTTAAGATGGATGTACCATCGTGGATCACGATTAGTTGTTATTTTAAAATAATGACCTCAGTACAAACTTGTGAGGGAACAAGCATGAACTCTTTTGGTCTTCATTTCTTTGGAATCCCTTCCCTTTCAACTGTCACATTCAGAAAATTGATGGCTCTTCTCAACAAAAAGTCCAGGAGAGCTATTTCACCATCAGTATTTTAGGATTGACAATAAACAGTACAAATCATGCCACCTTTATTCAAAGATAAACTACATTTATAAAAGTTTATTTAAATTATTGTACAATACTTTGTAAATGTTCTATATCCGTGAAATATGTCATTGGTATTTGAATAGGGATTGCATTGAATCTATAAATTGCTTTGGGTAGTATGGACATTTTGATGATGTTGAGTCTTCCAATCCATGAACATGGTATATGCTTCTATTTATTTGTGTCTTCCTTAATTTCTTTCTTCAGTGTTGGGTAGTTTTCTGAGTATAGGTCTTTTACCTCCTTGGCTAGATTTATTCCTAGATACTTTATTTTTCTTATTGCTATAGCAAATGGAAGTTTTTTCCTGATTTCTGTTTCTGATATTTCATTGTTGGTATACAAAAATGCCTTCAATTTTTGAATATTGACTTTGTATCCTGCTGTTTTGCTAAATTCACTTATTAGGTTGAGTAGTTTTTTGGTGGAGTCTATAGGGTTTTCTATGTACACTATCATGTCATCTGCAAACAATAACAGTTTTGCTTCCTCCTTTCCAATTTGGATGCCTTTTATTTCTTTTTCTTGTCTGATCACTGTGGCTAGGATTTCCAATACTATGTTGAATAGACATGGTGAAAGGGGATATCCTTGTCTTGTTACTGATCTTAGTGGGAAATCTTTTAGTTTTTGCCCATTGAGTATAATGTTGACTGTAGGTTTCTCGTATATGACATTTATTATGCTGAGGTATTCCTTCTACTCCCACTTTGCTGAGTGTTTTTATCATAAATGGGTGATGTAATTATCAAATGCTTTTTCTGTATCTGTTGGTGTGATCATGTGATTTTGTCTTTCCTTTTGTTTATGTGATGTATTACATTTATTGATTTGAGAATATTGTACCATCCTTACATCCCTGTGATGAATCCCACTTGACCATGATGTATGATTCTTTTAATGTATTTCTGGATATAGTTTGCCAATAGTTTATTAAGGATTTTAGCCTCTATGTTCATCAGCAATATTGGCCTATAGTTTTGTGTATGTGTGTCTTTATCTGGCTTTGATTAGGATGATGCTGGCCTTATAAAATGAGTTTGGGAGTCTTCCCTCTTCTGTGATTTTTTGGAATAGTCTGAGAAGGATAGGGGTTAACTCTTCCTTAAGTGTTTTGTAAAATTCTCCTGTGAAGCCATCTGGTCCAGGGCTTTTGTGTGCCAAGAGTTTTTTTTTTATTACTGCCTCAATTTCATCAGCTGTTATCAGTCTGTTCAGACTTTGTGCTTCTTCTTCATTCAGTTTTGAAAGATTATATTTTTGAGAAATTTGTCCATTTCACGCAGGTTTTCAAATTTCTTGACATATAGTTTTTCACAGTAATTTCTTACAATACTTTGTGTTTCTATGGTATCAGTTGTAATTTCTCCTTTTTTATTTCTGACTTAATTTATTTGAGTCGTCTTTTTTTCTTGATGAATCTGCTTAAAGGCTTATTGATTTTGTTTAACTTTTCAAAGAACCAGCTCCTGGATTTATTGATCATTTGAATTGTTCTTTTAGTCTGTATGTCATTTAATTCTGTTCCAGGAAAGAAGCACAAAGTAGGAGGGATCACAATACCTGATATCAAACTATATTACAAGGCCACTGTAGTCAAAACAGTCTGGTACTGGCATAAGAAGAGACACATAGACCAGTGGAACAAAATAGAGAACCCAGAAATAAACCATGTCTCTACGGTCAATTAATATTCAACAAAGGGTATGAAGCAAAAAATGGAGTAGAAATAGTGTCGCCAACAAATAGTGTTGGGAGATCTGGACAGCTACATGCAAAAAAAAAGAAATGTGACCACCAACTTTCACCAAATACAAAAATAAACTCAAGGTGGATAAGACTTAAATATAAGTTTTGACACCATAAAAGTCCTAGAGGAGAACATAGGCAGGAAAATCTCAGATATTCCACATAGCAATATATTCACTGATATGTTCGATATGTCCCCTAGTGCAAGGGACATAAAGGAAAGAATAAACAAATGGGACTTCATCAAAATAAAAAGCTTATGCATGGCTAAAAAAAAACCAGCATTAAAATGAAAAGAGAACCAACTATATGGGAAAATGTACTTGCCTATAATACCTTGGACAAGGGTCTGATTTCCAAAATATATAAAGAACTCATATGACTCTACTCCAGGAAGACAAACAACCCAATTAAAATATGGGCAAAGGACCTGAGCAGACACTTCTCCAAGGAGGATATACAGAGGGCCCAGAGACATATGAAAATGTGCTCCGCATCACTAGCCATCAGAGAGATGCAAATTAAAACCACAATGAGATACCACTTCCCACCTGTCAGAATGGCCATCATAACCAAATCAACAAATAGTAAGTACTGACAAGGTTGTGGAGAAAAGGGAACCCTACTACATTGTTGGTGGGAATGCATACTGGTGCAACCATGTGGAAAACAGTAGAACTGCCTTTTGACCTGGCAATTCCACTGCTGGAATTCTACCCCAAGAAACCTGAAATACCAGTTCAAAGAGCTATGCACCCCAATGTTCATAGCAGCACAATTTACGATAGCCAAGTGCTTAAAGCAGCCTAAGTGCCCATCAGTAAATCCGTGGATTAGAAAACTGTGGTACATTTACACAATGGAATACTAGGCAGCAGAAAGAAAGAAGGAACTCCTGCCCTTCGCAACAGCATAGATGGAACTGGAGAGCCTTATGTTAAGTGAAATAAGCCAGATGGTGAAAGACAAATACCATGTGATCTCACCTATAAGTGGAATCTAATCAACAAAACAAAGAAGCAAGCAAAATATAACCAGAGATATTGAAATAAAGAACAATGACAGTAACCAGAGTGGAGAGGGTAGGGGATAACAGGGGACAGAAGGGGAAAGGTCATCAAGAAACATGTATAAAGGACCCATGGACATGGACAACAGGGTGGGGATTGTGGAGATGGGGATGATGGGTCAGGGGAGAGTGGTGGGGAAAATGTATACAACTGTACTTGAACAATAAAAAATAAGTTATTGTAAAATGACTTAAAATTAATGCTTATTTCTTATATTTTTATAGAATTTTGGATAACTATTGACTAACCTTAAAAATATCACCCAGTGTGACATGGCCCTAATGTACCTACATGTTCAATGACACCTGAACTGGTCTATAGCTGGTTCACATGTGTGGACAAAGTGGCAATATTGATCTACTAGACACGCTTTTAAATGCTTACTATTGATCTCTCTTCTTGTCTCATCACAAATGATGATAGTCTATAGATTCGGAGTGGTTTGTGGTCCCCACTCCACGTGGCATTGCATTACAGGGTGTCCTCCACCAGAAGAGAAGCAAAACATGGAAGAGAAAGACAGCTGACATATGAGGATCCAGAAACAAATGAACTTGCAGGACAGTAACTGAGGTGCAGGTATTGAGCACAAGTTTCAGACTGAACAAGGGCAGCAGAGTTAAGGAAGAAACTGCAAGAAAAAAAACCCTCAATATTTGCTATCTCAAGTGCTTGATTATGTGACAAAGAGCATTCAAGAGTCCTCTTAATTTATGTGAAAAGCTTGGAAAACATTAATGATAATGACAAAAACTTATGAAAGCACATAAAAAACCCAAAATTCTTAGCTGAAGGAGAAACAAAGTAAATCATGCTGAAAATGAGCATAATAAAAGTCTGATATAACTGCAATGAAGGATGTAGATAGAGGAAGAGATGCAGCACACGGGAATGTAAGCACACTTCTCATTTCCCGATAGAAAACTAATCAGTGATGCCTAAGAATTATATGTCAGGAGGTCACCGGAAAGTTGATTCAGAATTGTGGAGGTAGATACTAGAAGCAACTGCTGAAAGAAAGGTGAATGGTGAGTGGTTACTTCGGGGCAGGCCGTCTGCAGAATAGAAGTGAAGTAGAAAATCTGATTTCAGGATAAGGTTTGTAAGACGATTTTACTTGTAAAAGTCTGCACACATACAAAATAAGTCAGTAAAGATACTAATCTGATTTAATATTTGTATTCTTAAACTTATCAGATTTTGATCTAATAAAATATCTGTTTCATATAGATTTTGATAAATATGTTTGTCTCTATAAACTGTTCAAAATTACTGTTATCGTGAATATATCTGATATTCTAATGTGAGTTTCAGCCATTCTTAAAACATTTAAGTTTTTACCTGAAAAATAAATCAATTTTTATTCCATGGGTCTTTGTGTTTAAAGTTTAAAAATTCTGACATTTTCAAAGTTCAGTAGGGGTTATTGCTTTTGGTGCTTATGATTGAAAAGTGGCTCAGAAGACTTCAAATTATCTTTTTAGAATGTCACCTCACCTCTGAGCAGACAAACCCCTGCCCCTTAGAGAAAAAGCATTTGTACAAATTTCAACCAGGAAGAAATGAGGTTAGAGTGGAAAGTATTTGGTAATGATAAATTTTAGCCCTTGCCAGAATTACAGTTATTGTGCTTTAAGTTTGTAAAATTTCCTATCATTATGCTTAATATAAAATATGACTATATTCTTTGGACATATGTGTTAAGTTTTGTATTAAAGCAGGTAAAAGCATAGACAAACTTGGTTTCATCAGCTTGTTAACAAATTCTGACAATATCTTTGTCAAGATTTATTATCCTATTATTTTTTTAAAATTACAAATATAATAAAAGCATGAGGCAAAGAGTTTAAGCCTGGAATGAATTCCATTCTGTTTAGTGGCCTGAACTATTTCCCTGGGAAATTCTTACTTTAGCCACATGATCCTTGCTTGTTCTTCAGTCCTCCATAACCCAAAACCTTTCAGGGATTCCCATCCTTCTAAATGAAAAATTACTCCTTGGCTGCAATTTAGAGCCTCTGAAATTCCCACTGGAAATGCTATTCAGGGTTGTAGAGAGAGGGGTGCCTGGAAAAAAATACATGAGAAATTGCCTTGAGTTATTCTGGGGCAAAATGACACTGTGGTTAAAATGGAGAAGAGATTGCTTTCTTGCACAATACCTATGTTCCGAGTAAATCATACCGTGTCTGAAGATTCACTTTAGGGCTTACGTTGACCTAGAAGCAATTCGATCTACAGAGATCAAGGCCGAGGGAAAGAGAGAGATGGCACAAAAGCCAATTGATGACACTAGTCGTCCATCCCCAAAATGAGTGTGCAGTTGACATCAGGTTAACATGAATATTAGGGTCACGAAGTAGCATAAGCTGGCCATGTGGAATCTCGAGGGTCAGAACGACCTTCTTTGTCTGGGCCATATCATGGAAGGTAGATTTTAATCTCAGGATTTAAGCTGTTTTTCTTCTTTTCTACTGGCCACCTTCCCAACCCATTGCCTAACCCTCTTTTTTATGTAGTTCCCAAAAGCTCTGGGTTTTGGTCCACTCATTCAGTTTCTGTACCCTCACTGTGAGTAGCCACCCACGGAGAGCAGAGCAAGAGAGCTTTTAAGGATCCATCAGATCTGTTGATTTGCAGCTTCTGAATGACTTCCACCTACAGTTGATTTAATTCAATCCCAACCCCTATTGGACGCTTAATTACCACCACCAGTTCTATCCTAAAGAGGGATCACGTGAACTATCTTTAAGTGTGTGAAGGTTAATTAAGAACTGCCATCCTTTTTCTCTGGGAATCTCCTCAATGCAGTAAATTTTGGTTCAGACTCTCCATGATCCCTAGTTCTGCTTGATCCTGGGCTCTGACTTTCCATGAAATGTCTAGCACCCCAGGCATGTTAGGTCCAGGGACTTGCCTGGCTTTTTCGTCTTGGGAACTCTAAGAGCAACCTCTAATGCAAAATGTTCCAAACTGTGATCATTATTTTTTCTCCCTCCAAACACAATGTCCCTTTCCATTCACTTCTATAATTGGTGGTATTGCCCTCACTCCTTAATGGATGAAACCAGAAACAATGGCCTTTTCTTACATTTCTACTTCTTCTATGCCTCATTTTCCACATCCAGTTAATCACCACTTCTTGATAATTATTACCTTATCCTGTTTCTGCTATTAATTTACCCTGTCCTCTTCCTCCTGTACTACTTAAAAATCCTCCTTCCTGATTGGCTCACCCTGCCTCCAGCCATTTCTCGCTCCCCGTTCTGCTAGTGTAAATTACAACTAAGATGATGAAAAGCTGTCAAAGGCTCCCTGTTACCTCCAGATAAAGTTCCTTTTCTTTACTGAGGCCTGAAAGGCTCTGATCTCACTCATGTGGCCCACCTCATATCTTTTGTTCTACCCAGATGTTCCATTCCCTTCAATGCTTTGATGACGCTAAAGGTCTTGGGTGTTCTAAGCAAACCAAGTTGCTTCATGCCTGTGCTTTGCACATGTTCTTCACTATGAAACCCCCTCCCCCATCCAGCTGGGAGATACCTAGTCTTCCCTCAGAGGCTATTAGGCTTCATGTTTTTGTGTGTCTCTCCCCCCCATAAAATCCCCAAGATAGTCTAATCTTATTGTCCTACTATGTCATTTTCTTGTATTTTATTTCCTTCTCTGCCCATTGTATTCCGGCTTCTACTTTCTCTATTCCTCTGAAAGTGCTCTTACTAAAACTAAACATGACTATTACTTTTATATTTAAATCCAGTGCATCTTTTTTGGAGCTTAGCTCATTTGGACCAATTTCTGTGTTTGAAACTGTGGATTATGCCCTTGTCTTGGAGTTCTCACTATCCCATTGGGTTGTGGGATCCTGACACTGTCCTGATATTCCTCCTCCTCTCTGACAAGTTCAGGTCTAATCTTCTTCTGTCTACTCTGTTTACACTCTTAGCCTGCCTGCTTACTCACCTCCTTGATCTTATCCATTCCATAAATCTTGGACTCATCCAACAGCCCACTAAAGTTCTCCGTCTGAGATCAGGAAAAAACCTGCAATCCAGCATGCTCAAAACTGAACTCATCTTTCCCTTCTAATGTCTGCTTTGCTCTTCTATTTCTTTAGTAAGTAGAAAAAATTTCTGTCCAATCATGCAAAATAGAAACTTGAGATTTTCCTTGATTCCTTTATTGCATGCTTACCATCAAAAGTCTAGCGTCCATCTCTTATCATATATCAAATGTTTTAGAATATCTTTCCTTGATCCTACCTGCACTTTTTTTTTTCTTTTTTATCATCGCACATATTGGAAGAGTAGGCTACACTTGCCGCTTTCACCCCCTCACCTTCTACTTAAGAGGGAAGTGGGTGAGTGAACTAATTACAGGCAAGAAGAAATGGCCACGCATGACACAAGAATTAAAGATATTCAATGTAGTGATTACCCAGAACATAAAGGGAAGAATCCTGTCTGGGGTGAAGCTGGTAGGGCAAGGAAACCCAAGAGAATGAGGGTACTTGTGCACCGACACAAGGACTTTGGACCTCATACAGTAAGCGGTTGGAAGTCTCTTTTAAGCAAGAGGGTGGTAGAATTGTATCTGTATTAAGAAGGACCATTCTGCCTGCCTTGTGAAGGGTAAAATGAAAAGGCCAGAGCACATGGGCTGTTTCGGAGCTGTTGCCACCAAAATTCCTGGAAGCAGTCTTACCATGTTCTTTGTTAATGAACAGAGAAAGGTGTAGTGACTATAAGCACAAGTTCATTTTGGCATTTCTGTATTGAAATCCCAAGTAGCCTAGGGAGGCAGCAAAGCCTCCCTTCAGGCGTGATCATCTCAGGCTTCCTGCCATAGCTGGTGTCCCAGGCCCCACACTCTTCTAAGGGGAGAACTACCAGCCATCTCCTTCTCCTTGAAACTTCATTCATTTTCAAGAAGCAGATCACATACAACTTCCTCCTAAAGAGATCCTTGCTTCACAAGAGAAGTATTTCTCTTCTTCTGTGTTTTCCATGGATTTTGTATATAAATTCAAATATTGTTTAAAAGGCTCTGCTTCATAAACTAGTTGTGTCTGCAGGTCTGCTTTCTCTCTTGGGAAACTGTCTTATTCATCTTCACACCCCAGATTTTGCCTAGTAAGTTAAGGTATTTAATCCTTGAAATGTATGTATCACATGGTTTGTCTGATTACAACACGTTATTTTTAAAAGCCAGACTTATTATTCAAGAGGGAGAATGACACTTTTATGGAGAAAAATATAAGACAGTTGAAATCACTTTGCTCCTTCCTCGTACTTACAGGGCCGCTGCCCTCGGTTACAGCTCTGAGTCAGGCAGACAGCTATTCTTCGTGTCTGAGAAAGGCTTAGCTAATACTTTCTTGTGTGCAGAGCAGAGAGATAGGACTTAATAAATAATATTCTGTAACTATAGTCTGTGAACAGCATTCTGGAAAGTGCTCAGTAATCTGGGATCTTTCTATAAACTGGGTTTACTTTGGATAAGCAGCTTACGTCATATGACAGATAAGAAAATTGCTACTAAGAGTGATGGTCTAATTTACAACCTTTCCCTTCAAGGACTTATTGGAGCTGAATTATGCTCCTAAGTAAAGAAATTCTAAGCTAGTGACTAAATGAGATTTATGTTTCCTGCCAATCTTTTGCCTTTAAAAGATATAATTTTATTTATATGTTCTCAGACCTAGAAGAGTTATGTGTAGTACTTTAAGCTGATTATTGCCAATGTAACATTGGATTTGTGACATGGTTTCTCTGCAGTAGGGCAACATTCGAAATAGGTATTAATTTTCAAGTGTCAAATGAGTTCTTAATGTGCGCGAGCATCATAAAACCTGAATGTCAACTAAAATGTATAACTTTAAAATGTAACCAGTAGCCTTAAAGAAGTTGTGACTTTTTATACCTTTTTCCTTTTTATCCCAAACCTTGTCTTTCCATGAGCAAATTAATACTTGACTGAAGACTTGCTGAAAACAAATAATATTTGAAAGTGCTAAGACTCCTTGCGATGGGCCCGTGCTTTCATTGCTATGTGACCCCGTTGCTCTTTCCAGCAGACAGAGCATGGAGCACGTGATATGATGGATGTCAAATGTGGGTTAATAATTCACCACAGTTAGAAAGACTTAGCACGGTGCATTTTCAAACTCAATGCAAGTGCCCGAGCAGGTCAACATCTTATTCAGTAGAGTCACCACCCTTATAATGGAGTGTTTTCTTCAGTAGATTCAGTGAAGCAGAGTAAGGGTTTGGTTCTAATTATTTCTTATTGTAATGGAAGAGGGTGTGCTTATGTCAGGGAAAAGGGTATAAATCAAATATAGAATGTGAGTGTGTGGATGTGCACGTGTGTATGTGTGTATGAGACAGGGAGAGGAGGAGGGAGACTGAGAGAAAGGTGAGTCTATAGAGAAATTTATCTTTAGGTATTAGAAATGGTTTAAATTTTCGCAAGTATTACACCAGGAAGAGAGTGTTATTGGAAAAACAAATACTTCTTTGGGTTAAGGTTATGATAATGTATTTTAATGAATGAGTTTCCTATCATTAATGCTTTAAGCAGAATACTAAGCAAAAATTTAATAAAGTCAAATCATTTCTTCAAACTAACAGTGCAACTTTGCTTATATCTATTTATAATGGAAAACAGCAGTAGATATTTTAGACTTTTTAAAAAAGCAGTTCATTGAGAATTTTCCATGAATAAATGACTTCCGCCTCCCCCCATCCCGTGTCTAAATTCACTGCCAAAATATTTGGGACTGGACACCTGGGGTACTTGCTTCCTCCTTGGGCACAGGCCTCCTTCTCATTTCCTATACTGTTGGCCCAATCAATTCCATCTGTTACTGTCAGAAGCCACATACGGCCAAATTCAAAGAGAGAAATTTGGCCTTGATGTCCACAGCTTCACTTCCTGTTCCATTGAACCCACTCCACGGTGCCCCTCAAAGCTCCACTCTTTCAAGGAATGGAGGCCTTCTTGATCAGCCTTTACCGTCTCACTAAGCCTCAGATAGCTTGCAGACATTTAGGGCTCATTGTGAGTTTTATTGCACTGGTACTTTTCCAAGACCATCGCATTGCATGTTATCCAAGTTCTGATTGGGGCATGAATGGCTCTGCCTCCCATTGTAGGATTTCCAGGCCGTCAGTGTGCAGGAAAGAAGCAATGGTTCCTTCCTGGCCCTCAGAAGCCATACCACCCAGCCCTGTGCTGACTCTCAGGCGTCTGTGGACATTCAGGGCGATGCGATCTAGGACCACAGGAAGCTATTTTCTCCTTTAATTTCTCCCCCTTCTATATTTCTTTGGATAACCTCGATAGCCTCTCTGCGATCTGAACGTTAGAGGAAAAATTACCCATAAACTTGGACTCTTCTAAGCGTTTCTTAGAAAGAAACTCTCCTTTGATTCTATGTGTTCCCATTATTGAAACTTAGCTCTATGCGGCAAAACCAATCATTATATCCAATGTGATCCTCATTCCAAGGTCTTTTCTCTTGTTTTTTAAAAAATATGTGCACACAGTTTTTATGGGTTTCACCTCTGTTACTATTGGGCACACAATTCTGCTGAAGCCACAGTTATTTTGCAAGTCAGCGAGGACTTCTCCAGCACTGGGTTGGAGTTACGTTGGTAACTTTGCTCTAAATTCCCCTTTTCATGGAAAAAAAACACGGATGGAAGGCAAAGGAGCATAAATCTTGCGAGTTGCTCTGCCGAGACCGGCCAGAACGAGCCGTAAATGAAGACACTGTACACTGCTGGCATCTGTAGTCTCCTCACTGGGCTTTCAACAAGTAGTAGCTGGCCAGGGAGCGTTAGAAGGTAAAGGATCAACCAGTTGTTAATCCAGTTGCGACTTTGGTTTGGGGTTCGTTTCTTCAAACGGCCAAGTTGCGTGTCATTCGGTGATTGAGTGCCTTTGTCCTGACAGAGCTTTTCATTTTGTACCTTTCACCATTGTTTTTGGCCCCGGACCAAGCCTCACATCTTCTCGCCCTAGAATTCCTTTCTGCAGGCTCCACGGCAGGCGAAGGCCTCCGGGTAACCTGAGCCGCCTCCGCTTCCCAGCAGACAGCACATTAAAGCGAGGCCTGCTGACCAGCTGCAGAGACAGGTGTTCTTCTCCTTTAATTGACACCCACCCCCGCTTTCTTGGTCCTAAGAATTCCTCTTCCAGGGTTGTTCACAAATGCTGAAGGAATCGGGCAGGTTTTATCCACGGTAGAGTCTGGGATTAAAATGCCTCACCTGCTCTGTAGCTTAGCATTGTGAACAAGATTTCCAGATGGAGCGCGCCATTCTGTCGTTGTTTTTGCTTGTTCCTGGGGAATGAGCCAGAGGCGCGGGCTGCTCGCAGGTCCACCGCGCAAAGTGTTTACCGACTCGGATTCCGTCTCGGCTCTTTGCAGAAGGCTGACGCAGGCTGCTTTCCGAGAAACTGGAGAAGTCAAGTAAATGCTGCGATTATTGTCTGTTTTTCATCCATCGAGCGCGGCCCTGAAAACCTGAACGGGGTTAGTCCTATCAAATTTAATGTTGGTAGGACTAATCCGGGTCCACTTTTTTACAACTCTATTGTATAGATGAAAACAGTCAGATGTCATCGTGTTTGCTTCAGACTCTGCTGCTGCTTAAAATATGCCTTTGGAGAGTGCGATGGTTTTCACTGGAGAACAGGCTGAGCCAGGGGTCGAGATGTGGTCTGTCGAGTGTCCATCCCCATGAGCCATCATTCCCTCTTCCTGATCTAAAATTTAGATATAAAAATCCATCTCTGAGATGTCAGAAATTTTTGCACAAGCCACACCCTACAGGCAACCTCTGGGACTTGTTGCATAGGTTTGAATCCCTCTGCTTTTTCTCTTCTTTGCAGGATCTGGGGTGAATAAGAATATTTTTTCAGAATTAAAGTAAAGGCCATTTAATACAAATTAATATAAACCATTAGCATCAGATATTACTTCTTCGATTTAGGTGATTCTCTATATTAAGTGAAAACTATATATCAGTGACACTTGTGAGTTAACAGCATTCCTTACTAAGATTCAGAATTGTCTCTTTGAAGATGTTTGGATGTAACGTGGGTCACATAGAAGGGAATATCCTGCTTTCCATCTTTCCGTCTTCCAGAATTCCTGGAAGCTTGGTCCTTAGGGAAAATGATACAATCCTCATTTCAGTGCCCTAAGGTGGCCAGCATCTTTAGACTCTTCCTTCCCTTCCTTCCTTCCTTCCTTCCTTCCTTCCTTCCTTCCTTCCTTCCTTCCTTCTGACAGGAAATCAGACAAGCCAGGATGGTAGCAAGACTTGGGAGCAAGACTTTATAAGTGGCCTCACCATACTGTCACTTAGGCTTTTTGAAAACACCTGTGTCTTCATTATGTCTGTAAACCCTATGCTGCCTCAAAGCGCCCTGCATCCCAGCCATAAACATTACCGGCCACGCTCTGAGCACTCTGAGCTCTGCTAGCTTGGTGACATGCACGCGACATTTCCTCTGCCTGTGTTGGGTGTCAGGCCCTCTTTTCCCTTTCTTCGCCTGGTTAATCCCTACTTTTCTTGCAGTCATAAAATCAGGCCTCTTCTCATTGGAGAAAACTTTTCAAACTTCCCTAAGCAGAACTAGACATTTCCTCCTCTCTTGTTCTTTTTCAATTGGGCATGCCTCTCACGACTTGTGTTCTGATCTTTGTTTGCTCTGCATGATTTGTTTGAAGTGTCTCACTAGATCATTGTTTCCTTGAGAATAAGGATAACATCTGATTCATCTTTCTTCACACCCTTTGGCCTGTCTCCCATGCTGCTGCCTATCACAGTCTTGGACACACAGTAGGTGCTCAATTAATACTGGATAAATGAATAAGTAAAGATGTGAGTGAATAAAGCCATACTTATAGTTGATCTTAAAAGGTTTGGGAGGACAAAGGCAGTCTCTGCATCTGTGAATGGGACAGTGAATGAGGGAGACGGACAAGGGATGCTCCTAACTTCAGCTGCTTGTTTTCTGGAACTTGGCACCAACTAGCTAAAAGAGACCAGACATACCTGTCACCTAACTCTTTCCTTTCTATCTATTTATTGCTACTCTGTACAGGAAGGTCACATGATAAGTACAGCAGTGTGGCAAATTCATAGTGTGGGATCATACTGCCCCAACAACTGGTGATCCCCGTCCATTTTATATATAGTATTTCCAATTTACAAGTAAAAGATTCGCCTGTGCTTCAAAATACAATGAGGAATAATGCAATTTTTTATTTTAAAATTTTAATTTTTCCTTTGACATTTTTCCTGCTGTGTAGAAAGTAGTTATTTCAGATTGCCCAGTCCTCTTGGGCTGGCCTGCACCATCTTCCTTCTTCCTCTGCTCACCTTACAAAGCCATGGTAGACAGTTTCGGACAAGGTTCTGAGCCTTTAAAAAAAAACCCACCATCTAGCTCTGACCTGTATGGCTCAGTGGGTTGGGCGCTGTCCCACAAAGAGAAAGGCCACTGGTTCAATTCCCAGTCAGGGCACATGCCTGGGTTGCAGGCTGATCCCCAGTTGGGACGCATGTGAGAGGCAACCAATCAATGTTTCACTTACACATTGATGTTTTTCTCCCTCTCTTTCTTCTTCCCTTCTTCTCTAAGAATAAATAAATAAAATCTTCAAAAAATCATCTAGGGGGGGATGCTATAAAATCCCAGTTTCATAGGGAAAGAAGCAGGGGTTCTGAGAGGTTAGGCAGCTTGCCCAAAGGGTACACAGCTGGTCAGCAGCAAAGCAGGGATCCAAGGCCATTAAAGCCCAGAATCTGTGCTCTTAGCTGCCACGATAAACTGTCTCTCCTTTAGGAGTCAGCTCTACTGCAGGAAGGAAAAGTTATTTATAGGGGAAAAACACTGAGCAGCTAATTTAAAGAATCCCTTAGTAATACCACACAAAAGAGAAGAAAAAAATTAATAATTTCGCTCAGCTCCAGCCCCGGGTAAACTTTTGATTGCTCGTGCAATTTGTAGTTCAAACCAAATATTTCCTGAAGTAATTAGTTCTGTAACTTGGTAATAATTTCTGACCCGCTCAACCCAGGCAGAGGGTCATGGTGCATGCCCTAAATGCCTGAGAAATTTAAGTCAAGAAATACACAGTAAAACTATTTTGTTGTTTTTATTGTTTTATGCTGTCATCCTGCTTGAAAAATATTTAAAGTTGAAAGCTATCCACAAATCATATTTTCTCCCTAGAAATCAGAGATGACAAACAAAAATTAGCTGTCAGAAAAGCCAGAAATAGATAGGTTTTTCTTATTTTTAAATAGAACCTGGGAAGAAAGGCCCCCAGGGTGAGTGAAAAGTAATCCAGTCATCCACATTTCTTATTCCAATGCCTACTGAGATGTCCCTCTTGAGTGTGGCTCTTGGTCAAGTACGCATTGTAAAGTACGCCTTGTAAGGAGGCTCTGGAATAAGATCTAAAAGAAATTTTCATTTAAGCCGAATGGAAGACATAAAAGGCAGGCTTCTGGGCAGCTCAGAAGTCTGGCAATGATGGATTTACTCCACGTGTGAAAGAGTGGAATGAGTGCCCTTCCCACAGTTGATTCATTCACCGGTTTATTAAGAAAGTCCGACAAGTTATATTTCACTACCTGTGCGAATATAGTCATAAATGCCTAAGTTGCTAGCCCACAAATTAAATATGATCCCTCCAATACCCATCAAATGTGGTTTTAACATCTATTTCTCTAATAATTTTATAAGAAAATAATAGTGGGCCTAATTTGGATAGAATGGTGTTTTTATTTTTAAATTCAGATGTTTCTAAAGTTGGTCAAGTATTAATTTACAGGGAAATTATTATACCCCTCCTTGGAATATGCCTCTCTCCGTCTGTAGTGTGAAACGCACCCATTTCTGACAGAATTCCTTTAGTAATAATCTCTCATTTTATGAGATTCCATGGCACCATTGTTTGACTGAATCAATTACCCTCACGTGAGAGCCTAATTTCCCATAGTCATATTTCTTAAAGATTTTTCAGGAGCAGTTTTGTAAAACTATCGAATTCATTATTTTACTGATGAACATAATTGTACCTGAACTGTCTTAAAAGTGCCTCTTTTCATTTAAAAAAAAAAAGTCACAGCAGCTAAAAGGCATCTATTATATAACTCCCTGGCATGGCTCCCTTTCCTGTTAACTAACTCAAATTTTCAGGAAGCTTGAATTCCTCCAATTCCATCTTAATGCCATTATTTCTTATTCTGTTTCAGTGGCAACAAAGAACAGCTGGCCACCATCCTCTGTGATAATAACCTTTATATAGTTGAAACTTGAATGGTTTTGGACATGGTACTTACGAAAACATCTTCTTGCAAATGATGTAGCCTATTTGGTATTTCCCCCTGTAAATAGCTAGATTTCTTATAGCCAGCCCTTCCAGCGACTATCAAATTTTAGCTCTGTTTAGTATAATGCAAGCATTTTCTGCCTCATCTATTCAGGAATGTTTTCCGAGGAGGTTTCACAATAAAATTTATTGTGTTTAATTTATGACACAAAATGTAAGAAGAATGGAATGCTTTTCTGTTAGAATTTGCATTGATAATGAAAGGTTACCATAGTGCCAGGCTGCCTTTACCAAATTTGCCAAATTCTGAAGGGCATGCCAATTAGAAGGCGGTAGAGCTTTTCCCTGCAACAGATTGAGACCAATGTCTTGTGTTGGGGTCCTGACCAGATCTTCTTCTAACTCGGGGAGAAGGCAAATGCTAGATCAAACAGAGTGCTAATGAAGTGATATTGATCATTCTGGGTAGTAGCCACACCCCAAGAACGCTGAGGAAGTGATTCAGTCTTTCTGAGGTCATCTTTTCTGTTAGGATCTGTGTAGCCAAGAAGTCTGAAAACGCTCCCATTTTGCTCTCTTTAGGAAAAAACAACATTGATTTTAGAGGCTTTTGTTATGGAGGCCAGGGGGATTTTCCCACTGCAGCACAGGGGAATCTGAGTTCAGATTGGGAAGCCAGACATTTCTTGGCCGGAGTTTCTCACTTCAATGGGATTCGAGTGTGCCCCCTCCTCACCTCTCCAACCCCCGAGCAGCTAGAAGCCCCACCTCCTCCCTTGACCATATGGGGAAGCTGGCTCCGTGGCTGTTATTCTACTAACTCCAAGTTCACGCAGCTGTTCATTCCCTGCTTAATGTACTGGTAATTACAGCAATGTGTTTTTCTCTTTTCCAATCATGTAACTTTTTCTAATGGGAAATGATTTGTTTTTAACAACTTCCATACATTTTGTTATTTAATAAAAAAAAAGGCGTGCCTTGTAGCACTAAGGGGTTGAATTCTCTATAAAAAGCAAAAGTCCCTATATCATTTCCCAGCTCCATAGGAGGGCTCCCCGGTCCAGCCAAAAGTGGGGGTGGGGGGTGGAGACTTAAGTGGGCGTAACTAACTTGCTATGAATAGGTCAGTGGGGAAACAAAGGAAGCCCATCCCTTCTGCACATGGCACACGGAGGTGGTGAAAGAACTTTTTTTGTAAATGTAAAACTGGGAAAAATCAAAAGTACAGATCGAGCTCTGCTTTCATAATCCAAATTCATCGTGTTCTCAAGGGATTTTAAAAACAAATATCTGAAGAGTTTTTTGATGATCTCAGCTCTATCTTTTGGAGCATGTAAATTTTCTGCTTTGATGGGAGGGTTTGGGTGGGGACTCAAATGACAGCAAGGGATGCATCCTTCCCCTTCAGCCTGCCAAGCTCTGGGGTGCAGATCAAACGTGTTTGCTTACAGTATCAGTTCATTCGTGGGGAAAATACATCAGCCTTGAAATCTCTGCCTTTGTATCTCCCTAAAAGGCGTGGGGTGTCACCACAGGAAGATTTTTAAATTTAAAAAAATAACCACTATTTAAAGCATTTTTAAAAGCGAAACTTTTTGAACTCCTTAGACTATTGTATTTTGAAACTCTTATTTAAAAAGAAAAGTTAAGTGGCAATTTTAGGAAAGAACACCAAGTCAGATAAACCCCTGTGTGCGGATGGAAACTCTACTTCTATATGGCACACATAGCTGATTTGATTAGACGGATTGTTACTGGACAATAAAAGGGGGTTTGGCTGCCTGCCACGGCAAAAGCCAAACTTGTGAGGCAGGTGCTGGTGAAAGAGGAAAGAGGTTTTATTCTGATGCTGCATGATCTGGGAGAATGGCAGACATATCTCAAAGACCACCTCCTCACCAAGACCAAGACAGAAGGCAGTGTCCAGAGTTCCTACTCCAATTTAAAGTGCAGTCTTTTGAAGCCTGCAGGTGGCAGCTAAGTGGTCATCCAGGTAGCTTAGCTTGTTCCCAGCTGCTGTCCACTTCAGGCTCCCTCCTGGAGACTACATGTGGAGCCTGCATGGCCTCAAGGTCACATGCTCCTGGGAGAGAGCACATGAACGCACAGGTGACTGCGTCAGCAGGTGAGTGAGATAGCGAGACAGGCTCCCTCTTGGAGGCCATGGGACGTGTGGCTGCTGAGGAAACCTGGCCCGTGGAAAGAGCAGGCTAGTGCAGGTCGCAAGCAGGCTAGTGCAGGTCGCAAGCCGGCAAGCCATGAACAAGAGAGCAAGAATTTCTTTGTTCTCCTGAAATTATGTTAGCTTGGATGTGGAATAGAACAGGGCCTTTCTCAAAATGACCAGTCAGCTTCCCTAACTTCAGTGTGCTTTGGGGCGGTCCCCCTCCCAACCAACCCCTTTTTTCCCCAGGCTAGACGGACAGGCCTCTTTGGTCGAGGTCCTCCCTCTGTGCCACCTCTGTGCCACTTAGACTTCAGTGACACAGGTGCCTGCCTTCCGCTGGTCCCACCTCAATCTGGTACGAAAAGGGGGAGAAGAGCTTTTTCCTCCATCCAATTACCTTGCTAGCCTTTCATGCACTCGGTGTCAGAATCTCCCCCTGCCTCTATCTTGGCTAATGAGGAGAGAGTCCCCCGGTGCTCTGGACAACTGCAACTGCCCACCAGTAACAGGATGACAGGAAAATTTTCATATGAAAATTCGAGCTTTGATGAAGTTGAGAGGATGACAGATGATGAGTACAAATTAGATATATCTCATTTGATATTTGAAAGACTCATATAATTTAACATTTAGATAAAGCTATGAATTATGTATTCTGAACCCCAAATTCTTTGGTGTTAAAATGTATCCCTATCTTCCAAGGACATCAATTGTGTTACTAGTATATTACCTTTATGCTAATTGCGGTGGGTAACAACATCATTGGTAGAAATTGCCTCTCTTTTCCTCTGTCCCCTTTATCTCACCTCCCATCCAGAAGGCTTTCACGTTTTTCCTATGATTTCTTTGGAAATTTTATTACACCAAAGTAAGAAAATTTACAATATTCAAATTGAACCTTGGAACTAAATAATTTCTAAGCTCGTAATAACTTGGATGAAAACAATTGCTTTGCCTGAGAACCGCAGCAGTCACAGCGACAGTGTAGAGGCGCCTTTGTCCCCCGACAGCCTTCATGAGACGCTGCGCGTGCGCCGAGCTCCTCCGCTGAGGGCTGTGTGTGCTTCGGGTGCGTGTGCTTCGCGTGCGTGTGCTTCGCGTGCGTGTGCTTCGCTCCTCGCTCGGGCAGAGCAGGAGCCTGGCCCCGACCCCGCCTTCCGAAAATCATCGCTGCCTGTACATGAGAAGCAAGGAGTTGTGTTTAGTGTATTTTAAGAATTAGGATCTTCAGAATTAGTAACATGTCTGTAATCCAGGTGTCTCCGACACCTCATATTCTATTTCTTTGAAGGATTACATTGGCAGCTTGGAGAATAGTTTATTTTTAAAGGTGTAAGCCATGCTGACATTTATTAGATCATCCAAGAGCTATAAATATGATGTGATGAATATCAAAACGGTAGTTGTATGGCAAACAAGTATTCATACTCCTCATATTTATTTTTTTAGGAAATATTAATTTTATTGTATTCTTCCAGTTTTATAAATAATAATTGACAATAAAATTGTGTATATGTTATGAAATGATTACCACAATGAAGTTCATTAACACATCTATCGCCTCACACAGTTAATTTATTTTGTTTCAGTGAGAATGCTTAAGATCCACTATCTCAGTAAATTTCAACTATGCAGTACAGTATTATTCATTATAGTCGACATGCAGTAATTAGATCCTCAGAATGTATTCATTTTATACTGAATATTTGTCCCCTTTGATGAACATCTCCTCCATTTCTTCTCCCTCCACCATTTTACTCGCTGTTTCTGTGAGTTTAACTTTTTTCAATTCTATATGTCAGTGAAATAATAGAGCATTTCTTTTTCTACCCAGCTTATTTCACTTAACATAACTTCTCTCAGATTTGTAATGTCATAAATGGCAGGATTTCCTTCTTTTCTGGTTGAATAAAATTCCGTTTTATATAAACCACATCATCTTTATCCATTCACCCACCAATGGACCCTTACATTGTTTCTGTATCTTGGATGTTCTGAATAAGCTGCAATGAACATAGGAGTGCAGGTATCTCTTTGATATACTGCTTTCTTTTACATATAGTCCCAGAAATGGGATTGCTGGATCCTATCGTATTTCTAGCTTTAATATTTTGGGAACCTCTATACTGTTTTCCATAGAGGCTGTACTAATTTATAATTCCACCAGCTGTGTACAAGAAGTCCCTTGGTCTGTATCCTCACCAACACTTGTTATATCATGTTTTTGATAACTGACATTCCAATAGGTGTGAAAGGATATCTCGTTGTGGTTTTGATGTGATTTCCCCTGATAATTAGCAATGTTGAGCATCTTTTCATGTACCTGTTGGCTATTTGTATATTTTCTTTGGGAGAATTCTATCAGATCCTTTGCCCATTTTTAAATTGGATTATTTGTTTGTGGTATTGAGTTGGATGAGGTTCTTATATATTTTGAAAATTAATCCCTTACGTGGTTTGTAAATATTTTCTCCCATTCTGTAGGTTGTCTTCTTTTGTTAATTATTTCCTTTGCTTACTGCACATCTTGTATGTTCCAGGCATTTTCTAGGAGCCAAGAATTCAACAGCAAACAAAACACATAAAATCTCTTCATGTAGTAACCTCATATAGTTAAAATTTAGTAAGAGAAGATATACAAACAAAATATATCAATAAAGCAATTAGGTTAAATAGCAATAAGAGCTCAGGAGAAAACAAAGCGCTAGAAAGACCATAAGTGATGGAGGTGTTACAGTTTTACATGAGGTAGCAGGTAAGACATCACTAATAGTAACTTTTGTGCACATACTTGAAGGAAGCGAGCTATGACTCTGAGTATCTGAGAGCAGAATTGTCCAGGCAGAGGGAATAGCAGGTGCAAAGGCCATGAGGAAGCACAGACCTTTGTGTCCAGAGGACACCAAAGAGGCCATTGTACCTGGCATGTGGCACATGATGGGGCCGATGCTAAGAGATAAGGTCGAAGGAGTAGGAATAAGCCAGATCAGGCAAAGTCATAGTTCATTAGAAGGACTTTGACTTCTACTTTGAGCTATGGGAATCCACTAGAGATTTTGCAGTAGAAAAATACCAGAATCTGACATACCTTTTAACACTCTGGCTGTTACATTGAAAGTTGATTCAGGGATGCAAGGGAAGAAGCAGAGACCAGTTAGGAAGCAATTATCATAAGCAGGGAAAGAGGTGGAAGTGGAAAAGTAAAGGTAATATATAACATGGAGGTCCTACTATATAAGGTCCTACTATGTACTAAGGCCCTCTCTTCAGCTTTGGGAGGTTTGGGGCGCAGAGGCTCTGTTTCCATGGGATTTACATTCTCTGAGAGGGATTAGACAATCAACAAATAAGCCGTTGTGTATGTGAAGATGATACTTTTATTTAGAGAAACCCAAAAGAATCTCTGGAACTGAAGGAGGCCAAATGCAGGGTCAGGGGGAGGAGGCAGGAGAACGTTGCTGGGCCCACCCAGGACGGTGGCTATGACTAAGGTGAAGAGCTCGGCGCCCCCTACTTTCCCCTCTGTTCTTGCCTGAAAATTTATTTAAAAATTTTTAATGACTTATTTCATTTTTCTCATTATTGAGGTATAATTGGCAGATCAAGTTGTAAAATATTTAAAGTGTGCATTATGGTGACACATGTACATTGTGAAAGAATGCCTTCTGTTATTTAACACATCCATCACCTCACATTTTATTTACCTTTCTTCTTCCTTTTATGGTGAAAACATTTGTTTCACTCTCTTAGCAAATTTCAATTATATGATACAATGTTATTAACTACAGTCTCACCGTGTCATGTACTAGATTCTCAGACCTTATTTATCTTACAGCTTCTCCCCTCTCTTTTCTAAACACACACTTTCCTTGTATCTGTGTGCACACATCCGGAATCTCTACAATTTAAAATCTTCAAAGATGTGATGTCAAATTCTAATTCACACCCCAAACAGTTATTTTCCAGGCATTGTAGAAACAGGGTATATTTGAGCATGAAACCATCCGTGTGGCTGTTCTTTAAGGACTAGTTTTAAACTGTATACTTCTTTCCTATTGGTTTTGTCTGGTCTGATGACTCCCGTGCATCCAGGTGGGTTCCTGAAGCCCAGAACTGAGGACCTCCTAGGCATGTGCCTTAGCATTTGGTCAGTCTTCAGATAATCTGATTGACAGCCCTTGGAACACAGAGCACTATTTAAAGAAAACACCACAGGCACACCACTCATCCATGTGATGCTCGCTTCCGAGGGCAGGTTTCTCGCGGAAGGTAGAGGAGGCCGTGACTGAGATTATTAAAGAATTGGCCTTGTACCCCACACATGATAGAGTGCGGAGTCAGATGGGAATTTTGTTCTGAGCAGGAGCAAAAAGACAGTGTCCTTGACATCAGTCACGCAGGAATTAAGGAGCAGAGTTGGCAGCAGTAACCTTGCGTGCTTTCCCCTGAGGACTCTGCTGTGTTTTCACAAAGGCCTCTGAGGGCCGGGATGAAAGGTGGAAATGTAAACACAGCGCACAGACTGGCCTTTGGTCCGAGCGTGAGCCCCATGGGTTTCTAAGGAAACAGTTTCTAGGATTCCAGGGTAGTACTGGGCAATGGCTTTATAGGAAAGACAAATTGTCCAATCAGAAAATTCAACACCAGGGGAGCAAATCCAAGGTCCTTTCTGGCGGCGATTAAATCCTTCAGGAGCAAGAGGGTTGCCATCGTCTGCTGCCGGGGTCTTAGCTCGTGCCGATTACCGGTGGTTCACCAGATGACACGCTCTGCCAGGTCTGATGTGCCGAGGCAGCCCTGCCTTTGAAGAGGAGGCTGTGGTGCACATGAGGGAGAGGGCATGGAGGAGACTGTTTTTATTTGCAGAGCTTAACTGTTCATCCCAGATATCTACACCTGAGGTCAGGAGCACACACCATGCTTGGCCTCTCTACTATACCAAAGAGAGGCTGTGTCAACTCCCCTGGAGAAGGAGGTGTGGGGGCATATGTGATAATAACAAGGCGAGGAAAAGGAATTGTTATAATAACAATAAATGTCATTGCCATCAGCCGGAGAGTAGTTCTATATGATGAACGGACTTGAGCCCAGCTCACGATGGGATCAAAATGCAATTTTAATTTATTTATCTATTCAGTTGGTTAGTTGCTCACTTGTATTTTAAAAATTTAATCACTACAGTAATCTCATCTTGCTTTAAATGAAAACTCTAGGTGTTCTATGAATTTACTACTTACTTTTGGTCCTAGAGTCACTTTATGTCACACAGTCTCAATTTAGAAAACGAAATGTCCTGTCAAGATAGTAATCAAAACTGTAGCTTGTTATGAAATCAAATATCAAATCTTCTCCCTTCCCAGCTTGTACCTGCTCTGGCTGAAAATTTACAAAGGGAGAAGGGCAGTAAGTCAAGTTTTCAGATACACTGATTCCCTCTCTATTTTTTCATCCTCTCCTGAGGACATGCTTACTGATTTTAGAGAGAGGGGAAGCGAGGAAGAGAGAAAGGGAAGGAAACATCAGTGTGAGAGAAACATCAGTTGGTTGCCTTTCGTATATGCCCTGACCAAGATGGAACCCTCAGCCTAGGCAGGTGCCCTGACCTGGAATTGAACCTGTAAGTTTTTGGTCTGAGGGATGGTGCCCAACCACCTGAGCCACACCAGCCAGGGCTCCCTCTCTGTTTTGTATAGTGTGCCATTCCTCTTCCTCCAACAACTCACCAGCCTGTGTCTATCTTTCAAATCACAGCAGGCAGAGAGACAGAGGAAAGCTCTTACTTGAGCTGAGCCTTAACAGGCTTCACGTTTTGGGGTTTTAACAGATGATTAAGGTTTACATTTTGCATCAAGAGTTTCTTTGGATGTGCAGAGGACCCCGCTCCTGTGGTTCCCTTGACCTGGGTAGATGTACAATGATAGATTGCAAAGCTTTGTAGCATCCAGGAACATGGCATCCATTTCTGTCTTCTCCTGCTGGGATCCCCAGCCATCTAGTTGACCTTGTTGTAAGGACCTGGTTCTCTCTCCAATGTAGCATATGTAAGAGAAACACACATGCATCCTTACTCCAGAACTCTGGAGTGCAAGCAGGTCCACCTTAGGTGACTGCCCCTACTCTCCTGCTTCCAAAGAGTCAGTATGTGCTCATCGCCCACTAAGCTTGGAACAGATGGGATACCACCATCCTCCCCTCAAAAACAGTTCTGCCATGTTCTCTTGCCATCCCCTCTTAAGGTGAAAGAAGAGATGTAAAAATCATGCAACAGGGTCTTACCTATTTTCTTTGTAAAACATGTTTAAGGCATACTCTTTCACACACACTTTGTTTTCTGATATTAATTTTGGGGGAGCATCATCCAAGCTAAGTCACAAAGAGCCCCCATTTTGATCTCCTATTGAAATTGTAAAAGTAAATTTGCATGAGTAAAACTGGAAAGGAAAAAAGTTGATTTTCTGTATTCTTCCATCTTTGGCCTCTCTGTATGCTTGCCGACCTCTCTACCTACCCATCATTTTTAGAAAATACGAAACCTGTGGTGCCTAACATAGGACAGTGCTGCAACCACTACCACCACTGCCATCTCAACCATAGGCTCTTTAAATCTCTCGTCTTCATTAAAATTCTCTACCACAAGCCACCCTGAGGACCCAGCACTATAAAAGCCAAGAGACAGTTCTGGAGTCTCTCTTAAGCACTGCGGAGAGTTCTAGTTGAAGAAGGTGACAAACACAATTTCTTGCCCTAGAAGAGTTCAAGGTTCATTCCAGTTATTTTCACTAGCATCTCAAACAATGCATGTTCATAACCATGAAAATTCACTTTTGCAACATAATATATATTGCGAGGTTTGTCAGAACAACTATGTCTAAAGACTGGGTTGGGGCATGTGGGGTGGGATTGGGTAGATGTGCATCTCTAGATCAGAGGTAAGTCAATGCCACAGAAAAGATCTCTTTTTACTACAACCCTGGAAAATTTTGACTCTTTTGTGCTTGTATTTTTTATTTCATAAGACAAAGTCAGGAAAATAAACTTTTTTACTCAAACCCCCAAATTGTACTGAAAGAATACCAAGTAAATAGGGTTATATGGGAATGTATGAAACATTGCTATTAAAAGAATCAGCTTTCACCTTTTAATCCTTTCAATGTCACCCCAAATTCCAGTGCCAGTAACTCAGAAAATTTAACAACCATTGGTTCATTCATTATTAAAGAAAACATTATAACCTCATTTGAATTGAGCTGTTAATTGTTTATTTTAAGATTAATGGTTGACATTAGCTTTTCTTAACCTTCCAGGATAACATTTGCATTTTATGTTTTTAAAAAACTCAAATGTCCTTAAACCTAAAGGACTTGGTTAAGTAAACATTTGAGGAGCCATGGAGAACCAGCTATGGAGATTCTCTTGTTGGGGTGACCGTGAGTACAAGCCAATACCCCCTACTAAAGAAACACACCTAAGTCTAGTGTCAGTACTTGGGAACGATAGAGAAAGTATCCTTGGAAAGATGAAAACAAAGGTTATTGAAGGACAGTTTTTGACTGTTCTATCTCTTTAAAGAGTACTCTATCTCAGCCAATACAAATCAGTTACTGAGGATTAAACATTTAACCATTCTTTTCTGAAAAGTTATGACATTAAATGCTTAGGATATGATCTTCTAGCTTTGAGTCTGTTTTCCACTTTAAGAAATTATTCCGTGATGTGTTGCTGACTTGGAGACAAAGTGTTTGAACAAATGGTTGAGAATGGCCAAGAATTGATAAAACTCTGTAACATCCTTTACCTATGCTGGGCCCCGCCCTAGAGAAATTCCTGAGAAGAACTCTCCCCTCCTCACAGTGTTTACCCACCACAAGCTGCTAAACTGTGGGCTAAGTAAGGATTCTGTTAGTCGGTGCTATGCAGAATCACCTGGAGCCTGTGGAAAAAGGAAAATCTACACCTGAAATATCTTTAACACTATCCTCCCATATTCGAGCCGAGTGGCAAAGGTAGGAGAAGTTCCACAATCAGACAATGTCTGTAAATAAATCCCTGCATTGCCCACTCTGTTTGTTCACCATCGTCAACACTCATCAACCAGTGCAGCGGTGGCAGTGAGGGACCCGCATCGGGGGCTGGTTGGAGATGGCTATTTTCTGTCCCCTAATATCTCAGGGTCATGAAACAAACAAAACAGCTTGTCTTGATTTAAAATTCTGATACTTCAGTCAACAGTAATTTTCAGAAATATTGCAATTAAGTATTGTTTATTTTGATTAGTGAGTATTTTGAGGACTCCCTGTTTCGCATCTGAAGAAAGTACCCCACTTGCTTCATCTTAGTTCTGGATTTGGGTTTTTTGCAGTGGGAGCATACTAGATTTGAGTTTAAAAAAACATCAGAACCTGCCCACGGAGACAAAGGGTGTCCTTCAGTGGAAATCTCATGGTGAGACTGTAGGGGATAATTCTTTCTTTGTTTTCGTCAACTAGCCATATACATCTTGTAATGAATGAGAACTTGGAATACTCCTTAACAAATTCAGTGATGAGAAAATGGTCAGAAGTAACTGAAAACAAATGCTTGAATGGCATTGTCTTTAAAGACTTGAAAGGCAATTTGGAAGATTTTAAAATATGTATATATATATTTTTTAAAGATACTTTTATGGCAGAGGGTAATTTCAGAGATGCGTCAGGAATCCGGGCAGGTTGCCTGTCCATGACTCTAATTTAGGACTTTCCAGCTTTCCTTAACTTCGAAGGTCAGGTTGCCTGATAAATATTTTATCTTTTTATCTTATATTTTATCTTATCAGACATTGTCTGATTGTGGAACTTCTACTACTTTTTGCCACTCAGCTCGAATATGGGAGGATATTGTGTTAAAGATATTTTAGGTGTAGATTTCCCTTTTTCCACGGGCTCCAGGTGATTCTGCATAGCACCGACTTTTAGCTGATAAATATTTTATCTAGGCCAGATTTTCTAAGTTTTGCAGAAAGTTATTTTGCAAAGGAAAAAAAGACAACAAAATTATGTAATGAATGGAACATTAAACTGCCCGAAAAAACCCTCTCTGAATATTTACAATAAAATGATTCTCAGAATTGAGATTCCTAATACTACAAATGTGGAATTCATTGATGTTAACAAGAAATGTCTTTGAATAGCCATGACTGTTTTGTAGGATGACAATATAAAAAATGAAGGTGGTACCACAAAATCTACTTACGATGTTATACTCATCTTTTATAAATTTATTATCCATTGAGTAATTTAAACTTTTATTATAACTATTTCTCTTCTCAATACTTATTTAAATACATTTACAGTCTTCTATTTTATTTTTTAAAGTTTTGAATGTAGTTGATTTTTTTAAAAGTTGTGGTAAAAATCACATAAAATTTAGCCATTTCTAAGTGTACAGTTCAGTAGCATTAACACTATATCTGCATTATTGTGTAACCAGTCTTTAGAAATTCTTCATCTTGTATAAATGAACCTCTGTATCCATTAAACAGCAACTTCTCCTAGCCCCTGACAACCACCACTTAATTTGTTTCTTTGAATTTGAATGCTCTAGATACTTCACAGAGGTACAGTCATGTAGTGTTTACCTTTTTGTGATCGGCTCACAATAGGTTATCCTTTGTCCCCACAATTTTGAAAATGCCAAGAGCAAAATGTCTCCTCTGATCCTGTGGACTGACTGATCCTTCGAAGGATTCCATGAGACTTCGTGGGACTTACCTTGGACAACTTTAGGAATAACTACTGAATAGAACCACGGAGGCAGCTCTCTAAGCATCTGTAGTCCTAGGGGAGAGTTTCGCCTTCAAATGTCACTGAAAACACAGATTCAGTTCCCACCCCCAAATGGCTGGCTTTTCTTTCAAACTCCCAGCCATGACATTTATGTGGGAGTGTACTGTTCTTAGAGATCCATTCCATACATGAAGTCTGTCTGGAAAAAAATCCAGCCATGGTTAAACTAAAGGAGAATGATTTGTGTGACATCCATGTAACCTGGCAGCCAAGGAGAGTGGACTTCAGTGCACATGTATGAACAATGACAACTTCACTGTACTGGTCAGTGGGGGTGGTAGATGCCGGTGAGTGAACATGTGTACTGTGTGGCTGTCACATTCAAAATTACTGAGTGAGTACAGCAACAAATCTGCATCAAATTTTGTGTTATGCTTGAACATTCCTTTACAGAAATGATTCAGATGATTCAGAAGGCTGCAACTATGGACAGCTGGTGACTGGCAGCTTCATAATAACAATGTACCCGCTCGTGCATCACGTCTCGTGCAGTTTTTTGGCAAAACATCAAATCACCCAGGTGACTCAACCCCACTACAGCCCAGATTTGTGGCCCTGAAATTTCTATCTTTTCCTAAAACTCAAATCACCTTTGAAAGGGAAGAAATTTCAGACCATTGATGAGATTCAGGAAAATATGATGGGGCAGCCAATGGTAATTGGGAGAACTGTGAGGTCCCAAGGTGCCTACATTGAAGGGGACTGAGGAGTTGTTGTCCTGTGTACAGTGTTTCTTGTATCTTGCATCTTCTTCAATAAATGTTTCTAGTTTCCATATTACATGGCTGGATACCTTCTGGACAGACCTCATATGTCGTTGTATTTAGTCTAATAGTATGATTTTTTGAGATGGTGTTTTCTTGACATAGCACTCTTATGGGAATTCATAGCTATTCCTTGTTAGAGAAAAGCAATAACCAAAAGGCCACGTTGCAATCAGGTGGGGCCACAGTGTCTTTTCCATGTGTCTCATGCAATTCTTTTGTGTTAATGCTTTACATTTATTTCTAATGGTCCCTTTCATATTAAGGATTTACATGCCTTATTTCCTTTAAGCGTGGACTCTTTCATAACTAGAATATGTCTTAAATAAATGTGCAGCTCAGCATCTCTATTGCCACAGCCCCAGTGTAAACCACGCCTTTGCTTGCCTAGGCCACTGCAATGGCCTTCATACCCCATCTCCACACTTTTCCCAGCAGACTCATTCTCCACATGGAGCCATCGTGTTCTGATCACCTGATGCTCTTGTTTGACACTGTTCAAAGACCTTTAATTTTCCCTAGGATACAATCCAAATTTAAAAATATGACTTAACACATGTTTTCAAGACCTGTTCCATCTCCAGCCTCATATGGCATCGCTCCCTCCCGTATCCACAGCGCACCCTCACACTCAGCGCAGCCACGCTAGTCATCTTTGATTCTTTCGGTCCTTCGAACGGCCTTTGCATGTGCTCTCTGCTCTCTGCCTAGCATACTCTTCTCTCCGCTCTCTGCCTAGCATACTCTCCTCTCCGCTCTTTGGCTCACTCACATTAATCTTTTATGTGATAAGTTATATGCAACTTCTTATAGGAGGTTTTCCTTGGTCAACAAATTTGTGTCACATTATTATTTCCAAATAGCGTGATATTCCCTTTAATCTCACTTCTAATCATAAATTAATTTTAAAAAATTGTTCAGATTCTAATTCTCCTACTAGAGAATCTATTTGACTAGTAACTATTCTATTCGATTTATGTCTGTATTCTGAGTGCTTTCTCAGTGCCTGGCACATTATAAATGTACAGTGAATATCTGTTAAATAAGTGAAAAATATGGTCAAATTGACAAATATGTGACAAACTTATTTTTAATAATGCTCAGATGGAGCTAGTGTGTTTTGGCCAGCAATATAGCAAAATATATGTATTTTAAATGATTTTTAACCAAAATATTCATGAAATGATCATTCTACTCACTTGGGTGACATGGGTGCACAAAGCCTGACTCCCTTATATTTGAGCCTCTTGGAGTGTCTTTGGACGGAAAAGGATGAGGGGTCATGGGGGAAATTTACGATACTCTAATGGGCCATACAGGGTCTCTGTGAGGCTGGTTGGAAGCTGAATCTAAGAGAACGGTGTAGGTTGAGCAGATATATCTGGACACATACACACACACCTAAAGGCAGCTTTAGCCAGAAACTAGATGCTACCCTAAGAATTAAATATAAATATTGTGGCAGGTAATGCCAATGTTGACTCAACAAAGGCAAATGCTAGGCAACATTTAGCGGGTCATTTGGAACAGTATTTGTTAAGATGAAGTAAAAGAAACAGGAGAATCAGTAGGAGGGTAGGTCTTCTACTACAGTCTTGTACCTGGAACAACCAGCATCAGACTCCAAAAGAGGGAGGCTGCTCTGTAGGCTCGTGGTGTTTTTAAACACCACCTCTCTTCTGATACGGTCAGAGGTTGGACCCAACATCGGTATCCGGAGGGAGGACTTTGTTTTCAGACTGATTGCACTGGCTCAGCATGAATGGTTGCAGTAGTCCTTGCTCCTATCATGGTGTAATCAGTGGGCTGGAAAGCAGCGCTGTCAATGTAATTCATGTAATGTAGTGAATGGATGACCTAATTCACAGCTCAGAACTCTTTCAGGAGTGTCTTAAATCTATGACCATGATGGTACCCACGGCACGTTGTGAGTGCCTAATCTGCAAGGAATCACTCTTGGATCATTTACTCCTTGGTTTCATCTATTGTCCATTGATAGACATATGTTTACTCTTCTTTCTGGAAAAATAATCAGACTTTATTTCCCAGGATCCATGAGGTTAATTGTAACTGTATTGCTGAGTTTTGGCCAATAGAATGTGGATGGAGGTGTTATACATTGTTCCTAGGTCTGATTTCTACAAAGTCTTGGCTATTCTTCCATCTTTCCTCATTGTTTGCTGATTGTATAGGACCTTATGGAGAATCGTAAAGCCTTAAAAAGTAAAGCAGGTATACAATTGAAGGATCCTAGTCTTCATATGACTATTCAAAGCTCAGTCACATTAGACTGGATATGAGTAAGAAATAAAACTGGGTTATGAAGCTATTGAGATTAAGGAAGTGACATATCACAGAAACTAATGTTTCATACCTTGGTGAATAAGCAATGAAGTAAGAACCAGGTAGTCAAACCTAAGTAGAGAGCTAAATAGTTCACAAAACACATGAAAGATCAAGGTTCACTTTTTGTAGATAAACAGGCTCCACTGGACAAAAAAGTGGTATGTTAATGCCCGTTTTTTGAACTTTGTTCTCTAAATTGTAAAATTAGGGATTTGCATTTTGACATTGGAACTGTTTAATAGAGTTTGATGTATTTAATGGAATTGCATGGTGAAACATCCCTTCCCCATTTCCCCAATATCTCACCTAATATCTTACTCATTCCAGAGCCAGTCAATGCTGTTATTTCAAACGCTCCAGTGTATGTTCAACTAACGTGGCTAAAGCTGCTAAGTGCTGAGGCTGCAAAACTCAGCAATATTTGTTCTCTGCATTCAAGGCCCTGAGAATCTAGTGTGAGATACAGATGTTGAATTAAACAACCCTAATAGTATGTGCCATAATTTAGATACACAAGAAGCCAAATATTAAAAAAGGGACTCTAATCAGTTTTTCTGAGGAACTGGCACTGGCTGGGTTCTGAGAAGGCTGGAGAGAATATGGGATGTTTGACCAAGGTGAGGAAGAATGTTCATGTGGTCCTGGAACAGGTTTTTAAAAAGACAGAACTACACGGACAAAGGGCCAGAGGTGTGACGTGTGATGGCGTTTTTTAAGGAGTGGAAAGCTGGTTTGTATGGCTAGAGCTTAAGGTGCAAATAATGACTAAAGGCGGCAGGTGGATTTTAGTCTCTTGGTTCACTGATTTCCTTACTTTCAATGAGCTTATGCTTCATCTTAGCTTAGCTAAGCATTTCTGTCATTATCTCTGAAACTTGTCATCACAAGCAATGTGCCATTTCTGGACCCTCGACTGGAAGCCATTCACTCTCTGGTTACCCCCTCCTCAAATGCTCTGATACGATGCCACGATTCTTCAACTTCATTAAGACCCTAATTCCAGTGTTTCCTTTTCTCATTATCTACCACTTTCCTTATACTCTCAGTTCCCTATTGTCCCAGCTGAGATTTTATCATCTATTTTTGGACTTATTAGTTCATTTCTATATTTCTTGACCTTTCCAAGATAGTCTGACTTATTCCTTTTGTTTTAAATGGCATCTAAATACTCATTAGTCCACATTCCATAAGTACCTCTCGAATCCTTCCAAACCTGGAAGTTTTGCTTCATTTTCCTCATTTTCTCCACTCCCATATATACCCCATTAACAAGAGTTATCTACTCCATCTTCTAAACACACTTCAGCTCCGACCAAGTCTCTGCAACTCACTGACTACTCACTACCACGCACACCTAACTCATCCTCCTACTACCGTATTCTACCAGAGTCACCACAAAGATCTTTCCAGAACATAAATCACATCATTTTCTACTGGGAACTTCTCAGTTTCCTATTTAATTTAAAAATAAAGTACAAATTCCTCAGCAAGCTTTATAAAGCCCCCTGATGTGTCCCCTCCTTGCCTCTCTGACCTACAAGCCTTTGACTCACTGCACACGCTCCAGCCTCACTGCCTTTCTCTCTGCTCCTCAAACATGCAAAGTTGTTTCTGCCTGAGGACATTTGCAATACTGTTCCCTCCACAAAAAAAAAAAATGCTCTTTTCAAGACTTTGGGGTCCCTCCATTTATTTGGGCATCAAATTAAAAGTCACCTTCTCTTTGATGCCTTCCCTGACTCCTGACTATATCAGAGCAGCCATTTACTTAATCTCAATTATATCACTTTAACGTTTCACATAGAATTTACCACTTTGTGTATGTGTGTGTTTATTTGTTTGCTCCCTCACCCAGACCGCAAACTTCATTAGTGATAGAAGCGTTCCTCTCTCTTCCTTTTATTATCCCTGCTATCTAGAATATTGCCTGGTGATACTTAATAAATATTTGTCAAATAAATAATCAAAACTGAACTTTGTTTCTCCTACGCTGACGGTGGAGATCCAACATCAATCAGACCGAGGAATTTGGACTTTATCCTGTGGATGATGGGAGTTCAAAAGCATTGTAATCTGGGAAGGGACATGATAAAAACCGCATTTTAACAATTTACTCTGGGAGCTGAATGGAAGATAGATCGCAGAATGCAGAGCTGGAGGCATGGTAATTAGTTAGGAGAGGATAATAATAGAGCAGACAGAAGACTAAACAAGAATAGTATCAGTGACAAGACAAAGGAGTAGAAAGCGATGAGGGTGACTGAGAAGGAGGAATGACAGGACTAAAGGACTGATTGGATTTGGTGAGGAATAAAGAGGAAAGATGATGACATGATCCCAGGTTTTTGCCTTGGATAATTATGAATACAGGAATCTGGATGAGAGGCAGTTTTGAGAGGACAAAATAGTGAATTCGACTTGAACAGTTTGAGTTAAAAGTGCTGGTATAACATGTACATGAGGTGGCAAAGAGCAACTAAATATATGGAGTAGGAAATGAGAGGTAAAAACTGGAGGTCAAAATGTTGAGCCCTCTGCGCATAGGTGATAGTGAAGGGCTGGGCAGAAATGACGTCAGCCTGAAGGAGTAAAGGGTGACATGTCACAATCACCCAAGGAGCTCTTTCAAGTTGGGCATGATTTCCCTTCTCCATGTTGGTTCTATAATGTCATGTTGTGGCATATCGGGGTCCTCAGTGTACTGGGCTTAAAACATGCTTGAGAACATATGTGCTTGGAATGATATGTGATGACCAAGGAAAGAACCCTGGAAAAGAAAACAAATTTAAGAACTGACCCACAAAGTGGGACTCGGAAAGGAGATTGAGACATATCATTGCAAGACATAGAAGAATAAACACAAGGAGAACAAAAAACTGAGGAAATATCCCTAAAACTGTGGGTCTTGAAATATTCAAGAAGCAAGAAAGCTAAATGCTTTTTTTATTTAAGAATTTTTTTGTTGTTAAAGTACAGTTGTCTCCATTTCCCCCCACCATATTCCCACACCCCTTCAAGAAAAGGAAAAATATTGAAAACAAAAGCAAATTGAAATAAAATAAGACAATACCAAGCACACATATCTCCCCAGTTGACGCATTTATTTATCATCAAAAGTGAGAGTGTGTTCTGCCTTCCTACTTGGTCCCTGGTGAGGGGACCCTATGTCATTTGGATTAATGTATACATTTCACACATGGGAGCTTGCTAATGATTTTTGACCTTTATATTTAAGAAATGAAAACTTTGAAAAACAGTCAAAAAAAGAAAGCTAAATGCTGATAAGTCAAGCAACACAGATGCACGGGGGTCACTTTTAAATATGACAATTGGCCTATTTATGATCCTGGTGAGAACAGCCAGATTTAATGGCAAACTTACGAGTGAGTAGAATGTGAGGAACTGGAGAACGTGAGTTGCAGTTTATAACTGTTTTTGAAAAGCATGGCTGTGTGAAGTGTGCGTGACAAGGCAGTACAGATCCAGGTATGAAGAAAACTTGCCTTGTACTGTTTTTCAGATGAGGCTGCAAGGCATCAAGTGCAGTGGAGAGGGAGTTTGAAGGTCTAAGGGAGAGAATTGTAAGGGGTGAGACAGGAGACTCTAGCTACAGCATCACAACCCCATACACACCAAGTCTCAACAAAGAGACTGGGGATACAACCAAGGGTTTTAAACTAGACGTTCCAGGGATCACATCTTTAAGATTTAAAACAAAGCACTATGGGGCATCATGGCCATTACATTAGCTAAGGGCAAATGCCTGGCAGAACCCGAGCTAGAAGGCAAAAGCCTTTTGGTAGTAACACAAGTAAAAAACTATAAACTAGGTCAATGGTATGATGGAAGAAGATTGGAGGTTGAAATGAACAAATATTTTGGAATGGAAATCAATACAAACTTTTGAGGGCTTGGGGATAGACGGTGAGGCTGAGAAAGGTGCTTGGAGAGCTTCCAGGTTATATCTGAGTGTTGACGTTGCATATGCTACCATTAGTCAAAGTAAGAAATAATGAAAGGGCTAAGCTGGAAGAAAATTAATCCAGGTTGAGGTCATGGTTCAAAAGAAATTTGTAGGTGGATATGCAAGGAAATATGGGGAAGGAGCTCAACAGAAAGACCTGGAGCAGCTGTGTATATTGGAGATAGCTTGGTAAACGGTCTTGCAATAAATCATGGTCTTAGATAAGTCATCTGGCGTGAAAAGAGAAGCAGATATTGGGTTACAGATATGGGAAATTTATTTGAAGAGCAGTCAGAGGGGTATTTGTGAGGGAGACTGGAGTGCTGTGATCAGAGAAGTAGGGGGAACTAGGAGAAGTTAGTATTATTGAGACCCAGTGTAAGTGACAGAGTTGACGGTCAATGAGTGTTTATTGAGTTTAATTGACTTGGTGACATTAAGTGAGACTGAAAAGGACCAATAAGACCACGATGATCAAGTTGAGCATGAGTTCAGAAATGTCTGTTTAGCACATTGGGGGTCACTGGGTATCTTACTGGCCAAATTTTTAAAAATTATGGTCCGGATGGAAACAAAATTTCAGGGAGTTATAGATAGAAAGATTTGTGGGGAAAATTTTAGACAAAATGCATCAAATAGTGTTTTCTAGGCTTTGCCTATAACTGTGTGCTGTTCTTATTTCTTAAAAAAATTTATAGACTCATTACTAAATATTAAGGACTTATATAATTCATGATAATATAAATTTTATGACTTCAATGTTTTTTTCCTAAAAAAAAATGTTCCATCAATGGATCAGTGTCACATAGAACAGGATTCTAACATAAGTCTACCATGGCGGGCCTGTGTAAGAGTGCCTCATCAGATACTGAGCATTGCCAGATCCCTCTGGAGTTATTTTTCAAACAATTATTTGATAAAGCACTAAATAAGCTCTTGTTTATTGGAGAATAACTTCTTGCCAGGCATCGTAGCCAGTGTTTTATAGAGATGGACTCATTTAATTCTCACGTCACTTACGCAGTGAGTCACTTAACCGCTGATATTGTTCTTATGTTCTTATAAGTGATAAAACTAAGGCACAGAGAAGCAGAGTGATCTGCCCACCGTGACCTAACTGACAAGTCATAGAGTTAGGGCTTCCCGGGAGCCTGACAACGGCACCTGACAACAACCTCTGTACCTCAGCTCCTCCTGCGATTTTACATGTTTGCCACGTGCTTGGATTAAACACACACACACACACACACACACACACACGCGCGCGCGTAGCATGTTAAAAGATGCAGTTTGAAAATCTAGTACCAAAGGATTTCAAAACTCATAATTTTCAAGGAAATAAATTAATGAAGTAAGTTAGGAAGAGAAATAAAACATGCAGTTTCTACACTTTCAGCTTCAGCACCCCATCCAAGATAACCGAAGTTTTAACTGAGCAGCTCCTTTCGCCTGAACCAGGTGAGCTCCTGAAAATCTCTTGTATTGGGGCTGGCGAATCTGTTTGTGCTTTTATTGTGAACATGGCTGTGTCAGAATTTTTCAAGCAGGTAGTTTTATGCACTAGGACTGGTCTCTGAATGCTCAGATTAGTTATTTTTCCAAAATTGAATTCTACCAATTTATACAAACAAGTACAGTGTATTTGAAACATTAAATTGCTTTTAGCACCTTCAGTTTAAGTTCCAAAATTCCATTCTTACATCACCCTAATGACACTGCTCACATGTTGGAATGCTCATTCTCTGAGAAGGGCTTATCAACAGACCATTCCTCTCAGGATTTACTGAGAAATATTTAACTCGCATCTTATAAATATTTGTCACTCAGATGCAGTGAAAACAGTAAATAATTAGACACGAGCAGGGTGATCACTGATACACATTTCATAATTTCATGTAGCTACATTCAGTATTTTAGAAAATTTCACTGCTCATTTCATCTGTGATCCTGGTACATTCTTCACAGGAAACAGTAAGAAGGCATTGAAATCTGCTTGGAAAATGTGGGATGTTTCCCCAGTTGATATTTTCATGCATCAAGTACTTTATTTTTGTATGTATGTATGTACGTATATATGTATGTATATATGTATGTATGCATGCATCAATCTATCATTTATCTACCAAACGCTTCCAAATGTGTTCTATACATGGTACAGGCAGAAAAAGCAGAAACATTGCATGTTGAGCATGACTATACCTCTATCTATCTATCTATCTATCTATCTATCCACAAACAAAACTGATACAGAATCATTATAGCCTCCACTGTGCGATAGGATTGACTACCTGCAGATGGTCTAGGACAGAATCAGGTGACTGTCATACAGTTTCCGGCAGTCACTGCTGCCGTGAGCTCTGGCTGACAGGCACCAGTGCAGGTCCAGGAAAGGAGCTGTTACTGATGGTTCACACTTCTGACGATGTAGCCACAACCATCCTCTCACATCTTAGAGCTGCTATCAGGAGAACACTAGACATTTTTGTTCCTGAAAGTGCTACCGGAACTCCAAAGCCAGAGATGAAATGTGCTTATGTAATCTTTCCAGGCCTGGCTGGTTTCTCTCTCTCCCAGAGAACCTCCCTGAGCCCTATAGCAGAGACGATGCCCAATGGTTTTCAAACACTGTGGCATTTTCTTTCTGGACACACAGAAAGAACGCATTTTTTCACTCTGACTCCTTCAGAGCAATTGAATTCTGGACCATAGGATGCCTGAGACACATAGGTTAAACAATTAGTTTAAATTGCAGAGTGTCAAGTGTTCTTTTTTCTTGTAGGAACAATGATCAAATCTTTTTACAATAAGAATGTGTGATTTTTTTAGTTGGCCAAGTATATGAGTCAAGATATTTCTAATCTTAAAAAGTAGATAGTGGGGGACCAGCAAGACAGGTGAAACGGAATATAGTCAATAATATTGCAATGAGTTTGCATGGTGGTAGATTAGTACAATCAATTAGTGAGGTAGCCACACTGTAAGATATGAAAGTATTGAGTCACTCCACTGTACACCTGAAACTAACATAATACTGTATACCAACTGTACTAAAATTAAAAAATAAAGAATGGTTCTGTTTCTGGTATATTGCTTAAAACCTTTTCTACTAAAATGATATAGTTTAAATATACATACTACATTCTGAAAGGTTTTTTTTTTTCTTCAATGGGTGTGCCTGTCTGGGATCCCACCTCAGCTTCGGGAGCTCCTACAGAAACACTGAGTTGGGACAGGAGACCGGAGCACGGGTGTTACTTAAGGCTAAACGAAATAAAACGGTTTTGTTTTGTCTTAACAGCTTGAACTCTAGAAGAAAAGGATCGTGGTGTTTGAAGAGGCTTCACAGAGCAGATGGAGACTGAATTGTGCCGGTAGGTGCACCAGCTGGGCCTGGGTGCACCCCAGGCACCACCTCCGAGTCCCTGGGATCCAGCCTGCTACAGGTGGGTCTCCATTTCCTCCCAGGCGGCATCACACGGCACTTCAGTGGCCTGGTGTCGTCCCGAAGAGGGAAGTGGGCCACCGAGGCTGTCTGGACGGCAGGTGGCAAACCGCAGTGGAAAGATGAGTGTCCACGGCTTTCCGGGGCTGCCCCTGCGTTTGCACAGGTAAGGGGTAGGCCTGCGGGAAACAGAGCCGCGCGCCTCCGCTCGGCTCCTCTTACTTTGTTCTCTTTTCTCAGTCTCACCCAACATGCAAATTGGAAAGCTTTTTTCTTTGGAAAATATGAAAATGTCGTGTGCAATTTACCTGAAAATTTTGAATGTGGTAGCAATCAGTTAATTTGAATGGTTGTTGTTGCTGGTCTTCCATTGCTTTGCCCTTCTGATAAACCCCGCCCCCCTCAACTGTTTTTGGGAAACCATTCTTTCCATCCCTTCGAATTGGGGGTCGGCCGGGGTGCAAATGTGGAGTAGAATCAGGCATGACACCTCGGCTCCAAATCCTTCTCAGTCACATTCAGCATTTCGAATTTCCAGCCACAGTGGATTTGGGCCGTTGTGCTGTGGGGACAGGGCATAGATGTTCTCGTACTCCGCTGGAATTGAACTGCGGGGATCATGCGCCAGGAGCCACTGCTGGCTGCTTCCCACCACCTGTAGTCTGAGATGCAGGAGCACTCGGAGGCGGGCGGGGAGAAGCTAAGCCAAGAAAAGAGCGAAATATCCCAATTAGCATCATTTTAACCACTAGGTTTTTCTAGCCAATGAATTAGCTTTTTTTAAGTTTTAGTTTATTTTCTTACAGTTGATTAAATGTTTAATAGTTTGTATCTGTTCTTGCACCACAGCAAAGCTCTTTCTGAAATTCCAATAGCACGCATTTGGGAAATTTATCAGAGACTTGTTTGTGAGGCCTTTTTGAAGGGAGAAATGAAGTGAAATAAAGACTAAAACTCTGGAATGCAAGTTTATGTATTTTTTAAATTTTGGTATGTATCATATCAGACTAGTATGTATTCAGAGCAAAATATGAATCAGTGAGTATCTCAGTATACAGATTAATGTGGTAAGCTTGCTTTCCATACACAAGGATATTTTCATAGTTTTGCCTATCTGTTTTGAAAAAAAGTAGTTGGTCAAAGGGAAACTACATAAAATAAATAGGAGGTATCACCATCTATTGCACGAGAGCTGCAAAAGTCATTATTCCTATAAGAATAAACAGGTGATATTTAAAAATGTTGATCTATGGCAATCATGGCTAATCACAGCCCAATGATCCATGGGCTGTGTGCTGCCTGGCATCAGTGGGAATGTTCCAGAAAGCAGACCCAATCTTAAACTTTTCTGGTAAAGGACCAGAGAGGAAGTATCTTCAGCTTTGCTGGCTGCAAGGTCTCTATTGCAACGATTCAATTCTGCGGCTGTGACGGGAACCAGCCATAGACAGTATGTACGTCAATGAACATAGACAATATGTAAATGACTGAACAGGGATGTGTCCAAGAAACTTTATTTATGGACACTAAGAGTTTAATTTCATATATTGCTTGCATTTCGTGAAGTGCAATTTCTTTTGGTTTTGTTCAACCATTTAAAAGTGTAGACAATATTCTTAGCTCAACTATAAAAACAGGTGGTGGGCTTATTTAGCCTGTGGACTGTAGTTTGCACAACCCGTGACCTTAAAGCCACGTCCAGTCTTTAGATGATTCTTAGTCTCCTAGTAAACCAAAAAGTCATGTTTATTTCACATGTCTGATTTTTATTCCTTTGTTAGTCAATGAATCATTTGAAAATAGTTTATTAATAGCATTACATTTCAGGTTTAACTTTCAATTCCGCCTTTTTGTAGACTCAAAAATAGGTGGTTGGTTTTTTCTTTTTCTCATTTTTAATTTCACCACAACAGAATAAGAAAGAATTAGAAGTGGATAAATTTTATAAATTGGAAGGGACATTGGGTGTAGTTAGATATATAACATTAGAATCAAACTACATGGCAAATACCAGGAACTTCCAGATGCTTTTCTATGCTTTAGAGCTATGCCTCAGAGGAGAATTAACCTAAATATTGAAAGGTTTGTTGAGAATGTACAGAAATGGGAAGAATGTCGAAAGGATGGTATGAGTGTCCATCGGTAAGCATTTGAGAAAGGTACAAAGCCATGGAAATTTTTCTTGTGTGAGTTCAACAGGGAAACACTGTTTTGGCACATGCGTGATCAAATGGCAAGGGAATGTTTTCCTGGTGGCAGTTACTTTTATTGCGACATTAAGAGTATACACATTAGTGGCATGTTTTGAGAAGCACAGTCTTCCTCAAATAGCATCATTAGGACTAGTTTTACCGACAGTCTTTTCCATAAGGTCTCTTCTGTTTCCTGCTTTTTGGGGATAGAGAATGGGCTATGTTACAAACCTCTAACCTCTGAAGCAAAAACTACAGTGGTAAACAAGGATAGGGTTCAAATTTCAAAAGATTTACTGGTTAAAAATAAAAGAACAAAACAAAACACTTTTGAAACTGACAAACAGAACTATCTCTTCCCTAAGTTAAATTTACCTTTGGATTTAAAAACAGAAAATACCAGCCAAAGCCCGAGTGAACATCCAGTCAAAGAAGTTATTGTTTTACAAGCTGGGAAGCCCACATTCTTGACATTCCCCTCTAAAATACACAGGACCCTTGAGACGTCTTTATGCTGCTTCCAATCTTTCATGTATTTTAAATAAAACCCAGAAATCTCTTTAAAGCACACTCCTAGAATATTTACATATAAACAGTGAATGTTCCCATATTTATGTTCTATGTATATAGATATGATCAGGAATAAGTTTTTATTTGCATTCACACTTGAAATGATAAAAATTGCGCTTCCAGATTTCCTAAGACCAGAGCTCGTCCACAATTTCAAAAAAAGAAATTAAGAGTAAAATGATTTATTGTTAACTTTAGGAAAAGATTGAAAACAATTCTGGAAGTATTGGAAGGCCAATACATAAAGAAGAAAAAAGCCTTATGTATTAACATTTTTGAGTGAAAAATAATTGCTTTAGAGAATGACACTCACATATAAGTTTATCTGTGGAATACATTTAAATTAAATTTAATTATGTAGCTGATACATGTACAGCTCAGGGATATGCATCTCCAAGGGAGCCCTCAGTCCACTGATAAACACAGATATAAAGGTGCAAAAGTATGTAAAAACAGAATATTGTGATGATAAGTTACGTAAATGGTTCTGTAAAGGGTGGTGGGAATTTGGAGGAAATGATGTGGGATGTGCAGTTAAATAAAGTATCTCTAAAGCAATGGATTTGAGCCAGACCAGCTGGGCAGGCGAGGGTTAAGGTACCCTGGAATGAAATGAAAAGGCTTTCCAGACAAGAACAACCTAAAAGGCAGGACTTGACTTTGGGGTCTGTTACTAAGGCAAAATTGGTTGGAGTGGATGTTTTATGATTCTAAGGAAAGAGACGATAATCAGCATAAACTTTATACTGAACCTAGAGACTCATGGGGTATAACCATAGCACCATGTAATTTTGCATTCTATTTTCCCTTTAAAAATCTGTAAGGGAATTTCTTTCTCTTCCTGAGCTATATCTTGGACTGTGAGATGACTAAGCTAAGAAGTCCTATAGTTCCTTAAGTCACCAAATAGAATCTTGCTTGGTTCATAAATTAGAATGTCCAGATGCATTTCATATACAAAACACTAAACTTGATTTAAAGTTGAATTTTGTCACCACCCCCAGCTGGGGTGCAAACAGGAAGCCAAGAAAGGAGATGTGGTCTTCCTTACTCCCATCACTCCCTCCCCACGCAGGAGTGGTTTCTGATTCCAAACCTCCTCCAGCATCAGGGGTGGGCTGGTCCAGGGAGGGGAATGAAGATAAGAGGCAGGCCTCACCTCACTCACAAAGTTGCAAGATGGCTTTGTGCTCAGCTGGACCTGCCTGGTGTTTTGAGGTATCTCTTACCTTGTAAGTGTCTGTCTGGTGACTGTCCACCCCTCACAGACTCTCTCTGTTTGGTCTCATCACTCCTCCAGTTGTTCATGGTGCAGGGTACTCAGTTTTAGGGAGTCACCAGTAACTCAGAGGTTATTGTGAAGCAAATAAAATCCTGTTCCTCACCTTTCTACCTGTAAGCCAGGCATCCCACAGCCCATGGGGGCCTTAGGGAGACTCTTAGTTTTAAGTTAAGCCACCCCATTGAGTAGGTTATAAATTTGGCATATGTCATAATATTTGACATATTTAAAAATACATCTTAAGACCTTATTTTAAATGTCATTGTTTATACACAGCATCATTGCATCTAGACCTCTGAAAGTGGAAAACAGTTCTTGGAAATTGACTGGGTTCATTTCAGTGACCTGAATTGGTCTGTGGCTGCGTATTGACATCTCTCTCTTGGTCTGTGGCTGCGTATTGACATCTCTCTCTCCCTCTCTCTCTCTCTCTCTCTCTCTCTCTCTCTCTCTCTCTCACACACACACACACACACACACACACACACACACACACACACACACACACACACACACCCTGGAGGAACACTGTCAGTGGCTTTGCCTAATTGATTCAAATCTGCATAAGACAAAAGTCCGTAAGTCTTTTTGTGCCATGCACTCTGCAATATAGTGAAGTCTATAGACCCCCATTCAGAAAACTATTTTTAGATGCACAAAATAAAACACAAAGGATTCCAAAGAAAATCAACTTTATTGAAATACAGTTATGCAGTTATTAAAAAGTGATATACTAATGTGTGCATTTTTCACTATGTAACAAGAGCCAGTGGTAGGTCCAGGAATATCTTTGAACTAGTGGTGGGCGTACATAGTACTTCATAATAGCTCCACAGCTGAGACGTGATATATGATATTCGTGATTTCTGTTGTACGTGCAATACACAGTCAGGGGTATTGCACATACAGCTGTGGTTTGTTTCATAAATTCCTAGCTGAGGTGCTAAATTTCAGTTAGAGAACAAGGAAAATAAAGGTTTCTGAATTTCATCTCCAATCAAAAGCAATCTATTTGCATATGGTCACTGCCCCTTTCAGTGAAATATCGCCAGTGGCCCTACTGAGGAGATTTCACCTGCAGAATCCAGTGATTTCCCCTTTCCTTGAATCACTCCTTCTATTGATTCCTCCCATCCACCTCCCCCGGCCCTCCCCCGGGGGGATTGTAACAGGCTGTTCACAGGCTCCTTTGGGCCCGGCTCCCCCATTAAAAGGCTTGGTCCCTTGCTACTGAATTCTCAGAACAGTAGTTCATTTTTTTTTTTGCCTTAGAATTTTCCCTGCACTGTGGCATTCATCCACACTGGATATGACTTTTGAAACAGCATGAAGGGGACTATCAGGACCAACAGTTTTCCTTTTGCCTAATAAGATGATTTGGCATCGCAAATAAAACGCCTCCCTCCCTCTGCACACGCAGCCTCCTGATGGGATCACTACTTTGCCTCTTCAGCAGTGTGAAATGACCCAGGGAAAGACTTAATCAGTAGATGTCAGCCGCGCAGTAAGAAAAAAAGTGATAAATGCAACACTGGACAATCCTATCACAGCACAGTTTGGCTGCACTCCTTGCATTCGATTCTGTAGTTTCGCTGTGTTAAATATGGTCAGGGATTCCCAAGCAGTTGCGGCCTGAGGCTATTACTTCTAATAATTGAGACTGATGAAAGGTCACGGTATTTTTACAGCTTAGCTGTGACATGCAATATATCACTTTACTTTTGTCAAAGAAAATATTATACACTTCATTGGCACAAGGTTTGATCCTGACTTTTTCTCCCTCACTGTCAACAATGTATTTGCTTAGGTTTACTGATAAATTTCACATTTAAGATGTTCCAGAAAATTGCTCAGTGCTAGAGTAAAATCATTCAGGTATAAAGCAAATATTTCACGATCATTAGGAAATTAATTATGGGAAATGATTGACAGGTTGCCACCAGAGATGAAGCTTTACATAAAAGTAGCCTGGGCCGGATACAATGCCACAGACCCCTGGTGAAAAACTGCTTATTGTATTGAAATGGGAGAAATCGTTCTGATAGAAAATCAACTTTAGAAAACTGTGCATTTGTAGAATTTCAACTCTGTCATGATTTTCTTTTCCCATTTATGCTTAAAAGAGTGGTAGTTTCTGGATTTTTATGTAAGAATTGGAACCCAAGCCATCAGTACTTAGGATTTTTTTCATTAGAAAAATATATACGTTTAAAATTTTTTAGAAGAGTGAAGGAAATCAGCAATAAAAATAGGTTATTTATGATAAAGGAAACGGAACATATTAAAAGCCAGGAAATCTGTCCAAAGACTCATTCAGAGGAAAGTTCATTGTGTCAAATTCAATATAAATTGAACTGCCCATACAGAATAATAGAAAATATGTATGCTAAGCCTGTAATCTACGGGTTCTTCTAAATTCTCAAAGATGACGGGAAAAACTCACAATAAAGATAAAAGTAAAAATAAGGATTTTTAAAAGACATACTGAGTTTAATAAATTGTAGAATTATTTATTTATAAAAATCTGCACAAATGCATTTTAATTTAAAGAAATTATAAATGAAAAAAATAACCTATAAAACTGGACATGGAATGCTGTAATAGAAGCTTATAGTACCTGCTACATTGGTGTACACGTGGTGTACACGTGTTGGCTGTTGGCTGTATTTTCCTGAATTGATTCGGTAGAAACTACAGAAGTTCATGGAGGCATGGGTCAGGGAAGCCGACAGAAATTGGGAAGAACACATTTTGGGCGTGCACCCCCAAAAGCAGTGCCGGTGTGTGCAGCCAAGGCACGTGGTGCTAAGAGGCAGATCAGGAGAACTGGTGGACTTCTGCTTTACCTTCCCATGCGTTTCCTTGACAGAATTGCTCTCTGTGCCTCTGCCATGAAAGGTCACCGGTGCTGTGAGCTATAGGGTCACCACTGTCCTTAGCATTCACATCTTCTATCCTCTTTCTCCAAACCCTGGAGTGGGGTTATCAACTAATCAGGAGGCCTCTTCTCAAACTGCTTGTTTAAAATAGTTTGAGAGTGAATCTCTGACTAGATGACTTATGTAAAAGTTCACATGATTTTGTGGGGCCCAGGTCTCTCTGTCCTAAAGCACATCCTTCCTACCTCCATCAATACAATGGAGACACAGAGAAGGACCTAGCCTTTGGGCCTATCCCAATACTTGCTACTGAGAGAAATAGCTGGTACACACAGCTAGTCACGTCCCAGCACTCCTGGAACCCTTCAGCAGGTGAGTGGATAAACTGTGGAACATCTAGACAATGAAAAGCATTAAAAAGAAATGAGCCATCCAGCCATGAAAAGACATGGAGAAAATTTAGATGCATATTACTAAGAGAAAGAAACCAATATGAGTAGCTTATATAGTGTCCCATTCCAACCATGTGACATTCTGGAAAAGGCAAAGCTCGGGAGCAATAGAAGATCAGTGGTTGCCAGGGGTGAATAGACAGAACACAGCATTTTCAGGGCAGTGAAACTACTCTGTGCATTGCTCAGTGGTAATGACATGTTATTACACATTTGTCAAAATCCATAGTATGTTCAGCACCAAGAGTGAACACTATTGGCAGCTATAGACTCTGGTTGTTATTGAACAAAAATGGGGGATTGGTTACCTCCGCCACAAAAGTCAAGCTCTAGAGTCAGAGGCTGGTAAGAAAGGAAAGAGGCTTTTATTCGGATGCTGAATGATCTGGGAGAATGGAGGACTCTCCAACTCAAGGCTCATCTTCTTTGCAAAATCCAGACAAAACTCAGTCGCCCTCAGCAAGACCCAAACGAAAGGCAGTGCCCAGAGTTCCTGCTCCATGTTGAAGTACTGTCCTTTGGAGCCCAAGGCCGTGGCTAAGGAGTCATCCAGGTGGCTTAGCTTGCTCCCAGCTGCTGTCTGGATTCAGGCTCCCTCCAGGAGGCTGTGTGTGGAGCGGGCATGGCCATGACCAGGTGGCTGCTAGGGCCTCAAGGTCCCGGGCTTCAGGATGGGAGAGTGTAAACATACCAGCGAATACTTCCCAGGTCAGTGAGAGAGAGTCCCTTCTGGATACCCTGGGCCACGTGACTGCTGAGGCCACATGACCCTTGGAGGGGAGAGGCCGGTGCCCTATCTGAGTGCAGGTCCTGAGCAGCAAGCCATGAGTGAAAGAGAAGCAGCAGTTTCTTTGTTCCCCTGGGACTACCTTTATTTTGGGTGTGCAGCAGCCCAGGACTCTCTCAGAATGACCAATTAACTTTCTGAACTTTTGTGCAGCTTCAGGTGGGTCCACCTCCCAACCAATCCCCCTTTCCCCGGGTTAGACTGAGAGGCCTCTTTGTCTCAGAACCTCCCCTTGACGCCATTCTGACTTCTGTGGCACGTGTGCCTCCCCTGGTCCCACCCCCAATCTGGTACTGCAAGTGGGTAGGAGGGCTTCTTCCTCTATCCAAGTATATGGCTAACCTTGCCTGTGCTCAGCGTTTAGAACCTTCCCCTGTTGCGGTCCTGGCTCATGTGGGAGACTAGTGGCTAAAGTGTGTCAGTGTAGGTTCATCTGCTGTATCGACTCTGGTTGGGGATGTTGATAAGGGGCAAGCTGTGCTTGTGTAACAACGGAGGGGTATATGGGATATCGTCCTTTTGGCTCAGTGTTGCTGAGGACCTAAAATGCTCTGAGAAAATATAATTCTTTCATTTAGAAAATTAAACTATAATACATCTTTTACAAATCACCAAGACTTAAAATAGAACTTCATATTTGATTCATGTCTTTGATTCCAATCTGTTATGAGGTCCACAAAAAAAGGTAAGGAAGTTTCCTCTGCCCTATTCAGCCAGGACTCCCCTGCCCATGCACTATTTTATGATGGAAATTTACAAACACGCAGGAAAGTTGGAAGAATTTTGGGATGAACATCCATATGCCCACTGAATTCTACAATTAACATTCTACTATACTGTACTTGTTTTTAATCACATGTATATTTATTTGTGCTTATTTTTAAAATACATTTCAAAATAAGTTGCAGACTTTATATGATTTTGTATATATCATTATTATACATATCAATAACTAGAGATTAATGTTTATTTACGATATTTTTCTTCCTTTCCAGTAATAGTTACATACAAAGCAACACATACATTTCAAGTGATCTTCTGATGGGCTGAGCAAACCAGCCTCCTAGTAATAAACAGGACATGACTGTCCAGAGAGTTTCTTCATGTTCCTCCCCAGCCAGCCCTCAACCCTGTCTGTGTCCCCCCAAAATTAGTCTTGCTTGATACAGAACTATACATAGATGGAACCCTAGAGTGTGTACTTTCTTGTGTGAGATTCACTCAGCATGACAGTCGTTGAGATTCATCCATGCTAATGTATACATGTGTGTATGTGTGCATCAGTAATTCGTTCTATTTTATTGCCAAGTCCAAGTCTACGGTAGAAATAGAGCATAGCTTATCCATCCTCCCATTGCTGGACATGTCAAACTGTTTTCCTTTTCTAAGTTATTATGAATAAAGCTGCAGTGAGTGATTTCATGCAATGTTTTTTGAGGATACATTTGTTTGGAATCCCTGGGTCACAGCTGAGGTGTTTGTCTACTTTTTCGTAAGTAGGAGACACGTTTCTAAAATTGGGGCAGTTTACTGCTTCTACCCATACTGCATAGGAGTTCCAATTGCCACCCATTCTGACAAACATTTAAGAGTATCTTTTTTTTTAATTTTAGTAGATATATGATGATATCTCATTGTGATTTAAATTTTAGTTTTCTTAATTTCCAATGATATTGAGTTTTCATTTTTGTTTTTCAATGTATTGTAGTTACCAATCCTAGGGAAGGTATATGAGTTGTAAATATGGACCACTTCTAGGTGATAAAATCCAGGATGAATGTTATTATCTATTTTATGCTTTTCTGTATTTTGCAATGGGTACTTATTATCATAATTAATCCAGATAAGCATTCTTTAAAAGTTTGATTGCTTTAAGAAGTAACAAAGTACTGAGAGAACAAGCACCCTCATATCCTCTGAGCATCTCTGAAAACCAGAACAAGTCATTACTTACTGGTGAAGGAATTGGGGTGCATTACAGATAGAAAGTTCCAGCACATAAGGTCTAGCCTCTTCTGGCTTTTCTGCTCTTCACACTGAATCTTTGGATCATTTCCAAATAACCAACTGTTCAACCAACAGTCATTCAAACTCTCCCCTATGATTTTTAACAGAAGAGCAGAAGCTAATGATACTTTGTACCTACAAATTTGTTTCATCTTAATGTAATAATTTTACTCTGCTTAGGACCTTGTTGTAGCATAGTCTGAATGTGTATGTCTTTCAAAATTTTATTTATTTTTAGAGAGAGAGGAGGGAGGGAGAAAGAGAGGAAGAGAAACATCAGTCATTGTGAGTAAGAAACACTGATTGGTTGCCTCTTGTGTGCACCCCTACCGGGGACTGAACTGACAACCTAGGTATGTGCCCTGACTGGGAATTGAACCTGCAATCTTTTGCTGTGTGGGATGATGCCCAACCAAGTGAGCCACATGGGTCAGGGCTGAATGTGTGTGTTTTTAATGACTATTGTGCATAAGCCATTACGTGAGACCATTGGAGGCTCATAGATGAAGTCAGAATATGTAGAACCAGCCTCTATGGCAGCTGCTTCCGGAAATGACTATGGTGAGGCACTCCAACAGCCCCTGGAGGTCCATCCACTGTGCCATGCCTGCTCTAGGAGCATCAGGCCACTGGTTGACCCTTCTGCTGCCAAGAGGAATGTGATATATGCCATTGGAGAATTTAAGAATCATTTAATTAAGTGTAAATGGTTCCATCAGTAAGCATTCACTTATAATGCCCTATAATCCAAGCACACATTTCTTTTTTCTCGCCCCCAATTTGTTTTGAATCCATTGACAGAGTGAGTGCCTTGGTCAGTGACTCATAGTTTGTTGTTAGTGACCTGCATATGTAAGGGGGAGAACAGAAAATACATAAATACATCAGACTTTCTTGGAACTGGGCTGTTTTCTTCCAGATGGATGTTTTTGTGTTTTAAAAGTCCAATTGGTATGCCTGTTTTATAAGCATGAACATGTTCATTGTAGCTATAAAAGTGAGTGAATATCCTGGGAAAAGTGCCCAGGGGTAGCAGCTTATATGGGAAAGGGAAACAAAACCCAGTTTGCCTGACCTCTTGTCACCCCATAGAAGGTACTAAGCCACTGGAAGACTAGACTATCAGGACAGACCTGGTTTCATTTTCCTAATTCAGAAGAAGAAAGCCAGTTTGAGCTTAGCTTTAGATGGGATGAAAATGAGAACATCACAAACGTCTAGTATATAAAACTAGTAAGGTCTCATTCACAAATTGATACACAGCTCCACTAAAGACATTACTTCTTTTTATTCTCTGATGCAGAATGGAGTACATTGGGCAACATGTCCTTGAGTGACTGTGTTTGTCAAATTATCTCATGCAAATTTTCATGCACTAAACCCAGCACAAAACCCCGGTGGTTTCCACAGTCAGGCCGCACTCACCATGTGGCGAATGTGGAGGTCCCGCCTTTCTTGGAACATTCACATGCTCACTTGGTGCTGAGACCTTGGCAAAAATCAAAAGGAGCAACCTCCAACACTGACATTCTTTTATGTTTTCATCTTATGTTCACGCTGGGGTGGACTTGTTCATTCCTCTTTCATCCCTAGCGAGAGCAAAGCTTCCTGATTCTGTCGAGTCTCTCTCCCACTTGATCATAGCCATCAGTCTCCAAATGACAGCTTCCTCTGCATGAGGACCAGGTCGCAGGCATAGTTTTGACTAGTGGCCGGGACTGCAAAAAGCCTTCCACAGGCTCCTCACGTTCTGTGAACATACGATCAGTCTAGGAGAACGCTTTATACTAAAACCATGCCAGAGAAATGTTCATGGGAGCATACGCAAGGAACCTGACTTGAGGGCAACGTGTGCCATGTGCTGTGAGCTTCTGAAATGTATGTTTCTGTGTGTATCAGAGTAATGATGGCCTGTCCATGGGAGATGGCAGGATCAACTGTTTGCTTCATCACCGCAAGTGTTAATGTGCATTTAACAGTGCAGAGATAGTGTGTTTGGCCTAAAACCCCAACTGTGAGCTAAATGAGTAGAAATCTAAAAGTGTTTGTCATGAGGTGATTGGTTTGATAAACAGAAATCTGTATAATTTCCATGATAATTTTGAATTGCACATCGACATGAGAAGGAACATCTCAGTAGATCTTGAACTTGACAGTCTTCCCAAATGTTATATTTATTTAGTAAAGAGACTTTATGCAGATTGATTGCCAGCTTATTTAGAAAAGATTTGTGATGAGTTTTTAAATATCTTATTTTATTACTGGATACTGGGAACTGATTTTTTTTTTAACTTAGAACTTGTAACTTGCATGACTTCCGGTCAAGATGGAGGTGTAGGTAAACACGCTTCACTCCTTGCACAACTGCAGAAAGAATTACAACTAGACCTCAACACACATAACACCAAGAACCATCAGAAAATCGAGCCGTATGGAAGTCCAAAAACCCAGGGTTTAAAGAAGCCACATTCATCCAGACTGTTGGGAAGGGCAGAGAGGTGCTGAGATGCGGCATGGTGTGGAGAGGGGGCGGCAGTGGAATGGACAGTCCCACATTCACATGTGGTGGGTAGAAATGGAGAGGGATAACTTAAGGGTACCAGGTGGACGGGAGCAAAGGGGAAAAATTGGGACAATTGTAGCATAATCAATAAAATATAATAAAAAAACTTGTAACTTGCTTTGATTCATCTGATATTCAATATCCATTTTTATTCAATCTGCTAAGATGAACATGACCTCATGCCACACCTCTCCTTTCCATCTCTATCTCCTGGGGAAGGACAAGGCTGGGAAATTTGCTATTCCCTTAGATTGTTCACATGACTGTGTGTTGGTCTGAATTGCACAATACAGACCTGGATTCAGATTCTGGATCTGCATTTGGTTCAGTCATTTTCATCTCTCACACTAGTCATAATGGTTCTGAATCCCAGAGGGTGTCTGGTCCTGCAGGCGCAGGGGAGCGGTGGGATGTGGGAGAGGGCTGTGGCTGGTGTTCACACATGGCCTTCTCTCCTGCGGCTGTGTGGCTTCGAACCACTGATGTGAACTCTTTTTTCCTCTCCTGTGTGATTTGGAAAATAATTTGTATTTCATTGGGTTATTATGAATGGAAATGCCTGATATATAAACTAACTTTCTTGAATCTGTATGATCAGTTGGCTTACAATTAACACACCCATTGCTGACCTCTAATACACTGTTTTAAGTGGAGATCTAAGGTAATGTGTGGTTTCGTGGTTGCAGAACATGGTGGCCAAGAGTGTGGCAGGCACTGGATTGAATCAGGACCCTCATTAGATGATAAGAACAAGGCACTTGAACTGAGCCTGCCTTTGGAATAAGAGCAGTATTTTCTCCATGGCTGTGGGTTGTTGGGAGGATCAAACGCCTGGTAGAAAAGTTCTGGACACATAGTTCCATAATGATAACTGGTATCAACATGTATGGATGCAGATTTGAAATACTGCTTCCACAGCACTGGCCACTCTGTTTGTTTCGGTCTCCCTCAGCTGTTACCCAGGTAGAAGGGAAACCTTGCTCTAGCTCCTTCAGATGGACATTTAAATCCATTGCTTCTCTACCAGCTACTTATGTATCCATTGCATCATATTTTATTGTGAATATCCGTCCTCAGGCCTATTATGTCCACTGAACAGTCAGCCACTCAATGATAAGGACCCACGTATTCTTTTAGGTCTCATAGCATTGGGCCCATACTTCATTGGCAAATAAGCACAAAATAAATGCTGATTTGATATAGTTATTATTGAATAGAAGCAAGGTGTTTATTCTTTGAATATTTCCTCATAAAAATGTGTTCTTAAACTGTGATATGCCTGAGCTGGCAGATGTTTAAGAAATTAACTATGTTTGTGGCTTTTTCTAGAAAAGGGTGCAAAGTTTTAGCAACTTCCCAGGGCAACCTGTTGCCCTAAATAGTTTGAGAACCGTTAGTATAGAATTTCCTTTCATTTTATCTATGAACCATTAATATAGAAGTTTCTTATATTTCCAAAAATTATTAAATTTTTAATCTAATAATTGCCCCGATTACTTGTCCTTTAGACCTTTACCGTCTTTTTTCCTTTCATCTTCAGTTTTGTGCAGAACCTGCTGCCTAAAGAATGTAAGCTCCTTCTGTGAACACTGCAGATGCAGTATCGTCCCATGAGACTAAAATATGGTCAGTCAGATTCCCGTAACCCATGATTTGCCTGACTTAGGAGGCGGATGCTATCTGAGGTCTCCCCTCTTCTCCACCTCACCTCATAAGAAAGGAGTGGCTTAGTCAAAAGCAGGTCCATTTTGCTCAGTGAAATAAGCCAGTCAGAGAAAGACAAATACTATATGATTTCACTCATATGTGGAATCTAATGAACAAACTGAACTAACGACACAGAGACAGACTCATAGAGAGCAGGATGACAGCTAAGGTAGGGGAGGGGAGGGACTGAGCAAAAAGGAAAAAGGACTCAGGGGCATGGTCAGCAGTGTGGTGATTCCTGGGGAGAGCAGGGTAAATGGTAATAGAAAAATACAATAAAAATTTAACTTTGGTAAAAAAGGAGTGGCAAGTGAAGCAAGTCGGAAAATAAAAGTTTAAGTGGTTTCTAGCATGCATGCTATTTTAATTATTTTTCTATTTAAATTCACTTGATGTTTAATCAGCTCTTTAAACCTGTAGAAAAATGAAAAAATGATTTTTTTCAATGATCAATATATGATTTTATTTAATTATGTTGTATTCATGAGAGGGAAGACTAGGTGGCTGTAATAAAGAGACCCAAAAGACTGGTTCAGGAAAATAGACATTTATTTTGTGTCTCCTAATGGCACATAGGAGGAAGGATTTCCTGTTTATGGATGTCATGCCCTGGACAGTAGGGCGGCTCTGACACCTTCAATTTGTAGCTTCCAAGGGTGTCCGTCTTCTCATTCTCATTTTCAGCTAGCAGAAAGAAAAGTGAGAAGCAGTTCCAGAAGACGTCGTGTATCTGAGCCAGCTGTCCATCCAGATACCCCCCATTACTCTCAAAGAAGCAGAACAGATTTAGCTGACAAATAACAGTCTCTGCTGGACACGTAGAATTAGGATGTACACACGTGCGTCAAAATTGGGCAAAACCAACCGCTTTGGGGACCTGATGAATAGATTCTTTCTCTTCCTTTCTTCTGTAGGCATTCAGTAATCGTGAGTACTGTAAACTTAAAATAGTCTTATTACCCAAGAAGAATGCGAAAGCCAGTTAAGGAAATTAACAGGACGTAGGTTTGGGTTTTGGCAGTGTAGACAAAAGAAGATGATCTTTCAAACAAGATTCAAACAAGACAGATGATCACGAGAGATGCAGGCACAAGGTAACAGAGAGGATGGGCAAGAGGTCTGACAGCAAGCAGTAGGCATGGAGTGGAGGGCTGAGGTGCCCATCTCTGAGACGCCTGCAAAATCTGGAAAGATCAGGCAGGAAGCTGGAGCTGAGAGTCTGAACAACAGGTGGAAACTTTGTTCTAGAGAATAATCCATGGCTGCTAGACCCCTGAAATGTGACCACAGATAATCAAGCAAGAGTCCATTCACTGCAATCAGGATAAAAAGAGAGACCTAGATCAGCTATAAAGAAGGTCAATACACTGTGGCCCAGCTAAACACAGAGGTCGTTGTTGGTTATTATTCTTAGGGGTTTAATAAGGCCCCACAGGGTAAGGTAAGTTCATCCTCCAGGTGTCACAAAATAAACCCAGCTGCACTGCAGGAGTTGCAAACGGCCAAGGACATAGGCCATCTTAACTTCTTTTTTTTTTTAAATTATTTTATTGCTGTTCAATTATAGTTGTCTGTACTCCCCCCCCCCACCCCCCACCACTCATCTTAACTTCTTGAATAAAACTATAATTTCTGGGTGATTTGAAGAGTGAATGGTTGCTTTTAAAGGTAGGAGTATAAATCAGGAAAAGAATCAAAGTTGAAAAAGACTTTTAAGCAACACGTGGTGCTGAAACAACTGGACATTCACATGCATAGAAAGTGGATCTAGAAACAGTCTTTACACCCTTAACAAAACTTAGCTCAAAATGGGTCACAGACCCAGATTGAAATATAAAACTGGAAAACTCCTAGAAGATAACATAGGAGAAAATACTGATGACCTTGGGTATGGAGAGGACGTTTTAGACACAACACCAAAGGCATGAGCCATAAAAGAAAGAATTGTTAGACTGGACTTCATTAAAACTAAAATCTCTGCTCTGTGAAAAACAATCTCAGGAGAATGAGAAGACAAGCCACAGATTCAGGGGAAGTTTTTGCAAAAGGCATGTCTGGTAAAGGGCTATTATTGAACATATACAGAAAATTCTTAAAACTAAATTTAAAAAAGTTGAAAAACCTGATTAAAATATGGTCCTAAGATCTTAACAGAAACCTCACCAAATGCGATATATGGATGGAAAATAAGCACATGGAAAGATGTTCCACATCGTATGTCATCCAGGAAATGCAAATTTGAAACACTGGCGGGACACCACCGCACACCCCGTGGAATGCCCCAGATCTAAAACACTGACCACATGACGGGCTGGTAGGGGTGTGGAGAGCGGGAACTCTCACTGATTGCCCTGGGGAATGCAAAATGGTGAGGCTACTTTGGAACTCAGTTGGTAAAAGTATGTTTACAAATATAAAAATACTTTTACCATACGATCCAGCAATTGTGCCCCTCGGTATTGACCCAGATGAACTGAAATCTTATGTCTGCACAAAAATCTGCCATTGATATGTGGGAAATTTGTCTTCCCAGCAATCATAACTAGTATACACCTGGATGGTGTATATTCAGTGATTCTCAAGCAGGGCCCAGTGAGGAGTTTATCAAAAAGGTACCCAGGCAAAGGCGGCTGGTGGCCCCCAAATCCGTGACTGTCTCCTCTGGGCATGACTGTTGCTGGAAGCAGTTACCACTCCAGACATGACAACTGCGGCCCCATTTCCACCCCTTCACTCACACGTGGGGCCACGTGACTAGCGCTCACCATGGGAACACGTGTGCGAGCGGTGGCCACAGATGTGCCGGCTCCACCCTCTCTGCCAGGCTGGATCCCTGGATGAGTGTGAAGAACAGGGCTGACTTGCTCGGAGAGAACAGAAACATTTGTTCTTGATTATTATGAGAGAACATCTGTTCTGGACATGAAATAAACTTTTAATGAGTTAAGCCACTAACATGTTAGGGTTTGCAGTCCTGTGTTTTAGCAGCTAGCTTTGCTCTAAATAATACAGGGATACAGGAGCCTAGCTTGAAAAACTGAAATGAGACACACCCGGCGTGGACAGTGGCCCACATAGAGCAATGTCTAAGGGATGAAATCAAAGGCATTCATATTTCAGAGCAATACCCTGGTTCTCCCAGGTAGGTGTGGCCTCAAGGGTAAGGCAGAGAGAGAGGATAGTGACACATGGATTAGAGTTGAGGAATTTCACTAAGTCCAGCATCGCCACATCATCAGGAGGGACAGGGGAAAAGGAAGTGCAAAGTTCTTGTTGTCACCTCTATTTTCTTGTGAAGTATAGGAGAATGTGGGTGGACAGTTTGGGTAAACGTTGCTCTATTTTAGCAAGATTCGCTGTATCTTAGACTGTTTCTGGAAAATCTTAAAATTGAGGCTTTTAACTTGGGGTTCAAACATAGCTTCAGAGGTATTTAATTGTTTAACCTTTTCCATAAAGTTTCAATGTTTACACACACACATGCTTCTCTGGAGTTGGTGACCCCTTCAAAGTTTAAGAACTATTTCTCTAAAATGACTTTGGTCATATTACTGGGGCATTTTGATTTAATTTTGCTCTTGCCAATTTGCCTCCTTAAAAGTCTTCCGTAGCAGTTGTTACCAAAGGGGAGTTTTATAAAAGCCAGATGAAGAATGTGGTTTTAAAAGAGTGTTTGAACAATGTGTCTGAACAGGGCTCGTTCTGTCTGTCCCTATGTTGCTTTCTTAGATTGTAAACTTGATTAAAACAGAACCCATGTCTTTCTTGGGAGCCTTCTTTTATCAGAATACTCAAAACCACATCCCAGGGAGGAGGGAGCATAAGAAATATGATTGGTTTCTGCTGATGAAATGTCTAATCAAGTTCACCCAGGAGTCAATAGAAATACTAAAAATAAGAATTGCATTTGCCCTTCTACTACATAGTTAATAGATTTTGACAGATGTAATTATTTTAGATATAGGAAGGCACAATGACACATGAGAGGAGAGAACTGATGTTATTTATTGACTTAAATGGGAAGCTAATCTAATGTGTGGATGGATTGCACGGAGGAGGTGGAGGTGGATGTGGTGATTCTTTCATCCCCCTATCCTGTGGCCTTTCTAAAAGGAGGGTCGAATATGATAATTTAAGTCTTCTGCCCATGTTGTATCTAAATGATGCTGTTTTTATTCTAGAATTTGCTCCACTTCCCTGAGCATCTTCCTCGTGGCCCAACTTGGCCTGAGGAAACCCAGAACAAAAACGTCCATTGGTATGATTTTACTACCAGATTAATTAAAGTCTCCTTTCTTCTCTAGTGATTTAATGACAGATCGGCAGATGATTATCAGATGAACAATATAACAATTAACCAATATTATTACTTCAAGCATCCTTTTTTGATAAGTTCATTACTTCATTTTTATATTATTGTTGATTCTATTACAGTGGCCCCCATTTTTTCCCCTTTGCAAGTACTTCAAAGATTCTCAAAGAGAAGATAATAAAAAGGGAGGAACAATCTAGGGTGGGAATTTTAATTAAAATCTATGAAAACAAATTAGTTACTAATCCCTTTTTATTAGTGGATGACTTAAAAGGTAGCTGTTTTATAAATGACACCATTCTCCTCCTCACTGTTTTGGGAGAATGCATTCTATTGAGCTGATTGGCTCGGAGACGAGAGAGCCTTAGAGAGACCACGGGGAGCTGGGTTTGAGCTCTGATCTCTACACCTAGTGTGTGATTCCAGGCGTCAGCGACAAGCATTCAGGTTAAACGTGCCGCCAGTGGATCTCTTGGAATTTACTTGTAAAACTTGACATGCAGGATGGGGGAATGGAGAAGCCAGGATGATTTTTTTTTAGTTTTTTGTGTTGTTTTGTTTTATAATCTGCCTCATGTCAGTGACTGGGTCTGACAATGAAAAGAATCCCAGTACAGAGAGCGGTCGTGATTGCCAAGAGGCTCCGTGGAGCAGGGCACCAGCAGCTCAGCTCTGCAGTGTGGGTGCCACATGCAGCACAGCCAGGGAGAAACACGAATCCTCATTTCTCAGGGGAAGTCGCCGTGATTCAGGCAGTGCAGAGAGGACTGAAGAGGAGACAGGGCCGCTTGGCATCTTGCCTTTTTGCAGGTTGGGGATGCTCTGGGAGACGGTACCCCTGGCCACAGAGCGGTGTGCCCAGTCACTTCCAGCCACATCCTGGCAAGGTGCATCTTTCAGGCGATGCAGTAAATGTCCAAAAGATGGCTGGTTCCGAAGAACAGGAGGGGCTGTCTCCAAAGCGTGTGTGAAACACCACACGGAGCAGGAGAAGCAAGGGCACGATCGCAGGCCATGGCCCTCACAGAGCGCCCCTGAGGCCTTGGAACGCCTGCTGCCTTGAGGCTGGGAAGTTAGGCTCTGAGGCGGCCTCCCTGGTCTGTGGACTCAGCCATGGTCGGGGCCTCCTGGCACTCAGTGAGCAGGCAAAGCAGCTGAGCCAAGGACAGTCCTCTGAGGAAAGTTGCAGGTGGGAGCGCTCTAAGCCCTCGGCAAGTGGGGGAGGACATGCAGAAATGGCATGGGGACTTGAGGGGATCCCAGAATCTGGTGGGGAGCCCCACCAGCATTTGCTACACCATCTCACCTAGAAATTTGTTTCAATTATACAAGATACATTATAACCAAAACGCATTATGATACAGGAAACGTTTGTAACTTGAGGATTTACGATTCTTGCCCTGAATATATGTCCAGGATGCTGCCCTCTCCTTCCTGCCGTAACTATGCTGGAGCTTTTGGCAGCATGGACCAATGAGTTTTGTTCTTGTTTATATTACTATATTATTTAATATTATCTTGAATGTAAACTATTTTAATATCCATCTACATTTACTTATGTCTATCACCCCCATTCTGCAGCACCAGCAATGTGAGCTTTGTGTTTTCTTATCTTGTCAGAAGAGAGCCTGCTTTGTCCCTTTGTCCCCTTAGGGCCAGCTTTCCTGAAATAAATTCCTGTTTCTCCTTTTGGGAAAATTGGGCAGCCCATCTCTGACTGTCTGGCCCATCGCTTTCCTGAGCTCTGATAGAAATTGTTATATAGCTCATCAAGCTTTATTTCTGTCCAAAGCAGAAGGTGACACAGTGATGCCTTCTGTAGTAGCCTTATGTGGAAGAGAGAGGGGGAAAAATGAAGGCTTTGAAGCTGCAAGTTGGTCATGGATGATCCATCAGGCAGCCGTGGTTTCGGGTATTGCAGTCAGTGGGCTGCGCCGCGAGCAGAGCTTCCTGGTGCAGTGTGGCGTGGTGACAGAGCTCAGCGTGCTCCGGGCCGGCACCGGGGAGGGAAGGCCAGTGCAATAGCGAGAATAATTTTGCCGAGCGCCCCTGACTGCCTGGTGCAGAGCCACATTCCTCTCAAGGTGAGCCTGGCTCTTCCTGGCTTGGTTTCTACATGGGCAGAGAGGGTGTTTTCCGTACTGGCCAGACTATTCTTAGGCCTGATTCAAAGGGGACATACGGGGTCACAGAAACTAGGTTTCGATGCAGGATGCTCATTGGAATTCTAAATCTGTCCCTGGCTCTAGGGCATTATCATTGAGATATGCCATGCCTCAGCTTACCCATTTTATTGCATAGTTTATATTCTCCTATGGAAACAATTGTCCTGGAACATTCCATGTATTACCCACTGCACGCCTGTTTATGTAGAGACATACCTGTGTGGCCTGCTGGAGACTGGGAATAATCCGAGGAGCAGAAATGAGACACCCTAGCTCTCTTTGGTGGCAGTGCCAGCCCTTTAAATTTCCCTCTGTCGCTCTTTGTCCTTCACCCGGCTTCCTTCCTCCCTGAGCCACACTGTTTTTGTCCTGAAGGCTGCATCCATTTTCACTTTCTTATTTTAGTTTAGTTTCATTTGTTTGTTTTTTTTATGTGTAAGGTACCTAAGCTGTACTTTGTTAGAGTATAGAGAAGTGAATTTCTCCCTCAAAATCATTTCAGTCATCAGCAAAAGTTTAGATCCTCAGCACATACTATGAGGACAGATAGTTTTATAATAAAATTCAAGACATGTTTAATAGAAATGAATACAATTAAATAAAGTGTTGGGGCTTGGAGTAGTCACATTCAGTTACCTTGAGATTCTAATTTGGTAGCACACTGTAAGTCTGTGCCATGACAGACAGACGAGACAGTACTGTATTGGAATTAAAATGTCTACTGTTGATTTAGAAATAATGGAATTTTTGAAAAATACTAGCATTAGAAGAAAATAGAGATACATAGTCAAGAAGTAAAAGTCAAGGGAAGATTAAGAGGGTGTATTGAAGGAAGCAACGCCTTAGTTCAGAGAAACAGCCAATAAGACTTAAGTTTGCACATTTCGGAGGCATCAGGGAGGCGGGCCCTCTCTGTAGCACTTTGGCAGGAATACTTTGGACAGCAAGCATCAGTGTAGAGGCCTTCATTGTCAGCAAGACAGCCAACTGGAAGGACTGAGGTGACATCCTGGGGAAGCTGGGATAGTTTATGATAACCTTCAATGCAATTGAGAAGGTCCCACTTAGTTGATATTTTAGGCTAGCCTGATGTTTAAGCTCTAATTTCGTTTACAGGTGACCTTTCTAAACAAATCAACAAAAACAAAATAAATCCTTTTATACTTTTGATTTTGATAGGGCTCCAGGAACTAATTTTATTACCGTCTTTGGTAGCTATATGTAGTTAGAGTTTTTCTTGAAGTAAACAGTCATTCACCATGTAATACTCATAAATGTACTATGGAAATTCCAATAAACTGTAGATATTAAAAATAATTTAGTAAACACTCAGCAGATGCAACTTGCTTATGCCATGGCCATTTTTCTGCTTCCCCCGATCACAGTTGGGTTTGGGCAGCCAATTTCTCTTCATTTTATTCAGAGTCAGGTTGAGGAGGATGATGTGGTTGGTCTAAGACAGTGCGGTTCCAGCTGGGGATCCCATCCAGCCACCGATGACAAAACCAAATTGGTGGGCTACATATCCCTTTCAAATAATACAGAATAGAACATTTCTGAGTGCTTTTTCTAGATCAAGGATAAAAATATTTTATTAATAACAGTTGTGTATACTTACATACCATGCCTTGATGGACACACGTATTTTTATTGTGGGTCACAGTCAAAAGGTTTGTGAAACCTTTGGTGTGAACCAATCATCATGGTCCTGTTTACTTTCTTTATGGATTTTTCAGTGGAATTTTGAGCAGAGAGCTTAGAGGGGAAGTTTCCTACATTCTGTCCAGAAAGGTTTGTTCCTGAATTGTATCAATCATAAGGTAGGAGACAATCCCATTTTTCCCTGGTCATGGTAACCCAGAAGGGCTGCAGCATCTTGCAAACATGAGATGACCTGGCCATGGAAGAGCTAAGCTCCTGACCATAACGAAGCTGAAAGATAACGTGGACCTGGCTTGTTCACGATGATGTTCCGCTGCTGAGTAACCCCCGGTGCTTCCTTTCCTCTGAACTTCGTGAGGCAAGATAATGCAGCTTCGTGATTGAGCCACGGCTTTCAGATATTAATTTTTAGCAGCTGAGTGAATCCTGAGTGATCTGACACATTGGTGCAAACATGAAAACTATGACTAGTTTATTCAATAAATTATGTAACAGGTGACTATTATGTATGAGGTCCTAAGTGCTGAGCATGTAGCTATGAAGGAGATGAATAAGGCCTGTGCCCTTGATAGTTTATATACCGGTGATGTAGACAAGTAATAAATTATGAAACAAATAATGCACGTAGATTATGATTAATCCTCTGAAGGAAATACAGAGAATGACATGATAGAGTGATTTATTGGGTTACATGCTTCTTTCAACAGAGTGATAATGTTTTTGAAGAGGAAGAAGCATTGGAACTTAAAAGAGAAATCAGTCATGGGAAGACTGAGGGAAAGATCATTCCAGAAGAGGGACAATGCAAATAATAGATTGTATTTTTAGGAGAGTGTACTCACATACTTTTTCATTTTTTAAACATTCAGTTCTGGGAAGTTTGAAACTATGGTGAACCTTTTCTATTGAATCCTTGTTAAGAGCCTCTAATGAATGTACCTTTCCAGATACTAGAGTTTACTGGGTTATCCCTCACTAGGCTGATTATCCTTAACCTTACTAAGTTACCCCCTATTAGGAGTGAGTTGTGTTCTCTGAGTCACCAGCTCAGCACCTGCATGTTGGAAGGGCTCAGTGTTGGTTGAATAAAGCAACTAATGAATAAAGACTTCTATGAATTGTATCCATCTGCTAATGGAAAACTCAAAGGCCCTATAAAGTTATTTATGTAGCCATTGTTCACTGCTGGTAGAGGGTGTCATCTCACCACAGGCAAGGACCCAAAGGTATGACTGTGCTATTTCCCCTTATTGATTAGCACCGAAGGAGCATCATTGCCCCAAAAGTGTTTGGTTTTTCCATCCAAAATGTTACTTGATAGATATCACTGGGTTAGGAGATATCCTTTGGTGATTTATATGAATTTAATTTAATTTTATCTCCATTTGTGATTTTATATCATTACGATGTACCATATACTAGGTCTGTCTAGAAAGTATCCAGCTATGTACTGTGAAAAATAGAGACATTTATTAAAGATACAAGATACGAGAAATGTTATACATAGGACAATGATGCCTCAGTCCCCCTCAGAGTAGGTACCTTGGGACCTCACACAGTTCTCCCAATTTCTGTCAGCTGCCCCATTGTATTTTCCTGAATCTCAATGATGGTCTGAAATCTCTTCCCTTTCAAAGGTGATTTTAGTTTTGGGAAAAGCCAGACATCACAGGGTGCCAAGGGACTGAGTCACCTGGATGATTTGATGTTTCACCAAAAAACTGCATGAGACATGATGCATGAACAGGTGCATTGTGGTGATGAAGCTGCCAATCACCAGTTGCCCATAGCTGTGGCTGTTTTCATTGTGTTGCATCTCTCCACCAATGAAGATAGTACTCCTTATTAATTGTTTGCCCTGGAGGGGTGTAGTTGTGATGGACGCCTCCCTGATCAAATACAGAGTTAACATGGTCTTGATCTTGCTGTGACTTTTCTGCACCTTCTTCTTTGGGTGTGGAGAACTAGGTGACTTCCATTGAGATGACCTTGCCTTTGTCTCCAAATCATAGCTGTAAACCCACAATTCATCTCCAGTTATGACCTTCTTGAGGAACTCTGGTTCATTGGTAGCAGTTTGAATCAAGTCATTAGCAAATGCAACACGATGTTCCTTCTGCTCTGGTAGCAGAAGCCGCAGGACGAATTTTGCCATGACGTGTTTCATGCCAAGATCCTGTGTTAAAATCTTGGACACAGTAGTTTTTGGAATGTCCAGATCAACTTCCAGTTCTCACACTTTCAGTCACTGATCTTTGTTCAGCCAGAATGCATTCAACATCCTCAGGCATTCTGCTTGTTGCAGGCCTTCCAGAACATGGATCACTTTGGATAGATTCTTGAGCATCTTTGAAGTGTTTGTGCCACACCTTTATTTTTACTGCACCATCCCTAAAAGCCTTTACATTATCCCTGAAAGCCTTCTGAATCATCTGAATAGTGAGGAACATTCAAGCTTAACACAAAGTTTGATACAGATTTGTTCCTCTACTCACTTAGTCATTTTGAATGTGATGGTCACACACTACACGTGCTCACTCACAAGCATCTACTACCTCCACTGACTAGTATAGTGAAGTCATCATTGTTCATGAGTGTGCATTCTAGTCCACTCTCCTTAGCTACCAGGTTAAATCAATGTCGCACAAACCATTCTTGTTATATTAATAATGGCTAGACTTTTTCAAGTCTGTGTTAGAGAAGGACCTTGATACCTGATACCTGATAACTACTCCTGAAAACATTCCTCCTGATGCCTACTTCTCGCCCATGTCTGAATAATCAGCCACTCTCAGGAGTCTCCATTGTATGTGCCGTATATGTAGTGTGCAATTGTGGATGGCAATGACCAAGCCTGTAGCCTTATATTGACTTGTATCCCTTAATTACAAAAACTTTTATTACAAGATGTAGGTTTTATTGTATTTTTCCTCTAGCGTGTTTCACTGAGCCAAGACATACTGAGGTCTCAGTAAATCAAAATGAAAAAAGGGGAAAATCAGATTCCCTGTAGAATCAAATTGTTTTATGTTTATGTTATTCACTGAACCTCACTATATGCTCTGTTCTTTCTCATGTCCATTATTGAAGCAAGTTTCCCTTTTCCTGGTGATCCCTCCTTCAGCATAACCACTGTTTATTGTTTAGAATTACTGTACAGTGTAATAGGACATTAGAGTGGAAGTTTGAATTTTAGCTGCAACATTTATTCACCACATAGCCTTAAGTGAATTTCTTTAAGCTCTCAATCATAAGATTATGACTTTAGAGAGAATTTTAAAACCTAAATACTTATCAAAGTGAAAGACAGTATTAGCTATATAATCTGATTATTTCATTTCTTCCTTTTGATATTTTATAATTCTTGTTGTTACCTCTTATCCCTATCATTCTCCCTTTCCTACGTCAAAACACATAATAAAACTTCTAACAAACACCATGTCTTAAGTCTCACCTGAGTGAGACTCTTATGCATGGGAAGCTCTGTCCTTCAGCTCTACCTGAGACCAAATGGATAAATCTAATAATTTGGTGACTTACCTGGCAGACTTACCTGGGCAATAGATCAAAGCTATATTTTCCAACTTGAACTTTGTTAATAATGAATATTATATTTTAGTCTCTTTTTACATTTTTTTCAGATTTTTTGGATGTAGGGGGTATTAGTATCATCAAAGACTGTTTGAAGACCTTAACAGGAGCTGTCGTTTATTGAGTATTTACTATTTGCCTGGAGTGTCAATATGTGTTTCAGATGTATTATCTTTCCGTAGGAAATAATTATCTGTAGCACTGTTTAAAAATGATAAGATTCCCATGCACCAATTCAGACCTATGAATCAGATTTTCTAGGAGAAGTCCAATAGTCTGTCATTTAACATGTTCCCTAAGGGACTTTTATTTTCAGGGAAGGTTTGGGAAACACTGAATTATCCTATTTTAATAGGCACATTGGAATCAGTCAAAGGAAGTTTCTCATAAGGAAAAGGAATGGAAATGGCTCCAGAACTATAAAGGGACTCAGATTTTCTCCTTCTTGCAAGCAGACAAGTTAACCTCCCACAGATTCATGGGTATGCACAGAAAACACAAGACTTCTGGATCAGGGACAAAGGGCCTTTTATCACTCACAGAAGTAGAACAGCAAAAGCTTCTGAATTTTCCTTTGCCAGTTCTTTAAGCTCCAATTTGCACAGAGCGATGCAAAGAGAGCTACCAGATACCTGCCCAGGTGGTGGGTTAGGTCGCAGAAGAGCCCTGAGCTGGCTCCAGGACACATGGTCTCTGTCTTCCCAGGCTGTGAGCCGTACACACACGCTTGAAGGTAGCCTGCAATAAAAGCAGTCAGTGCCTATTCTCTTCAGAAGTGTAGAAACACAGACATCCCGAATAGCTATCTCACAGCGAGCTAAACTCTGATACTGCAAGCAAGAAGAACTTAAATATAAGTTCAGAGAGCAGAAAGGATGGAAATTATAAAGATAACAATATTAAATATTTGAGTTTTGCAGGCGGCCGGACGAGATATGATTCATGTTTAAGTTCAGTAAATTGAATAATTCATGATTGCATTATTGACGGTTGAATTTGGTTCCTGCTACTATGGCTTCCAACAGAGCAAAGGCTGCCAGCGAAGTAAGGCCCAGCCTGGCTACCCTGGAAGTCCATGGCTGAAAATGAGGGTCTCTGCACTCGGGTTTGAGAGACATGCAGGTCTTCAGTGGCCTGGCAATTCAGTACAACACACACAGCATGCCCGAGGCTCAGTCGTGTCACACAGATTTCAGAAATAAAACAATAAATGGTGTGACAGAATCAGAAAATGAGTAAGGCCAGGAAGAACAGAAACAGCTCATTGCCATGTTTACCAAGTGAAATTTATTAACTATTAGAAAATAATAACCTTTAAACAACTTACTATAAAAAGCAGAGTCTGTATCTTACAATATTTCATTTTGTTTTCTAGCTCTGGGACAATCCCTGAAATAAAAATCAATTAGCCTTATTATTGGTTTTTTTTTTGTATCTAATTCTCTAAAGGCTCTTACTTAGAAACCTAATGCTTTCAGTTTTTTTTCACTAGTGACTTTCTTTCTTCATCTCTGTTTACTTCACATTTTCTTATCTCACAAGTACCCTGTGCCAAAAGTATTACAAACACACGTTAATACATACCATCTGGAACATCCTTCTTAAGAAGAGAATGGAAAATGTGAGGGCTGATGTGTGTAACACCCCCTCCCTCCAGTGAGGCTTACGGCACAGAGCAGGTCTCTCTAGATTTAATTTGAGTGTCATTCACCCCCTGCCTTTCCACGGGGAAAGGGTTACTCAGATTTAGAGGAGTTTCCCGGGTATTTCAGGAAGTAGTGAGATCTCCACTAGACCTTTCAAGTCGAGGAGTTTCAGACCTGAGGAGGAGCTTTGTCACAATTCATGAAATGGAAAGGGGGCTGGACTGATGGCAGAGAGACACTGCTCAGTCACAAAGGGGTAATGTGGGCGGCATCGGTCTAGCATTAGCAGAGGCCTGAATACAGTTGGCAGTATCCCGTGAAGCCAGCTAAGGAAGAAACTCTTCATTGTACTTCTCTTCAAAAAATACAGTTCTCGCAGGGTCTGTTATAAATGTAACTTTATTCCAAAGTAGGACTCAAGGTTCAAATATAAGTTTGTATTTTCCTGATAATGACAACAGTGGTAGTATTAAGGGAGCGGTGACATGGATGAAACTTAGTGGCTGGGAAAATGATGTGTCAATACAGGAATTGGCATCACAGATATGAAAATGTTTTTCCAAACTTGAGGAGAGATGACTAGACTAACATGTTTCATGCCTCGGAGAAACTTATACTTCAATTTATATTTCTGTGTTCTTCCTTTATAATAATTTAGCAAATCTCTAGATATATTATCTTTTGTAAGTCATCTTCAGACTAAGGTAAAATGTGATAATTTTCTGGTAAAAGAAAGTCTCTATTTTCCGCTATCTATTTACCGGGTTGTCATTTTATAAAGCATTTGATTATATACACTATTAAAACAATGGAGGGCTGGAAAAGATCACACTTCTGAAGTCTGAACATATGCTCCTGAACAGTGGCTGACATATGGGGAGGGATCTTTTACAATCTGAAAATCTGGGCTCATTCTGTGCATCCTGATCTCTAGCCATTGTACCTGTCTTGGACTAGGATTTAAATTTTGGCAGGGAGATCCCCCTCTTCCTACGTCAAAATCGTCCAAAAGCATTGAATAATTTCATGAAGGAGGCAAGCAAGAAAGTAATTGCTATTCTGATTGGGAAAAACTTAATGCCAAGCCACAGAGAGTCCCTTCTCCTTTTTTGAAAGGCTTAAGAAGAAACGGTTGTGTGGACAAAATGAGTCAAGGTGCAAACGGAAGCTCATATCAAGGCAAAATAATATTTGCAGAATAGAATGAGAATAATGTGTCCAATCAATCAATTTCTTGCTCTCGTAACTCTGTATAATTCATCTATGCAGCGGCTGGCACTATTTAAAATGCCACAAGCGAACATCATGAAGTTTTTTTCATTTTAATTTTATTGCTTGGCTGGCTCATCCCTGAGAAACAAAGATTGTTCACATGACTTACCATCACACTGACATCTGATTTGGAGGGGGAGAGCCAAAGAGGCGTCTCTCTAGAGCCGCTGAGGCCATAAACGTCATCCAGGTAACACATGGTTCGGGTGGGTGTGTTTGTTTAGATGAAGTGATGACTTCTCTCTGCCTGCTCACCCTCTTTTTCCTCCTGCTCCTCCTTCTTCCCCTCTTTCTTCCTTCCTCTTCTTCATTCCTCTGATTTCTTTTCTTCGCGCAGAAACCAGTTGGGAAGGCAAATATTCCAAATAATAGTGTTTGAAGCAGAAAATGCCAGTCTGACTTAGCAATAGTGGGAAGCTGCACACAGATGGTAATAAACCTCGTAGGATGCAACTTTCCCTCCTCCCCCTCCTCCTCCTCCCCCTCTTCCTCCTCATTCTCCTCTCCCTTTCCCCCTTATTTGTTTCTTTTGCAGCAGTATTTATAAGTGTAATATTTGCAGAGATTCTTCAAAGAAGAAAGGAAAAATGTGATTTTTGGAATCCAATTGTTTGAATTTAATTCTGATGTGATTATTTACTAATTGTGTGATCTTGGGCCAGTGACTTAACATCTGTGACCTGTAGGGACTGAGAAAACCCACCTCCTCATATTATGGAAGATTTAAATGTTATAGCACAGGTAAAGCTCTTAATGTGCTCTTAGCTATAGAACCATGGATTACACATTAGCTGTCCTCATAGTTTTAACATTTTCTTCTATTCTATTGTCCTTTTTTTAATCCCTTGTTTTCTTTGTCTTCATAACATCAACTTGGACTACTTGATTAGTTTCTGTCATTTAATGAATGGGTAAGTGTATTATGAAGGGAAATTAACTTTACAAATATCCTCATAACATTTGGAGTATGAGGGAAGATTTGTTTTGAAGTTGGCATGATCTAGTCCCATTTCCTCCCTGATTTAAAATTTTCTATTATATATAAATCCAAAATCTCTCTTGTTGTCTACTAACTACTACAATATGATAGACTGGACTATGTATCAGGAAACAGACCTACCATAAATATATTCAATGTTCTCCAAGATGACAATTTTAAATGTGAAAACTGTGGAAGACATAAAAATGAAGGAAATATGAAGCTATTAAGACGGAAGAAAGCAGGAAACATTTGGATTTAATTCTATCTTGGATTCATTCCACCAAAGTTCAACATAATGCAAAGCCTGAGCAAGTGTGATTGCTCAGCTGTGCTCTTATTCTTTCAGTCTTCTTTGTACTTTTGCGCCACAGAATTATGTTAATGAACATATTTTTAAAGGATTATATCTCAGGCCCATTATTAATATTACTTATTCTTTTAGAGGTTTAAAAAACGAAGAGAGGAAAAACAATATTAGACTCTAGATGCATCTGGAAGGGGTTGCTTAAACCCTTAGAACACAAGACAACATTAAAGGGGGTCATGCTAGCAGGATGCATTTTGAGGAAATAACTCTAAATAGGAAAAATGCATTTGTAAAACACTTACAAATGGTTCTTCTATACAATGTCCTTTGATCCAGGATCATAAATGTGCCCACCAGGAAACTGGTGAAGCTAAGAAAGAGATCTGCTTGATAACATATTGTCAACTTGTGTATTACTTTTAACTGAATCCTATAGGTTTGCATATGCAAAACAAAAATCACTTTCAACCTAAAACTAATTTGTTGAGGGATTTTTAGGGAGATTAAAACCACAAGGAGACAGAATATTCTGGAAGGTGAATAGATACTGTGATTTCTAATATTTTTAAATATGTTTATTGATTTTAGAGAGAGGAAGGGAAAGACAGAGAGAGAAATATCAGTGTGAGAGAGAAACATTGATTGGTTACCTCCCATACACACCCTGACTAGGCATCAAAACTGCAACCTAGGTATGTGTCCTGACTGGGAATCGAACCCGCAACCTTTTGGTGTATGGGACGATGTTCCCAACCAACTGAGCCACACTGGCCAGGACTGCTTTCTAATATTTTTTTAATTCCCAAATTCAAGAGAAGATTTCCTTAAAAATTGGGATATTTTCCAAATACTATTATTTCAGAATACTTTAAAATAGACATCATTTTAACTTAAAAAACAACTAATTATTTACTTATCTTAAAATTATCTACAAATTATAATGATAAGAAAAGCAATTATGGACTACTTTTATAGCATATAAAATTATATCAGCTCACTATTAACTGAGATCTAACAATTGGGGACAAATCACATTTAAGGTTTTTGAAAGTACCCAACTAAGACCTTTTGTAACAAATAAATTTACATTTCTCCATACTGGAATGGTGATAAACCATATGATAATTTCACACAAAAAGCTATTAATGTTATAGGACAAGCATTTATCAAATATGGTAAAGATCAGTATAATAAAGGTTTCCAGACATTTCCAAAAATACTGGATGATTCGTTATATTTGGAATAGGCGCTGACTCGTATGTGGGTGGTATGGATATGCCTGTGTGCGTGTGTGTGCATGTGTGTGTGACTCCACATAAGATAAAAATGATTAAATGCAAGTTTAAGGTTTGAATGTTTAATTAGCTTTGCTTTATTGGGTATACATTTCTAAGATTGACAAGCGAAACCTATAGACAAACCAATGATTTGGTTATTATGCTCATAATAATGTGGCATAAATATACTTTATTTTTCCAGTCTTATGACAAGCTGTTTCATTTGTTTTGAAAGTAAATTTCAGGACAAAAATCCAATCCTTTAACTAAAGATAAAACAACTCTACTTGGCCATCAGTGTAATATACGATTCGTACTTAACTGTGCGTGTCACCTCCTATCTGAGCACAGATCTACCCCAGATTTCCCAGTGAGCCCCCAAACTCCCGCTGCCATTACAAATCATTTTTCATAAGAATGTGAAAGAATCTAGTGATTTTTCCAGAGAAGATCATGTAGGAACAGAAGAAGCTATGCGGTGATCTTTAAAACTTCATTGGTGTGATTACCATTACCTTATTTTATACTGTTTTCTTTCTCTCTTGAAGGAAGAAAATTTTACTCCCAGTCAAGGGAAACTTTAGGACTTTTTCAGTCACATACTTATAAGAAAATGTCAAGTAGTCATCTCAGTAATTGACACGTATTGGCTATTATCACAGGCCCTCTATTAAAGGATTAATATGGATATAACGCAACATTGAATCTATGAGTGTTTGACCGTTAGCAAAGCATAATATTTTGCAATGGTTTTCTCCACCTATTTGTCAACTACATCTAATGATTTATCTTCCTGTAACATTTTATTCTGTTTGTGAAACCCTGTCCTTAGCCATCTTCCTCTTCCAAGCACTTATCGTGAATTATGAAATCGATGGCATAGCTTGTCTGGCACACAAAATTTATAGCTTCCTTTTCTTATATTAGCATAATCTGCCAATTTATTATGAAAGAGTGAGGGACATGCTTGCAATTAGAGCTGGTCATGACAGGTTACCTGAAAGCTCACTGATGGTGTGTGAGGCAGGCTTTTTAATGAAAACGCAGCACTGGAGTAGCTGGCCGATCAACCTCTTCTCCCTCCTCATCCCATTTATTCAGTCATATATTTGCTTATTTATATTATTTTAAACTAATGAAGATGAGTCAGGATAGTATACAGAAGGCATGTCCCAGAGAGGAGGGGAAAAAAAAACTAGCATGATTTTTTTTTTTCAGGACAAGCAACAGCAAACTTCATGGAAAAGTACTGTAAGAAGATATGAATATTCAAAGGGATAACTTGGAGGAGATAAATTCTTACCAAGATTACTAGCCACTGGTAAACTCACTCTTGCCCCTTCAGGCTAACTCCACTGTTTTAATCAAGATCAGTTCTCCCACTTTCACCCGCTTTTTTTTTTTCCTTCACAAAGTTCTAACTTAGGCAAGAGATTCCCAGCCCCAATTGCACAATATCCTCGGGGTTATTGTGATCTCAAAGGATATTGTGAAATTCTCAAGGCAAAATTAATTGCGCTGTGACTTTTTTTTTCCAAGTGAAATGTGTCCAATACAGCGGCCCTACGAGGACGACGAAGGAGGTTATGAATCTAACAAACGATTACAGGGTGTCAGAACTGCAGGGCCGGGTGGCTGGCAGGGACTCCGACTCTCATCCCCCAGAATCTGCGGGTGAGGGCACCCGATGAAAAGCCCTGTATCTTCTCTGTAATTTGTATGGCCACAACATTCCACCGTGGCCGCACTGCTGAGCCCCAGAGCGCTCACACGTACTTTTGTTTGCTCAGAAGGCTTTCCAAAAGACTTAAGTGTGCTCACTCTCTCTCTCTCTCTCTCTCTCTCTCTCTCTCTCTCTCTCTCTTTTCTATGAAAGAGGATGTTGCTGCTTTTTTGACAAAATTGTGAGTTCGGGTCTGTCTTTTTTGTTTGATTTGGCTTGTTTGTTTCAAAATACACGTCTGATTTCGAGGTACTTCCTTTTGTTTTTAGACTTGACAGACCCTGATTTAAATTTGTCTTTCCAAAGATGCCTTCGACATGTTAAGGCAGCGGTCCCCAACCTTTTTGGCACCAGGGACCGGTTTTGTGGCAGACAATTTTTCCACAGATGGAGGGGGGATGGTTTCAGGATGATTCAGGTGCATTGCATTTAAGCTCCCCTCCTGCTGTGTGACCTGATTCTTAACAGGCCCAGACCGGTACCAGTCAGTGACCCAGAGGTTGGGGACCCCCGTGTTCAGGAATGCTCTCCTCCTATGCAAAATGGGTCAGCACTTACCTCCTAGGTCTGGGGTGAGAAAAGAGTTTTGAATACTTGGACAAAATGCATCTGGATAGAAGAAATTCCATAAGAGTCAGTCTCTGATGGTCTCCTAATTAGAATATCTCAATTACAGCTGCCATTTCCACTTGCCTTTGCTTCCCTAAGTCTGTTTATCTTCTCTCCGTTTTTTATTACAGGTTCTGGGTCATTTGCAAATGGAGTCAATCTTCCATTTATCAGCTCTAACCACAGCCTTCATGTGCTTGCTTTATTTTTATGGGAAGTAAAACCTGGAACATGTCCTTAGGGTCATCTAGTTTAACCTCCCCATTTTTATGGCTGAAAGAACTGAAATTTTAGTTAAATTTTACAGCCTTCCAATTAACTTTCAGGAACAATGAGTGGAACAGGTGAGACTAAAATGCCATTCTCTGGGCGAGACCCGGTCTCAGGCCTGTTGCTCTGGCACCCATTGCCTCTCTCTATAACCAAGCTCATTTCCAAGACCTCCCAGAGTCCTTATGAGTAAATGAGGGTGTAACGTTGTGGAACCATAGAAATCCTTGGTCAATTGCTATAACTAAATTTGAAATTTGCCTTCCTGCCATTCAGTTGCTGTGAAGAGTTGATTTTGTGCAGCAATAAAACAAAATGTGTTTTTATACCATAGTCAGTGAGCTGTAAATTTACAGCTTTTAAATGGAAGCTAAGCAGAAAAAGCAAGTCACAAGACAAAAAGTAGACCCAGTTACAAATAAGACAAACAAGGAAAAAGATTTTTGTTTTGTCCCTGGTACTGTCTCTGGCTTGTTTTAGATTTTAAGGAGTGATTGTCCCCTGCAAAGGATTTCAAATGATGTTTTTAAACAGAGGGGTACGCATTGAACCTCCAGATGTGATCAGCTGAACATAAATTATTTGCTTGGAGATATTTTACGGAATGCGAAAGATTAGGTCAGAGCTGTCCTGGCCAGTGTACTCAGTTGGTTGGGTGCCACCCTGCAAATCAAAAGGTCCCTGATTTGACTCCCGGTCACGGTACCTGCCTGGATTGCGGGTTTGGTTCTCAGGGCAAGTGTAAGAGGCAATGGATCGATATTTCTCTCACATAGATGATTCTCCCCTTCTCTCTCTGCCTCCCTTCCCCTCAATCTAGAATTAATAAAAGAAAGAAAACAATGAAAGATTAGATCAGAGCTATTTAATGAGGTGACACTATCGCTCAGGTGGCAGTCATAGCTGGTTCATTGTTCTTTCCCACGAACCTCCTGCGTCTGTGTCCTGGGTCTTGGTTAGAAATAAGAGCAGCTTTTTGTGCTTTTTAGAAGCGATATTTTTATTGCATTGCATCGTATTTATTGCTGCCCTTTGCTCTCTATGTCCCGCTATAATCTCATTACCAGACATTGTAGGACAATGAAATGTAACAGTACACAGCTCACCTCAGGAGATGTGTCATGGAGTCATTTCCATCCTCCCTGAAATTTTGTGCAGAGACTTCTGAGGGTTCCTTTGGTAGTTCTGCATCATTTCCAACAACTGTCCAGGCTCTTCTGCTCATTCTCCCTTTCCAAATTTATAAATCTAAGCATATATGGCTTATGAATTGTGATTTATACATTATGGTTTATGACTAAGGATCTAATGATTTTTACCTTGGTTTTATTCCAGTTGTGCACCATTCAATTAAAGTGATTCTCTCTTTACTTTCTTATTGGGAAACTATCTTATGTGCACTATTTGTTAATCCTGAACTTTATAAGTACTAATAGTTTGCTTAAGTATATTTTACAGACTGAACTACAGACGATTTCAAACTTAGACTCTAGTTTTGCAATTAACTGACATCAGTAAAAGATGTCAGCAAGTAATGTGAAATATTGCTAGAATTACTGGGCCTCGTGTTTGCTTAGGAGGCAACATAGATAAGATATATTTTGAAAGATAAATTCTTATATCAATTTCTGGACTTTTGATTTTCTTATGCCCTTGTGAGTTTCCTTTGTGAATTTCAGTTTTCCCTACTTGGTATCACCAAGCACTCTCTTGATTTAAGACTGTGTGGCATGGAAATAATACAGCCTTTAGCATCAAAATGACCTGGATTCGATCATAGGCTCTGCTCCAACTATTTCTGTGGTCTTGGATAAGTTACTTCGCCTTTTGAAACCTCAGTTGCCTAATCTGTGTGGTGCAGACTTGGTTCTTACATTGCAGGTTTTCTGCGGTGTCAAATGAATTGATGTTGGTGCAGCCCCAAGGGAGGTGCATTGAATCCATAGCAGCACTAGCCCTATGATACTACTGAAGAATCTAGAGCACTAAAATGTATGGTATTAAGTAGATCTTTGTTATATTTTTGGCCTCAAAGCTTTCATCTGTTTCTTCATTGCATGGTAATACTTTATCGAACAAGTCACCATGCAGCCATAGCTACAGGGGAGAACATCAGCAGCCTTTAAAGTTGTGCTTTCCTCTTCCTGTTACTAGTAGAAAGGGAATATATTATTTTTATTCATTTCTTAGGTAGAGACTTTCTTGGTATATGCCAGGCACTGTTCTAAACACTTTATTAACTCATCAAGGTCTCAAAACTCTATGAGTAAGGTGTTAGTCTTCCCATTTTACGCATAAGAAATTGACCAGAGGAGTTGGGTAATGCGTCCCGGGCGACACTGCTAGTTGGTAGTGGAAGCAGGATATCAGCTTTAATAGACTGGTTCTAAGTCCTTGTTGTCAACCACTTAACCATGCTTGATTGAGGAAGATATTTTTTTAAGTTATTAAATGTGATTCATTCTAATTGTGATAAGTGGAATGGAGGCAATACACAGGGCTCGGTAAAATGTGAATAGCAAAATCTGTCCAAAAATGATGTTTTGAGGATCTGTTATACTCTGTGCTCTATGGCGTCTGTGATTCCTTGAATCTCCTTAACTGAGCTCTGCTCCCCCTTGACAACAACTAGGGACTAGAGATTGAGCAACTGCCATTCTGACAACTTACCTGCTAGATGTGCAAATGAAGAATAAGTGGCTCAACTAATATTGCAATGTAAATATTACATTAACTTAGGAAAAAATGGCCCACTCCATCGCCATTCTTCCAACTCAAAAATCTCCTTGAATAAAAACATTTTCCTTGTAACTGAGTGGTCCCCATATTTAAGCACAGTTACCAAGAAAGGTGATGGGGGGTGCTGTTACCATCACTAACATAGGTGGTAGCGAGTCCTCATGCCAATGTGATAGAGACGATACCTAGAGAGAAACGTCCGTCTAGATTAAAGCACAATAAGGATAGCCAAGGCTGTCGTTTTCATTGCCTTAAGTGTTTAAGCAGTGATTTATGAGTGATATGTTATAAGTGATTTTTAGCAGAAAATTGATCTTTGCCAGAAAGTAAACTCCATTACAACAAAAACTTGTCTGTGTGATTCACTACTTTTTATGGTTTTCTCAGTCTTTTCCAGGCACATAGTAAATGCTTGGTAAATAACAGTGAAATGCTGAATTTTGAAGAGATGCTTTTGGGTTATATCAATACTAGTTGACCAAAAAAGCCTGAATGAAATGCAGCGTGATGTGGCTAAACGTTAGACACTGTGTTTGAGTTGTGGTCCAAGCTTCGCCACCCACTTGGTTTGTGATCTGGGATGAAGAGCACTTCATCGCCCTGTTTTTCTCTTCCCCTAGCTATAAAACATCAATTTTACCTCTGAACGTGCAGGAGGCAGACATCCCTTTGATGCCTTATTCTCAATTTTAGCTTGTCAGAAGCTTTTAAGTTTGTTTTGAAGCAATTAATATCTTTGGTGATAGTGAGAAGAAAAACATAACAATGGACACCCAAAACCAAAAATGCCCCCCAGATGCTTGCGTATTCCCCTCTGGAAAGAGAACTTGAAGTTTTTGATATGGTGAGCCAAGAACCCCAACTCTTTAACTCTGCCCACAGCTAGAACACTGACTCATCCTATGACTAAACACACATGAGATGTGTGTCTTAGGTCAACCCTAGTTGACTCATAATCTGTGGTTTAAGATGAAAATCTCAGCTACCTTTGATCTTCTTGGAACGATTTCAAAGAAGATAACACCCCCTACGCCAGCAGAGCCAACCTGACTGCCACAGAGGGCATGCGCGACACCCATTGGTCTGATTCACTGGAGAAGGGGCTACAACAATAGCAACGGGCTTGGAAATATGACTTCCAAACCTGGAGCTGCAGAAGCTGATGGAAGTTACACTCCATTGTGTAGCTTTGAAGAAACAAGCATTTGAAAGCATGATATAGACCTGAAATAAAATAATCTGCATCCCAATAGCATTAGACAAGGAAAGCCAAATGTCAAGAGAAACGACCTTGTTTTCCATTTTATAACCACTTTCCACTTCTAATTTTTATGCTGTTATCGATCATGATGTTTAGAAGCCATGACTGAGCGGAGTTTAGGATGAAGGATGTTTATCAGGTATTGACACCCTAGGACGGGAGGAGCTAAGAGGAGGGTTGGGCAAAGAGAGAAATCGAACTGTGAGGCAAGCCCTGTGAAGCTTTGGCCAAATGCAGGGAGAGCGCCAGTACAGATGGTAGGTCAGAACTGTCCCTCAGTGAGTCAAAATGACTGGCCTTTGGCACCCCCCAGAGGTCAGCTCCTGGACTACCCCAGGAAAAGCAGAGCCTGTTGGGGAGGAGGGACCCTGAAGGGCGACTGCTGGAGGCTGTTATGGTCAACACCACCAGCCACAGGCAGCAGTGCTTCTCTGAAGCACACGTAGATGGTGAACCTCCCTGTCTACCAGGCACATCCAACAGTGAATAACTCTTAAGGAGAACAAGAGAAAATATGGCCACATTTTTTATAGGACAAACAGGATCGCTTGAAGAATAAAAATCCTATTAAATGACTGAGTATGAATGTCTAGTTGGGAAGCTAGTACGAGGCTTAATTTCTGTAACCTACAAATCTCCTGAGGACAAGGACTATATCTCTGAACTCTGTGTTTTATTCCAAACCGTATTAAGGAGTTGTTAAATATCCATCTGGTAATAGACTGGCTCCCTTAATTCAGTATTTCTCCAGGATAAGGATGTGATTGTGTCGCTCAGCTGGCTGGAATTTACTGTAAGTGAAAGGCTTACTTACCTTTCTTGTGTGTGTATATATAATGTATACATCTGAATATAATATAAATATATGTACATGCATGTATATGAATTTACACACATATATATCTCACAAATTGCAAACCATAATTCATTAATGATATAACAGTAATATCTCTTTGGAAATCTTAACTTATAGCAATACACATCACAATACATAAATTTCCTTCCTGCACTTTACTATTTGATTCTTATATGTAATAAACTGTGATATTTTTGAAACATCAATCTGCAGAAGCTTTCAGATCTTATAATCTTTCCAAATCTTATAAGATGTATAAATGACATCAATTAACTATAGAGAATTTTTTTAAACTTGTGAATACCTGAGTGTGATCAAAGGTCTCTCTAAATTTACTGATCACAGAATTCCTCCACAGCACAGGACAAGGCAAGAACAATACAAATCCACAACTGACTGAGTATGCCCATTGGTTATACTCCTTTAGAAAAGCTCGGCTGCTCCGAGCACACTTCCGCGAGTTCCTCCTCTCCATTCTCATCACCCGTGTTTGCTTTCCTTCAGACCTGCATCACATCTTGGTGGGCTGTTGTCACGTTTTCCTAACTCATTTCTCCATCTTCAGTCTAATACATTCCTGCCAGTTTTCACACCACTAACAATCATCTTTCTAAAAGGCAAAGCTGACCACGTATATGTTTTGCCTTTTGCCTTTCTGTAGCTTCCCATTGCTACAGAAGTCATTTCCAAACTTGGAGGAACAACTTTTTTTGTTAAAAAATCCAAAAAAACAAAAAACCTGTAGAGGAGACCCCACTCAAAGGCACACACACTTACATATAAGCATGGTCACGCATGTAACATCTTATATACATTATAAAAAACAAATAAAAACAGAAGTAAACCAAAAGAGGAGACTAAATGTAATTAGGAGTTTTGTTTTGCCTTACATGGTCTCCTCATACATTTTACTTTGGTGCTGAAACATAGGGCAAATTTGCCCCAATTATTTGCAATTACTAGATAAGACTGATTTACATCTTCAGCCATATTCTTAGAAGTTGGGCCCTCTAAAAAGTAGCTAGAAGGGGTCTTAAATTGTGAGTGCAGACCAAGTTATTGGAAGAGTCAAATATATTTACATCTCTGTGAAAGAATCCCCTTCATCTCAAACTTCAAAGAATTCTCATAGATAATGTTTGAAAGAGAAGGAGGAGGTCACATTCAAGATGCATTAAACAAGTAAGAAAACATGGCATCATAAAAACAGCCAGAAAAAAAATAACAGCTAACATAGATCTGTAACATTTTTTGTATTAAAATAATAATACACAGATTGCAAACTAACAGTATGTGATGTTTTAAAGAGAGTTAATATAAAAGTGCAAAACTTACATTTCTAGTTAACAAAAAGAACTTCTACAGTGAGAATTATAATAATTAAAATTAAAAGGTCAATGAATGTGACAAAGTTGAAGAGAACATAGTAAATGGAAATAAATATATGAAGAAATTATCTAAAATACAGCAACTCTAGCTTTAGACATACATTCATAGATATTGCACCTGAACTAAATAATAGGTTATTTGACAAATAATTAGAAAAGAAGGCATATATCATAAACATCTAATTAGAGTTTCAGAGGGCAAGGAGAGAAAGGGACATACAAAATATTTGAAGTGTTAATGGCTTAGAATTGTCTTTAATTGATAGTAGACACAGATTCATATATCAGTGATGTCTGACAAGCACCAATTAGGATAAAGAAAAAGGATTTCCCCTAGAAACTTCAAAAACTTCATAACACCAAAGGCACAGAGATATTTAAAAGGATCCAGGCACATACCAAAAATGGTAATTACACTGATATTCAAATTCCCATAGGTAACATGTAAAGTTGAAAGGTTTAATTGAAAAGAAATTTCTAGTTTAAATATTATTCTCTCCCATATCTTTCAAAAGCAAAAGCAAAATAGGGCATTTTCAGGAAAAAAAAAGAGTTTGTAACCAGCACAATGACACCAAAAGAAATTCTGAGGCATCTCACTTAAACCAAGGGATATTACCAGTAATCTTAATGTGAAAATGAATGAAGAGAAATAAAGAATAAAATATATGGGTACATGTAAATAAACTTCGATATAAAACAATAATAATATACATAATGGTATACATATGCAAATTTTAAAAAGATGATATTGACATGTGACAATAACTGCATATACTGTGAATTGCTTGAGTGTAGTGAAATTGTTCTAAGTTCTTGCTATGCTTTGAGAGAAGGGTAAGGGTATTGATTTACCACAAACATTAATAAATTTAAGTGTTAAAGTTTCTCAGATAATTATTGACAGCACAGTACATATTTTACAAGGTAGTGGACAAAAATGTGAACTAATAAAAGTACTCATATGCAAAGGAAGTAAAAAAGAAAGTATAATTTATACTGTAAATGTGAGTAAAGTAGCAAAAAATAATGTTGAAAAACAGCTACATACATCTGTACATGTACATGGGGAAACCTCAAAAAATCAGAATTGTGCTCTGGAGGGTGGGCCCCTTGTAGGTCAGGCTTCCCTGGCTGGGTGAGCCAGGAACCCATCCGTATCAGCGGGCCAGCTGGCGCTGTTGTGACAGGCTGTGTTTGACTCAGTGAAATTTAATTTTTTAAAACACTCTTTCAGTGCACTTGCCCATTTCATGATGGGTGATTTACAAGCACACCTGCACTGAGCAGTTTTTGACCAAAAGCAGCGTGACCCCCACGCCCTACCCTCCTATTCACCCGATCTTGCCGCTTGTGACTTTGATTGTTTCCCCGGATGATAACAGTCCTCAAAGGGAAAAGTTTTTCCAATGTGGAAAAGGTGAAACAAAAAACAGCAAAAGCACTAAAAGGCATCAGAACGGATGAGTTCAAGGTCAAAAACTGTTTTGAGCAGTGGAAAAAACATCTTAATAAGCATATTGCATCAAATTGAGAGTACTTGGAAGGTGACTGAAGTTGAAACACGTAAGAATACACAATTTTTTATAAATAAATCCCATTTGGGGAGTTCTCCCTCATATATGTGAATATATTGTAAATGAATGTATAAATGTATTATAAATATACATTTAAAAATAAAGTTAAATGGGCTGAATGAAACCACTTAACATCTTTAGACTTGCATAATAATTGTTCTCAAAAAAATCAGCTCAGAGCTGTGTATAAGGCATTTGTCTTAAATACAAAGTTGTTAAAAAAGTAGAAAGTAACAGGATGAGAAAAGGTATAGAAGGAAGATCCTAATCAAAAGAAACCTGATAGCATACTAAAAAAGAACCACTTCACGAAGATGATGTTTGCTAGATGAAAATTTTTAAGTTAAGTGAATTAAAAAAATCAAAATATTTAAAGTAAAAACTCGCAGAACTGTGATGACGAAGGAGTGAATGTGCAACCACAGGAGCTCTCCCGGTACCGCTCTCGGTCTCTGATCGGAAGGACAAAAAGCCAACAAGGCTAAGTGTTTAAGAAGGGCATGCAACGTGCAGTATTCGAATACAATTAGCCATCTTTATCTAATACACATGTAGAATGCTTTTCCAACATTTGCAGGGTTCACACATTCTTTTCAATCACACAATATGCTAGTAAGTATTGATCCTATGCTGGGCCGTGAAGCACATTTGAACACAGCTGGAAGGACAGCTCTCACACTGATTGTATGCTCTGACACTTCCAAACATGCATGAGCTACCCCCCACACACAATGAAAACCTGCAGCACCCCGCGCTTCTCGTTTTGCAATTACAATCAGTCTTGGTTTTCATTGTTTATTTCTGCATTTCTCTCATCATCGTTCGCATACTGGATTGTGAACTTTCTGTGGTCAGGTCTGTGTTTTCCCATGTCGGCATTCCCATTCATTCCTGATACAGTGCCTGGTACTTAGTCTAATTTAATTTAAGTGTTTTAGGATGGACAACCACAGCCAGATCTATGTCTGTAAAGGCCTGTGTAATTAGTCATTCTCAGCTTTTGTATGAGAGGGGAGACATTTGGGCACAAGAAGACTGATAACACTACAAGGTGAGCTTTGAGATTTCTCGCTCTACCATTACCAAAATTCGTCTCATCAGGCCATGCTGGCTTTGTTCAAATCTCTTTGGGTTACCTAAAATGTAACATATATTACCTCCTCACAGAAATATTTATGTGTATAATTCTAGTATTTTGGAGGGCATTATTATCACTGAGTGAGCTGAATTAATATTATAAGACATTAAAAAAATCCCAGAAAAAAGGAAATATATATTTGATATTTGAATATAGTAGATGGTATCTAAGATCTAATCCAGAGCTAATTTTATGGCTAAATTACAAATTTTTCTAAATAAGATTGCTAAATGAAATATTTCAAGCATACAGAAAAGCATGGAGGGTCATAATAAACCAGTTTGTCAAATCTTAGCATTTGTCAATATTAGTCACATTTTTAAATCCAACAGATATCACAGACATAGTACAAAACCATGATTTGTCTCCCCCATCAAATGAGATTTCTTTAATAGAAACTCTGCCTCTGTTTTAACTATGTAAATATAAACAGCAATACCATAGTGTATTCTCCAAGTATCAAACATTACTAAAAATGACAATGGGTCAAAAAAATCATCATTAGGTTAAGGAAAGGGTTAGATATCTATTTAATATACTTAGAAAACCTATTGTTTGATTGTGACCATTGATATTTTTAGGAATGATCAGCATGTATTTAAACATCCAACAACTCATTTTTGGAAAATATGTCTATAATGTGAGCTGGAATTATACGAACATAAAAATCAAGAAAATGCTTTGTGTGCTGGCCGCAAACACACCACTCAATTTTGTATAGGAGATAACAGATAGTGAACCTCAGTGAATAATATGCTCTCTGGGTTGTCAAATTGTGTGTGAAAAAGAGAGAGAGGTATGCAGAGGGGGTGACATAATTACTAAAAGTGGAATAGGCTCGCACTAATCGTATTTTCAACAACTGAGTCATTTGCTTTCAGCACATCTTGTCGTACGTCATAACAGGCACTCCACTCTTGGAGACGCTAACAGGAGATCACATTTGTTCTTGGGAATAAAGAAATTTCAAAATGTAATGCAGCACATCCATGTTAAAGCTGTCCAGTTAACGAGTCTTTGAAAAAAAAATGGCTAAGATTCCAAATGAATTAGTGTAGAATAGATAAAAATTTTTCTACATATCAAAAACATGTTATATGCAAATATGCACAGAATTCAGAAATAAATAATTATTATTCATTCCTATGAATATTCAAAGTATTTTCATTTCCTTATATGGACGTTTTTTTCATTTGCAGAATTTGAGAAGCAAAAAAATGGAATTAAAAATTTTTAAGTTGAAGAGAGTTAAAGTGACTTTCTACTAAACCCAAGAATTAAGCTCATGTATCTACTCTGTCACTGAACCCAGGCAGGCAGGGCTATAGGGCTGCCCAGCTGAAAAGAAAAAGGGAGAATGCAGGTTTCCTGCAGGTATCCTGTGCCCCAAACAGTAAGGTATCTTGTCTCCACGTGCCCACTTACTCTCTCAGACACCTTTACCAGGTAACGTACTGCTTTTCTTCAAGATTTCTTTAAACATAATTTAAAAGTTGATTATTCAAGTGAATAAAATGAACTAAATATAAGTAATTTTCTAGACCAGTCCTGTGGAATAAAAAAACTGTGAGCCACACATGTAATTTTAAATTTTTAGTAACCAAATTTTGAAAAAGTAACAGAAGAAATCTATTTAATAATAAATTTTACTTAATCTGATATATCTAAATATTCATTACATATAATCCAAATGTACCTAAAATATCTATTTTAATCAATATGAAAAATGTATTAATGGGTTACTTTACCTTCTTTCTTTTCATACTAAGTTTTCATGTTTGGATGTACAGTTTACAAGTCAAGGAGGCCTTCCCTTCCCTTCTCTTCCCTTCCCTTCCCTTCCCTCCCCTTCCCTTCCCTTCCCTTTCCCTTTCCTTCCCTTCCCTTCCTTTCCTTTCCTTTCCTGCCTCAGTTGGAAGAAGAATGAAGTTACAAAGTCAATAATAGCTCCTTAGAAACTACAAGTGGTCAAATTTTACATATTCTTAGAGTTAAGTACAATTTGTATAAATCAGTCCTCAACTATTCATTGCTCAATTTACTTACTCTCTTTTTAAATACTTTGTAAATTATGGTGCACTGTTTTTGTCAGAATAGCAGAAACACCCAACAAAGAGTATGGGAGGCTATTCCAACATTTGTAACTTTGGGATGCTCACAACATACCTCTGCCATTACTAACATGCTACACGCAAGAGCTTTGTTTTTCATTTTAAAATGACTCTGTGCATGCATATGTGTGCAATAGAGAGAAACAAAGAAAAAAAGAAAGCTAGAGGTACTTTGGAATAAAATCAAGAATTTTCTAGTTTAGCTCAAAATCGGGAAATAACTCTTCACACCAAACATCGATGCTACTTTGCCTGACCGTAAAATGACTCTCTTGTCTACTGGGTGGTGTTTATACAGTTTAATTTCAGAATAAAATAAAAATTAACTCTCCTTTTCTTGTTTTTATGTTGTTAAATTGAAATCGGTCATTACTCTTTTACATATTTCCCAACATTTTCAGAATAATTCTACTACTTTTATGTTTCTTCAGCTATCATGTGGTATGGGGCATGTTCTTGGATCTCTTGTGATCCTTTTTAAAGTTAGGCCAAAATAAAGAAATAAAAACTACCATTTGTACAGAATTATTGTTACAAGATAAAACTAAAACTGTATAACTTTTTTCAACACCTCAAGACAGAAGAATGTGTAGTGTAAATTCTTATTTTGGGTATGGGTAAACTAGACACCTCATGCACTGTCATTCTTGAGATACACGAGACCCTTTCATGTCAAATAGAAATGTATTACCCTTGTAGTTCTGGCATCATCTACCTATGATTGAATTGTGAGATATTGGCACACAAGTTTGAACACTTCTGGACTCTTTTTAGGTGTTTCATTACAGGTGTGCTGTTTCGTAGGGAATTTTCCCTTGAGAATGGTACACTGAGCGGAGCATCCAGCACCATGAATTCTGCATTCTGACGCTGGTGAGTCTCCCCCTAAATCTGTCATTTTGCTCTAAATACTGAAAGGCAGATTACCTTTCCTCTTATGGAACTCAGAGGCAGCTTCAGTCTGGCTCATGTTTTATTGAAATGAACCTCATACCCACTTTTCTCATTGGTTATGAAATTCAGGAATTGGTGTTTTCGCCCCGCAGCGTTTCTCTCTCACCCACTCATGTTCTCTTCGACATCCTCCCTCCACTTTCCAAATCCTAACTGGCAGCAGATCGATGAAAATGGCATTGTTTACATAGCAACGCTCCCTCAGGCGTCATCAGCATTTAGTTACTGATTCCGGTAAAATGACAAGCCCGTGAAAGAACTGATCCCGAGCGCCACAGCGCAGTAATAAAGGCAGAGTCATCTGAGAGCCGGGAAAAGGGACAGAGCCTGTAGCAGTGGTGGAGAGGAAGCAAAAGACACATTGAGATCAACAGATGACTTGTTTTCAAGACGATCAGTTTTTACTAAATATGATCCAACAGGTCACGGCCAGGGCCCTTCCTGAGTCTTCAGACCTATCTCCTCCCACCTGTGTGCACCACCGAGGAGCCAAGCTCGTCCTGCCTCCGGACCCTCACCTGTGCTGCTCTGCATACATGGAATTCTCCCCTCACCACCCGTCTTCCCTGGGGGGCTTGTCTCTGTTGTTCCTGTCGTCCTGCCTCCATTGAAATGCCGCTTCTTCAAGACTTCTTGCCTCACTACCTAGTCTAAGGTAGTGCCGACCAATATTATCTCTCACAGTACCTTTTTATTTTCATTTACTGTCATCACCACATTTGTAATCACGTGTGAACCTGCTGTTCAGCTTCATAGCGGGTGAAACCGCCAGCCCCACTCTACGTTCCCTTGTATCTCTATCGTCTCCTCTTTCCTTGACCACGTAGTAATGTGCTCTGTTTAGTTTGATTGTTTTACAATTCACAGCGTTTAAAAAGAAAATATTCTCTCACACACTTACCATTCAGGCATAACTGAGTATCTTATGACATGGTTAAGAAGAAAAAAAAAGAGATAATCTCAATGTTATCAGTAGGTAAATATGTAAAACATTTGTGGTATATGCATATACCACATAAAATACAGTTAAAATTGAATATATAACTGAGTTATTGCCCTAGGAATAAATAATTCTAAAAAATTTTTTGTTTCCCTCTATTTTTCCTAATACTAAGTTAGCATTTTTAACTTTTGTCAATTTAATACATCACAAATGGTACCTAATTTTTAGATTTGTGTTTCCCTGAGCTTGATCATCTTTTTATAAGGCTTCTTCTATGAATTGTGTCTTTACATATTTGTATATTTTCTTAATTTTATTCATTGGTTGGCATCCATTATATTTTTATTATTAATCTTTTAATCAATTTTACTTAGCAAGCATTGTTCCCTTTTAATGGGTATACATTAAACTTTTCAGCTCCAAATTTTTTTTCAGTATGATATGGAATACATATTCTCTTTCATGATGAAAAGAAAGTGGGATGTGATCCAAACCAAGATTGTTATGAACAGACGGGATAACTCGGTCACCCATGTCTCTGCTCTCCCACTTGGAGGATGAGCAAACCTCCTTCTGAAGTCTTTGAATGCTTCTGGGCCTCCTGCAGGACACAGCCCCGCTGCTTGTCAATTTTCGTGGAATATAGCTTTGTTCTTCTGGGTGGCTTCTGTTCTCCACTTCTATTTCTTTCGCTCATCTCTTGGGAACTCTGGACAGAAGAAATACATGCAAAACAGGTATAAGACATCTGTTATATATTAAATGATTATACCTGTTCTTTTTATTCTTGAGTCCTTCATAAGACACCCAGGCCCTAACATGTTTTCTGGTAGGAAGGAAAATCTGGGATAATATTGCATCATTATCCATACTCCTCAATTCACTGACCCACTGTTTTCAAAGTCTCAAATTTCAGCCTAGCTAAGTCTCAAGGTGGGGTGGTGGAACATGAGAAAATGGAGCTATGACGATAGAGTCAAAAATAATCAGGAGGAAACAGAATATCTGCTCAGGTTTCGTTTGCCATAAACACTTGGACTCTGAGTGAGGGACAGAGAAGAAAGTTAAAAAATAAGCCCCCTTTTCCTTTTTCATACTATTTTTTTAGATTAAATATAACCTACTGGCATATTGTTCTAAAGACTCTCTCGGGCAAGTTCTATCTACCTTATAATTAGCATCAATTCTGTTCAAATTATAGTTGTAGATAGTCTTAATGGCACTTCCTCTTTTTATGATTCTTTTGGCATTTCAGAGAGATTACAGGAGGCCATCAATCGGACCTGCCATTCACATGTCTGCTTGTCCCCTACGTAGTCTCCATCTCCATGACAACTCTGCATTGCTTGTAGCCTTTATATGTGATACCCCAGGCAAATTATATATAAATCTTGGGTAATAAAATCTAATTTCTTTCTCTTTTTTTCTCTCTATTTTCACAGTTCACTAAATAAGGCAGAAGTTGCCAAACCCACAGTGTAGCTAGGTATCTTCATAAAATTCATGTGAATATTAAAATAAAGGAGACATTGAGATTTCTCATTCAATTAGATGTTTTCCTGCCCATTTTATCTGATGGGCTTCTGTCTTCTGTGGTATGTAAGTGCTGATGCGTAGAAGAATTGCAGGGCTGACTACGAAGTAAAATCAACATATCTATAGAGGGCAGCATGATGTAGATACACCGGAAAGAGGTTGATCGGCTAGGGCTGCGGTGCTTGAGAAGGGCTTCATCAATCTGTTAGGCATCAGTGGAAATGTCCACTGTGTGAAAAGAGCATAAAAAGAGGATGTTCAAGGACCCTGAAAATTTCAGGAAACATGGAACAGCTACAGAGCTAGTAAATATCCATGCAACTATTGCAAACAAAAAAGCCCAATAAATAGAATAAAGCATTTATTTCCAAGACAAATTAGTCACACTGGGTAGAATTCTCAGGAAGAATCTTCTCCTAGCCTCTCTCTCCATTTCCCTTGGTTTCTGCGGCTTACAGCAGCGTGACTCCAGTCTTCACGTGGCATTGTCCCCATGTCCATGTCTTTGTGTCCAAATTTCCCTTTTTTATAGGGTCCACCCTAATGACCTCATTTTAACTCATTTACTTCAGTATGATCCTATCTGCAAATAAGGTCATATTCTGAGCTGCCAGAAGCAAACCCATTTTTTTTTTGAGGAAAATAGTTCAACCCATTACATTTATTTCCCATTTTAGAAACTAGTATTTTGTATTACATGAAATGTTATTTTTAAAAATATAAACCACTAATAGGAGTAATTTTTCAAGTAAAAAGAGGTATCATGGTTTCTGCAAAACTTTTCTGAGTAAAGCCCCAGGAACTTCATCCAACTTTTCTATCCAAATTTCTTGCCATATGAACTTGTCTCTCCTTGGGAGGCAGTAATGTTGAAGAGCATGAGTGGGCTCTGTCTTACCTGATACTCAACTCTCAGTCAATGAAAATTATTTCTAGCCTAGAACTTCAAAATATGCTCAAGCTTCTGTATGTTTTCAGCAGTGACTTTATTGTGTATGTTAAAAATTGCCTTCTGCATATTTGGACGGTGGCTAGGATGCCAGTCTACTTAAACAGAGCCTTTGCAAGGCGCACACATTGTCTGTTAACTTTGTTCCTTGTTTGTTGTGTAGTGAATACAGTCTCTGCTTCTGAGCTTACAGCTGCATCTCACATGTTGTTACCTACCTTTCAGAAGTACTGCATGTAACATACGAGAGCTGTGTAAATGTTTGTTGAAGGAACACACAAAACAAATACTTGGATAAGGGTAAGCAAGAAGCCACAGATTTTATCTGATAATCTATGCTTTAATTTACAGAGTAGGCTTTGACTTCAATGGTGAATCTTATTAATAGAATAAAAAACCTGTTTGTATCAATTATTTATTGATCGTTTTGTAACCGTTAAGATTGGATGTCTCCTCTGTGGCAGGCAGCATTCTAAGTGTCAAGGACATGGTAATAAATATGACGGACTGAGTCAGTCCCTGGATTGGGCAGCCGACATTCTAGTGGGGAGCATCAGACAATAAATATTCAGACATATAAGGGCTTGCACGTGATGGTAAGTTTGATGAAAAAATTAAGTGAATAATAGGAAAGAGTGTCATTTGGTTGGAGATGCAGGCTATTTTAGCTGAGGGACTCAGGGACAGCCTCTTTGCAGGGCAACTTGGAGCTGAAACTTGAATAGTCAGTACAAGTTCCCGCAACCTTCACGTAAGCAATACTGAAGCCAGTGTAGTCAATCCCTTTGAGTAAACATGCACTTGACGGTGTTTCTATTTTTTCTCTCAGTGCCTGTCATGGCCCCCCACCCCTCCAGTCCAACACACAGCACCCACAGATAGACCCACACATGCCTTCCTGGGAATACTCCTGTGTTGATCTTATTTAGTAATACAACGTGGCTGGCCCGACATGAGGAGTATCATGTTTCTGTATTGTGGCAGCGTCCTTCTTAGAGAAATGCATGGGAGTTTCTATCAACCACACTACTTAGTATTATACAGAACATTTAAAACCAGTTAGAAGAGAAGATGAAAAGAGAGGAGGAAGATGTTTAAAGTCAGCTTTATGTATTTTCCTGCACTTGGCTCTTGAGAAAACAGCCCTTCATACCTTACAGCCTCATGTGATGTAACACTATATGCATTTGACTGAGTTTCCAGATGGTTTTGTATATTATTAGTACTTTGTAAAGCAAATGACAAATAGCAGTGCAAGAAAGTTCATGAAGGCACAATTCCAATCACGTAAAGCCCATGAAGCATCAGCTCCTGCCTACATTATTTCGTGCGTGATTGCTCCTCCCCCACCTCTAACAGAGATTATACTGTGGTCAGTCAAATACAATGAAGTGAGAGCAGCAAGCATGAATGAAGAAGAATGAACCCCACGCATGCTTTTCTTGGGAACCTGATGGTTAAATATACTGTCCTGCTTCCGAGTTTTAAGGCTCCTTCCTATAACGTGCAATTGTACTAAGGTACCTCTCTAAATTCTGCCATCACGAGATCACCCAACTCAAGACGTAGCCTCCAATATGTCCTCAGTTTCCTGGCCAATTAGTTCAGTGCATAATATGGATGTGGATGCTTTTTTTCAGACCCATTAGGCAGATTAGGGTTTGGACCTCCAGAGCATATAATGAGTTTACTTTTAACTATAGGGGTCTTGGTCCAACTCCCTCTTTGAGAAAAGCATAAAAACCTCTCCATCTTCTTGTTTATAATTATGTTAATCCCCTTTCCAAAGTGCGTCTTTCTCCTCAATGGCTCCTGATGAAGACATGTTATATTTGGGTAACAGTGAGTCATTACATTTGGCGCATTTCCCTTGGCTGTCTCTTCCATAGTAGAACTGTGCTGGAAAGAGCTTGAAAACCTTGGGTTTTAAATCCACTCAGATTCTGCTTGGTCTTTTCATATGCGCAAGATAGAAATAATTCTCTCCTTTACTGAATTGTTGTAATGATCAAAAATAGGATTTCACATCTTAGAGCAACCATTATCGTTCTTAACCATATGCTAAGCCCTGTTCAAATTACTTTATTTTTGCCATCTTATTCAAATACTCCAACAACCCTAAGAAATAGACAGTGTTATTATCCTAATTTTCAGATGAAGAGGGGACCTTGGCCACAATGACTATGAAAGGAGTCAGAATAAGAAGAACCCAGGCAGGCTGATACCGGGGCCAATGGCCTAGGTCTTCACAGCGTCTGCAGTAGGTGGCAATGAGCAGGCAGGGAAATCCAGATCAGTTATAGGAGGTAGTGGGTCTGAATGGGCAAACACAGGCGAGTTAATAAAGGAAGGAGGAGAAGATGTGCCTAAAAGTGTGGCAGTTCAGCGACCACATGGCAAGAATGCTACCATGTTCTTGATCAGTACAACCAAATCAACACACAACTTACCATGAATTCAATACTGCACTGTGAGATCAGAGTCTGGGTGTGAGACCATACCTGAGAGAGGAGTCTAGGACTGGAGAACTAACTTCAGCAGAGAGGAATAAAGATCACTAGTTAATAGAAACTGAGACCAAAGGAAATTGGCAAATAATCAAATCTGGGCAGGGAAAGAAATAGGGTTCAGCTATTGCCAGAGGGAAGCCAAGAACAGATTATTTTAGGACCTGGAAGACTGGGCTTATGCTTTGGCTTATGTACATGTCTGCACACATGCTGATGACCCCAAAGGCCTCAGGATTTAAATCTGATTACTGCTAGGATGGTCAAAAGGTTAGGTTCTAGAAGGACATCTCCATGGTTCAACAGAAGAAAACACTAGTCTCTAGCTTCTAGTTAACAGGCATAATGATTTGTAAATGCTGGAGAGCAAACATCTTTATAACTAGATTAGTGTGCTAAGGCTGCCAAAACACGTTACCACACACAGGCTGGCTTAAGAAAACAAGTTTATTTTCTCACAGTTCTGGATGCTAAAGGTCCAAGATCAAGGTGTTGGCGTGGTTGGTTTCTTCTAAGGCTTCTTCCCTAGCCTTATAGATGGCCATCTTCTCCCTGTGTCTTCACATCTTTCTTTTTCTGTGAGTGTGTCCTGATCTGTTCTTATAAAGGCACTGTCATCTTGGGTTAGGGTTCACCCTAATGACCTCATTGTAAGTTAACTACCTCTTTAAAGACCTTATCCTGTCTCTGAATTCAGTCACATTCTGTGGCTCTGGGGTTTAGGACTATAACATACGAATTTTAGGCCAACACAATTCAGCCCATAACAATATCAAATGCAAGTTTGTTGGTGAGTGGCTAAGAGGGATACTTCATACCATTGTTCCAGAAACCCCAGAGACCCTGAAAGGATTAGACTCAGTAAATAGCATTAATCATGTAATCATCTCTTCTACAGGATAAGAATTTATACTCCTAATTGTTTAGTATCATAACATCTATCATTATGGTTCCCAGTGCAGTTTTAAATATCACCAAGGATAGAGGAGAGCATGTTTTGACGATTATTCACTTTAAATGAAACATTTTTAGAACTATTGTGGAGTCAGTTTTATGGGATGCAAAGATAGATATAGCCAGGCATGCAGGTTTTAGCAAAACTGTTAACACAAGGTTGCATTCCCTATATTCTTGTTCTTAGATATTTGTTTTCTGAGGTCAGGGAAATGAGACAGAAAGAAGCAAGGTGAGTAAAATCATTGAAAATAAAAACGTATTTGTGACAGTGGTGCTGAAGATTTCTTTCCTTTCTGATAGGTGTGACAATATTGCTTTGAAGACGGCCTGTTAAAACTTAACTCTTTTCCATTAAAGAACAAGTACTTCCACGTTTCAAAAGAGATTTTCTAAAGAGAGAGAATAAACCACCTCCAGTGTTTGGGCTAGTGGATGGGACATAAGGTATCTTAAAATAAGTTTTGAAAAATTTACTAAATTTTGGTTTTCATCAATTCCAAGTATAACTTACCAAGGCATTCTCTTCAGCTTATGTTTAAACCCATGTGTATCTCAATGAAAATCCAATCCATATGTTTCTGATTCATTTACACTTAGCTCATCAAAATATTGTTTTGCAAGAGCTATTTGAAGTCCAAAAAAGCTTTGAAAGCTTTTTTTCTTAGAAACAGGAAATCGGTTTTTGCCAAGTGTAAACAAACACATTCCCCTGCTCCCCATGCTCATATTTTAATTGGAAATTCAGAAGACAGAAGGTTAGAGAACTCTCTAAACCTGTCCAAAAACAAATTCATCCACTATATGGCATGGTACTGAAGTATGTTCTATCTTATCTTTATCTTTTTAAGTGTCTTTGTGTGCGTGTGTGTGTGTGTGTGTGTAAATTTCTCCATAACTGGTCTACATATTTAAATTGTTTTTCTAACTTACTCTCATTTTCATTGAATTATGTTTTTTATCTCAATTTTCTCAAGTTATTTCTGCTAGGAGGATGCTGTGCTCAAGTGATTGCCTGATTGACTTTCAAGTAAAATGGTACCCACTTAGACATTTCTCATAAACCATGAGTTTGGTCAGAAAAATGACCTGATTTTAGGTGCCTGACTTAAATAAATGACCACAATGATGCCACACTTAGTTGAGTCATTGTTATTTTCTAGAGATCCAGTAGTCAAAGCACAGCAACAATCTCCAAAGTATTATCAACCTGATGTAAGGGGACCCATGATGGAACCTAGGAAATTGAACTCAAATAGAAGGTACCAGAACCATCAGCCTATTGTAAGAATCCCTATTATGCACATGTGACCTGTTATTATTTGGCATTTAGAAACACAATCTCTGAGCTTCATGAATAATAATTTGGAAAGATGCCACTATCTGTCCATATACCTGAATATTTAAGGTAGGCCTGGAAATTGATCCACCTGAATATATGAGTACCAGGGACTGGTCAAATGGGATGGTGACTCAAACTAGGTAAAGATCAAGTAGATGAGTAATCCAGAGCACGAGAGCAAGAGCACCAGAGGCCAAGTGCAGACTTTGACCCTGAAAGATCTTTGTAGTCAAAACTAAAGAGCACGGGAATGCCCTGAATCACTGGGTGACACTAAGAGTAAGTAATCCTAAGAACAGGCGTGTGGGCATGCAAGCTGAAGTGAAGTGAGGAGATTTAAGATCTTTTCCTATGAATAGTATAGGGTGGCGAAAGAGAAACTTTCCCTTACTGACAGTGGCATGTGGCTCTGGATGGGTTACCTTGGTTTAAAATCTAGGCAGGTAATCTACGTACATCATATGCTTACTTTAACCTCCTTCGGAAACAAACCGAATGCTTTTTCCTCTGCCAGCCCCTGAAGAGTGCCCTGTGCTGCGTGGAGCAGAGGGTACAGGGTCGGGAGATTGTGGACTGGAGTGCAACTCAACATCTAGCAGGGGTGTCCAGCCTTTTGGCATCTCTGGGCCACACTGGAAGAAGAAGAGTTGTCTTGGGCCACACATGAAATACACCGGGACACAATCTCAAAAAAAAATCTCATAATGTTTTCAGTAAACGGACGATTTTGTGTTGGGCCTCATCCATAGCCGTCCTGATCCTGAGCTGCCTGTGGCCCACGGTGGTGGGTCAGATGCCCCTGAATTAGACCAATGGCTCGAATCAAAACACAGTAACCAGCTATTTTGAGGATTCTTTAGGGATTTAAATAGAAATGTAATCATGCAATTGAAATCCCCTGCCATTCATAAAATCCAAATTCTACATTTTATTAAGCTGACACAACATTTGATAAAAATAGCTGATGAATTAGGTTGTACCTACCTATTGCCTGTTGAGATTCCTATAAAGTCATATATCTAAAAAAAAAGTCAGCTTGTGAATAGTGCTAGCATTACTTGTTTTTTAGTAAATATACTAATCAAGTGAAAGCTGTAGTTCATTTCCTTTGCCAAAGTATCTGGAGAAAATAATGGTTTGTGGACTAGTGACGCATCAAGTAGGCACGGGCTCATGACTGGGTTCAGGGTGTGCCCAGATGCTCAGACCAAGCCAGGCCATTTACTAACTCAAAGGGTTGGAAGGACTTAAAAAGCCATGAAATTCAATGCTTGATTACCCCCTCCCTGCATTATCTAGCTTTGCTTCAATACTCTCAATGATACTAGAAACTACTGATGTAGTTTCTCCTGAGGTAGGCCATTCTGGGGGAACCACATGGTTCTTCCTTGTTTGGACTAAATCATATCTCCCTCTAATTACCCTGCATTAATCCTGGCTCTGTCCTTTTTAGATCTGACCAGAACAAACCTCAAAAACTGGAACATTAGTTTTGTGTTTTGTTTTATTTCCCTTTGCTTATGTTCAGCTTTCAGATATTTGTGGATGCTGTCACAGTCTCTTTAATCTATCCCCAGATCCATCAGTATTTCCTCATGTTGCCTAATTGCTCCTAATCTTCTTCTCATCTGGCCACTCTCCTCTGGCTAGCCATGCTCCATTTGCTCCTGTCTCTGCCCAACTCTTTATGGCACTCCCATATTTTATATAACTTCCAAGAATTTCTCCCACACATGGGATGTCTTTGGACCGGCTCAGATTCTCTCCTAATCTCATAATCCAAGTTCTTTGTCATGGAATTCCAGTTCTGACTCAATCTCTACTGATTTCTAAGCAGAAACAATATGTCAAGTTGTCACCACCAAAGTTTGCTTGCCCTATCACATGTCCAGTTTTCAGGGTCTGTGACTCATGATTCACAATTAGCAAAATCAGATAAAGAACCCTCTAAACAACTGTTGAGACTCGTGTTACTACTTAGAGGAACATGTTACCTAGAGAGCAGAGACCGAGTTTAATTTTAAATCCATTAGATAGTAGCCTTAAATTGAACTCAGGCTAAAATGAATGGTGATGCAATATTTATACCCTTAAATTACTGTATGTCCAGATGTGTTCCTCCTCTGCTCAGTGTATTCTGGATGAGCCATGAACGGGTCAGAACTATTTTCTCATTATCACCTTGTCAAACTAATCATGTCAGACTCTTACTTTCTTAATTATGCAAAAATAGCAGATTGAAGTTCAGTGCAGTAACATATACAAGGCAGGGCTTTGTTAGGCCTCTTATAATCTAATGAAGGCCATCTGTGGATGCTCACAAATAATTTTTCAACTGGTTGTAGTGCTTGTTTATTTTCTTCTCTTATTTTCAGACTGTGCTCAGAGACTGTTTTTCATGGGGGTCTGGTGCTATGCCAACTTCAGAAGTTATTGTACAGCATTTTTGCTCACTGTTGAAGGAAGGAACTTTATAATACTTTTAATTTTATCCTTTAAAAATATAACCAAAACCTTTCCACTGCTTCTTCTGTATCTTTTTTCTCTTCATTTTTCCCATCTGCTTTTTTTTTTGTTGGTCAAGTTATTGACTCTCCCTTGCATGCAGATAGTTAGGTTTCTCATGAAAATTTCTCCTTGAAAAGTGTCCTGTTTCTTATAACAATGACCATATCATCACTTACTCCGAGGGCTGTTGGCTTAAGTGGCAGAGTGACCTTAAGAGTAACTTAGGACTGGTCTCACTGCAAATTCTGTCTCCTGTAAAATTCACAGTTTATGGTTGAAGGCTCCTGTAAAGCACACTTCTTTTTAAAAGTATGCTTTCTTAAAAGAATTCTTGAAACAGATTAATGGTGACTCCATAATACTCATGATTGAGACTAAAATAAAGATAAATGTCTTACTTGAATAAAATTTGAATTGATCTTTGAAAAATTATAGAAAGAACCAAGACTCAATCTGGAAAGGATTTAAGAAGACTTAATTTACATTTAAGAAAAAAGATCATTACTGATACCTCCTCTCCCTCTCTCTCTCTCTCTCTCTCTCTCTCTCTCTCTCTCTCTCTCTCTGTTTTTTGGACTTGGTTTTCTCCACCCCTTCTCAAGAAGCCAACAAAACCATGAGGGCACAGGGAAAAATATTAAAGTACACCACAAGATGTTAAAAAAGAAACCATGCATTGCATTTTATTCTCAATTCTATTTGAGTCCTTTGAAAACATGCATTTTAAGTCTGGCCCTTCCCCAAAAAGTGAGGGAAGATTAAAGTTATATACATACTGGATGCAAAATATGAAGCTAAGGAAGGGCTGACACTCAGCTATAATAAAATATTGGGTTTTGATATGTGACTTTAACTTTCCTGCTTAAAACTGAAAACCTATGTGCTCTTTACAGAATAAGGGGAGTTTCCTCTATTTAAATTAAAAACGTGTTCTATTAAACATCTCATGGGGTTTCAACCTCTCTGGGGGAGTACTGGTTTGGGGTTCTTTATGTTTCAAAAATCTATTATTGTTAATATTGCATTTTACATAAATCTTCAATTTGTGACAAAGTCATTTGATCTCAAAATTACGTTTGTTCTGTAAAATATTTCTTGATTCTGCTAAGCCTTACACGAAGAGAACATCATCCAGATCTGCTGGTGCTGAAGGGAGCAAATAGGCAGACACTCATTTTTTTTAAATAGAGCTTGAAAAAGAAAGAAAATTGAAGTGGGAAGGGCTTTGTTTGAAGATGTCAGATTAGGCATATACATTTAGTTAAACTGCTTCCTCAAACCACCTAAAATATTACTAAAGGTGTATTTACCACAACAGGCACATGCTTGCAAGCATAAAAGGAGGGGAAAGGAGATGACACATCAGAGTTTTTGGATGCTTAAAAGCAGATGGATGAGTGGTTAAAAGGCTAGGGAAAAGGAATTCTAAGTCAGCAGGAAGGAAAAACTCTGAAGGGTCCCCCCAGAAGATGAGGTAGCTCTGGAAGGTGTGGTTAAGACCAAAAATAGACACAGACAACAGTATGGTGGTTACCAGGGGCAAAGGGGATGAGGGTAGAAAAGGGTAAAAAGGGGTCAAATACGTGGTGATGGAAGGAGACCTGACTTCGGTTGGTAAACTCACAATGGGATATACAGATGATGTGTTATAGAATTGCACACTTGAAACCTATATAATTTTATCAGCTAATGTTGCCCTAATAAATTAATATTCTAACTTAAGAAATAATTGGGTCAAATCCTGCTTAAAGGGCAGGATCCCCGCTTTGTCCCTGATCCCCTCCCCTACTCTGAGCAGTGACACACGGGCTCTTTCATTGCTGATAGAACATTTCTGGGAAACATTCTCAGCTTTTAAAGATTTATGCAATTTGTTTGCGCTCCCCGCCCTGGATTTACGGGTATTTTTCCCCAACTCAAGGTCCTTGAACTTAATCACATCTGCAAAGTCCCCTTTGCCATGTAAGGTAATATATTTACAGGTACCAAAGACTAGGACAGGGGCATCTTTGGAGGGTTGTTAGTCTGTCTACAAGGATTTCAAAAAGGGCTTATCTTTAGAAGGATGTTTCAGTAATCCAGAAAAGGAATCCTACTTGCTTAAAATAAGCAGTAAGGAGAGGGGGCAAATATACTGACTCTGTAAAATATTTTTAATATTATGCTAAGTGAAATAAGCCAGTCGGTGAAAGACAAATACCATGTGATCTCACCTATAAGAGGAAACTAATGAACAAAATAAACTAATGGACAAAATAGAACCATAGGCATGGAAACATGTCACAGACTGATGGTGACAAGAGGGTGGGGGGATAATGGTGGAAAGAAGGGGAAGGGACTAGTCAAAGAACATGTGTGGATGACCGATGGATATGGACAACGGTGTGGGAATTGATTGTAGGAGCAGGGTGAGGGGATGGGTAGAGGAGGACAAAGGGGGAAAAATTGGGACAACTATAATAGAATAACAATTTAAAAAATGATAAAAATAAAATTTAAAAAAGAAAGTAGCGTAATCACTGGATGATTTGTTGGCTATGGAGGTTGTGGGAGAATAACATTGAAATATAATACAGATTTAAATTCCGAGTCACTAAATGGTGGAGCTATTCCTTCGGAATCAGAATCATAGAAAAAGATCAAGTTTGAGGAAAGACAAATATAGTTTAGGGCATGAAATGAGGCAGGAGCCTAGAAGCCTTTTAGGTAGGAGGCTCAAGATAAATCACAGTTGAATCCGTAGATTTTGGATTTATTAGCCATTGTAAATGTAGTCATCACATTAGATAACATCGCCAATGGAAAATGTGTAGTGAACACATGGGAGATTTAGAGCGGAACTCAGATATATTTGTGTTTACATGATAGAGAAAAGGAGAGCGTAAGAGGCTGAAGAGTGGATGGTTAGATGAGACCAGGAAGCCAAGAAGAGAGGACAGTAGGATCCTGAGGATTTATTATTGGAGGGCTCATGTGGTACTGTAGTGCTGGGCTTTGTATTAGCGCAAGGAGAACTAAATTTTATCAAGTTAATAATGTAAAAATAAGCAATTACCACAGAATGCCCCCTATCCAGGAAGCAAGCATTTATTAACTAGTCATGGGAGTCCCAAATTTTTAAAGCCCCCCTTTTTTTTGTCTTAACTAGGAAGGGACTTTTCTATTCTTCCTGCTCATTTTCTAAATAGTTTTATAAAAAGTTGTTCTCTCTTATGCTCTTCTCCCATATTTAAAACAGACATGGGAATAGATTTGTGCTAAGAACATAAAAAATGTGTAAACTATATAAGAAATTTGTCTGTAAGAATTCAAATGTATAGGCTTGGAAACACAGTGTAAAATTTCTATCTACTGGCTTGCATAATTTTCACTTTTATCTCCTCAAATGAGCCAAATTTTAAATTTTTCTTCCAAAATTATATGCCAAATCACATTACAATGCACCTGCTTTCTTTCCCTATTTTAAAGATCAATTGGGTAATTATTCCAGGTATTGGCTGCTCACTGGGACCAACATTGTGCTGAAAACCATGTTGACTGTGTCCGTGACCTAGGTCTACCGCTTTACCTAAGGTCGCTGATGCCTGCTGCGCTAACCCAGACACAATAGTTTTATTTTTTTCAACTAACTTACATACATAATTTAATAAAATATAGAATTGAAGATATTGCAATCAAAAGCCAGCTAGCCTCTAATCTTATTTTGCCATATAACAGTAAAATTTGACTTAAAAGAATATAGTAAAATTGTTAAAGGACCTAGCTTGAAATATTTCAAACAATTATTTATTTCCCAAGTTATAACCATTATTTCTAAAGCTATTTTAATGCAGAAGCCTATGCTAGTAATAAATTGATGTGTGATTTCCTATTCTAGTAATTCAACTATTTTAAGTGGCAGACATAGTGGGTTGAATTTTGTGAAAGGGCTGTTTCTATCCAAAATAGAACTTGACTTTTATTTTTCAATGGAAAAAATTCTGCTCAGCTGAAACTCTTTTTATTATAAAAAACTTATATTGATTTTCCAGAAAATTAGCAATCCTGATATTTAGAGGTTAGACATCTTCTTTGAATTTTTGTTCTTTAACAGAACTACTATTATAAGCAATAATAAATAATAGCTATTATTATTACTATAAATAATGGCATGAAAACTGATTTAATGTATGAATATGAACATAAATATTAGTCATTCAACCTTGAAAAGAGGTGGGTAGGTAGCAGCTGGGGTTGGTAGGATTTTATATATAGAATATACGTATAGAGCATTTTCTGTTTGAAAACACTGCCTTTTCCCATTGGCTGACTTCTTCAGTCATTGCCTTACTGCTTGTAATATGGTCTCCTTCAACCATGAATGCCAGGTCATTATTCTGATTCTCCAGATTTTGTAAGAGATGTTAAATTTCCAGGTTATGGCAGGTCTATACAAATATATATATATATTATATAAATATAAATATAAATATATACATGTAAAATATGTTTTTATATTAATACATATGTGTATATATAACATAATCATATATTCACATATATTCTTACATATTTATATTATGTATTAATTTATAATAATGTATTACTGCTATATATTTTTTTATATTATATATTCTATAGCATATGCTCTAAGTGGAAAGTTTTTCTTATCTTAATTCTTTTGAGTTATGTTTAGAAAATGATTCACTGGCTGGAATTTAAAATACTCCAGTGTGTTCAAGTGGTGTACCCTCTCTCTTTTCTTCTCCAATCCACTGAGTCAAAGCTTGAATTATTTTTAAAAGGAGACTAAGGCGGGCTGCGGAATCCCGACAGGCAGCAACTTGAAGGGGGTTGGAGAAGCACAAAGGAATCAAGGTATCACTCAATAATGGGTGGAAGCGAAGGGATGGGGCAGGGGATTGCAGTGAGCTTAATTCAGTTGCAAGTGTCAGCCACTTGAGACTGCAGCGTGGGAGGAACCGGCCGGAGACCAATCTTTTCATCCCTCCGCCTCTGGGCAGAACCACACCAGGTAATCCCGGTTTCTGCGATGAAACTTCCCCCACGATGGCTCCACAACAGAGGGCCGCCGGTTCTCCGACTGAGTTCCCAGTGACTCATGCGCTTCAGGGATGATGCTCCTGTCGCTCGACGATTAATTAGCACCTTTTAAACCACATCCTAGTTGACTACATTTCCCATTGTCAGTTAGTTACAACTAATGGGAAAAGTCTGGGCCATAAATAGTTTCATTATTTAAAGTATTAAAAGGACTAAGGCAGACATATTATCCTGGTTTTAGAAGTTATAATAGTAGGATTTGTTGCAGAGACAAACTGTAGAAAAATGCTTCAATATTAAACCTAGCCCATACTATTTAAAAACGAGAGAAAAATGAGTCACGTTTTTATTAGTGAAAATTAGAAGACCCTAATAAATAGATTTATTTTTAAAACAGATGTGCATGAAAAATGCTATAACAAGTAAAGAAAAGCAAGGGTTTTGGTATTATGCTAAAAGGTTTAAAAGAGAAAAATAGGATAGTCTAACTTCTATCTCTATCTATCTACTATCCTTAAATCTATCTACATTTATGTCTATGTATTTAAAAAAAATTTAGGATAACTATTGCTTTTTTGTGCACCCTCACCAGCATTTGACCTGATTAATTAATTAATTTAAATGAATAGAGTTTTTTATAAGTAGTTTAGGTTTATAGAAAAATTGAATGAGAGATAAAGAGTCCTCATATTACCTACTCATTCCTCCTGATACTGTTGGTGTCTTGGACTGTAACCATTTGAATAAGTTCATAGTGATATCTCATTGTTGTTTTAGCTTGTAATTTCCTGGTGACATGTGATGCTTAACATCATCATATGCTTTTTGCAATTTCTGTATCTTCTTTGGTGAAGTATCTATTCAGGTCTTTTGCCCGTTTTTGAGTGGTTGTTTGTTTGCCTGTTGAGACTGTACATGTAGGCCTTTAGAGATGTGGTAACAAGGTATGTATGTGTTGGGCGGGGGCATGGTAGGGTCCCACAATTCGGTCAGTCTTTCAGTGGGCCAGTCTGTGCCCTGCGCTGTCACCCCCACACGTGCTTCTCGTCCCCCTGCTTTACAGGTTCTGAGGTGGAGCAGGAGGGCTGGAGCGAGCTGGAGTTGTGTATTCCCCCCCCACCCCCCCACGGTTAGGCCCTACTAAGTCCTCAGGACCTTACACTCTGGTAAAATAGTTCTTCTGGAGGACAGGCCTTGTTAAGAACAGAATGTTCTGGGCATGCTTCAGACCGCTTCCTTCTCCCCCCGCTGCTGGGAAGAGGCACAAGGGGGTTTCTGTCTGATCTGCTCTCTGAGAACCCGGTAGAGCCCCTGGAAAGCTGGGTCTGCAGGGTTGTGAACTCTCTGACTTGTTCACACAGAGCCTCTTGCAACGTGTCGGTTAGGTTGTCCTCTGCCCATGCTGGCTTCCGGCTTCTGGGTTTTGACTCAGGTACATTGTGATTGTGTCTTCTTATCTTTCTAGTTTGAAGAATTCCTTCCAGGAAGGAGAGAGACTTCCTGTGTGACCTTAATTCTCCGACAGACAGATCAGAACAAGTTGTGGATTTTCAGAGTTTTTTTCTTGGTAGGTGGTAGGGACAACCTACAAGTTTCTTACATGCTGGACCGGAAACCGAACATCACCCCCAGATTTGTTTATATTAGTCAGTCTTTAAAACTGAACCCGGGCTTCTGTTGGCTTTATTAATTGCCTCCCACTTATATGTGCTGTTTGCATTTCCTTGCAAATATTTTAAAATCATGTTATTTCCTTGTCAACAGCAATTACTTTGTTTTCCAATTACTATAAAGTAAGAATGTTGTAAAGAAAATCCTATTGTCATTGGATTTTTGTCCATCAACATCATTCAAATGTTTATTAATATCAGAACCTCAGGGTATCTCAAGACAATGCATATTCTCTCTGAGTGAGTTTTAAGATTTTCTGATTTTCATTAGACATATCTGTGCTATAAATCTATCCAAGACATAGAAACTCTCAGATAACACATAAAACTAAGTCTGAAACTATTAACTAACCTAAATTAATGAACTTGTAACTTTATGGTCAAATCATAATCATGATGTAATAAAAAATGAGATTGTAAAAATGTATTCATTTCATGTATTCAGTTACATTTGCATAATTGATCACTTTGTTGTGACCACTAATTGAATTATATTTCAAAATACATACACGTTCTATGCAATAGCAAAAACCGTGAACTACATAGATGATGATACAATTACACGTCTACTTTTCTTTCTTATAAATGAGTTCTGAATGGCAGCAATCATATTTTTTGTCCAATTGTAGTCTCTCTGTCAGCACTTCTTCTTCAAACGCGTGTTTTTCTCAGCTGGAATTTCACACCTCTATGCTCCCTCACTGACTTCAGCAGTGAGGATAATAAACATGATATAGGGCTCAAGGTTATTTGAACTCCTGGTTTGACTTTCCATTTGTAATGCAAAAGAAACAATAATTTTACCTAAAAAGTACAAAGTTTAAAAAGCCTACTAATTAGTTGACAATGAACAAGGCAACAAATTTCAGTTTTCCTCTGTTCTTTGCCCCCCTACTTATGCCATTAATTTATTTTTAAATATTTGGTGAGAAAAACACCTCTTACCTAAATGCTTTCTTTAGGAAGCATTTTTTAGAATGCTGCAAAATGCCATGTATACATATTTAGTCGCTACTGTTTCTGAAAGTCACTGTGTGTAAGGCCAGAGCATAAGATGTTATAAAGGTGCCTCACATGGATTTCCAAGTGGGTAAACAATTATTTAACATATAGATTTTAATAGTTGACGACACTGCCTTTGAACTTGCCACCTCCATTAACTGTCATGGGGAATAAATTAACCAACAGCTGAACATATGGAGCAACTACAATTACAAAAATATAGACAGGATTCTGCCTTCCCACTCAAAAGTCACTGAG